>VZSF01006466.1:78658-283577 GCA_013398295.1 Chionis minor
CCCCCCCCCCCCCATCTGCCTCTGCCGGACACCCCACAGAGCCAGGGTGGTGAATAATTTGACTGCCTCTCAGGGGAGAAAGTGCATTGCATTTTATAGGTGAGGTTCTCTCTTTCCTGCTGACGCACCTCAACAGGCTTTATATGAGGAGAGGGAAATGAGAGCTGTGTGAGAAGCAGCCTGGGGTGGAGATGGAGCCCTGTACTGGGGAAGACTGGTCCAAGGCTTGCCTTCCCCACCGGGCAGTGACCTGCATTGCCCCCACTGCCCTGGGACTAGCTGGTGGGGTTGGACCGCGGCATGGTGGTGACCAATTTTCCTCACAAATAGATACACCCCAGGTTTTTAACAAGCCAAAGTTTTAAGGTGACTTAGCGGGCGGTGAGAGAAAACCCAACTGTTCAGAGGGACTGAACGATCAGAGTTTTGCTGCACACCCACGTACAGATACAGTGGTGTGATACACGCATAAAATGACCATCTAAATCAGCCCAGCTAGTTCAACAACAAGCCAGAAATTGTTGTATCATGTTTTTGTCCAAAGCTTTGCTCTAAACTATTAAGGCACCCACCCGGACTCCAACAGTAGATTTTGTGGCCAGACTTTTCGTACTTGGCTGACTATGGCTGGACTCCTAAATCCATATTTTGGCAGCTAGCTGGAAACTGACTGTTGCTCTCACCAATAAACCTCACTGAAGTCATCGCCTTTAAAAGCCAGGCCTCCTTCATTTCTGTGCTGAAAACGGACTTAAAAGCCTTCATTTAAACACCTAAGATTGAAAACATTGTCTAAAGGTTTTAGATTAACCATAGATTAAACAGAACCATCACCCAGTAACTACATAAATGAAAGTCATTCCCTGCCCTGACCGATGTTGCTTTTTTCTCACTAAAAAAGATCTGATTCATTGTTTTACATGTGCCCCTGAGCAGCTTAAGTGTTATTAGAGCCCAGGCTTGTTTTCCTCCTGCACCTTTCACAGCTGCGTTGAACCTGTGCCGTCAAGGGATCAGCCAGGGCTTACGCACTCAGTGGTAGAGACAGGCAAGTAGAATGCAGCAAATTTTTTTTAATCCTCCTGCCTTGTGATCAGCGTAGCAGCTTTTTCAGATCCTCAATTGTCTGCATTCCTGTGGAAGGCATGCCACAATCAGAAACCACTTTCTTTCTTTCTTTACCTCAGTCCAAACAAACTCAGCCTAGCTGCTCATTTTGTCCCTCTTCAACCAATACTAACTTTAACATAGGCCACTGCCTCCTCAAAGCTTTGTTTCACTTATCGTTTCCTTTGTGTTATATGCCAGAAAAGTGAACTTCTAATCTACATCTTGCTTTAATTCTGTTACACTTACTTCTTAACACATGTGATCCTAATTCAGTGCCCTTATTTTTGGAACTTTCTGACTTTCCCATGCAACTCATTTAGATGTCATTTATCATTCTCTGGCTCATATTTATTTCCTTCTTTCTATCCTTCTTTCCCTACTAAGAGACACAAGCAAAAAAAGAAAAATAAGAAATTACAATTTCAATCAAAAAAAGCCAGTCATTTTTCTTTTCTAGTAGGTCTTCATGTGAGGCGGTCAACAGAAAAATGTCTGTTGTGACGGGAGCATAATACAGCATTCATGCAAGTGAAGTGGCACGTTTGCCTTGCAGTTGTCTAATTTTAACCTTTTCTTCGGTCTGGGAGGACCAAAAAAAAGCTGCATGTGAAAATGGAAATACAAAGCACCTTTTCCTTTAAAGTCTTCTGCTGGATTGAATGCTAAATGCCAGTTCCCGTCTCCTGAAAGCAGGCTTCTAGCAGGCAGACAGCCATTTCAGAGCTGCACGCTTCGTAGCAGCAGCAGCAGCAGAACTAGGGAAGTTCCCTGCAGCTCAGAACAAAATAACAAACCCTCTATCTGTATAGGTTTATGTTAAATTGATGTTGTTGAGAACAGCCTGCGCCACCTTTAGCATGCAGGGTAACATGACTTTTCCACTCGCTGCAGAAAACAATACAGGGACTGAAGCGGCAATACCAGAATGCAAACAAAAAGACCCAGCGAAGCACCAGGAAGTGACAGACTGAAGTTTTCAGAAGAGCCCAAGGACTGCTTTGGCAGAGAAACACACGTTGAGTGTGCTGACGCATTAAGAACTGACTAAAGATGAAGCCGGTTCCTGTCTTCTCTATATTCTCCCGGGACCTGCGGGGAGCAAGCATCATTCCCGTGGCAAAAATACTTATCCTAAGGGCAGCAATAAATTAGGCCTCCAGTGCAGTGACTGCTACAGGACATCCCCAAGGTAAAGAACTGCTGCAAAGCAGTCTCTCCATGGACATTTCCCTGACTGCTAATGAGTAATTACCCCTGTCCCCCTGACTGCCCCCACCCGCTGTCACAGCCCGCTGTGATGTCCCGGCAGGAGGCTGGTGCTGTGGGAGCTGCAGAGCCAGTTTGGCACGGGCGCTCCGGCAGCCAGGGAGATGGGCCAAGCAGCCTCTTGGAAAGAGCTGCCTGGGAAGTGATCTCCAAAGTGAGCGGCACGATGAAACAGAGTCGCGCTTTCCCTCTCACATTTATTTTTTTTCCAGTCCTGTGGATTCATCGGCTTCATGCTGGAAAGACTCTTGGTACTCACCGGAGGTGGGGCGGTGCTGATGTGCCTCCACGCCAAATACGCTGAGGGAATCCCTACTGTGAAAAATATGAGCTAAGGAGAGGACAAAGGAGCACACATATGTATTCCTAACAAAAATATGAACCGCACAAGTCTGTGGGCTGATATGTTTGAATCATATTGATTTGACAAGTTCCTGCTGGCAGTAAGAATGAAAGAGAAGTCAGTGAAGTGGCATGCGCATGTGCTTACAAACCATTTTTTAACCATGTCAGATGGCCTTAGGCTTCCCTTCTAAGCATGACTATTTTTTAGCCCAAAATGTGTCCAAAAGGTTTGGCCGAGGGGATCAACTTAATAGCGTCACAACTTGCAGCTGTGCTTAACAACTGTCAACGTATTCAGCAATTTCAGCCATGGACTCTTCAGTCATGAGGAGATCCTCAGACTTCTTGCTTGGCGGGTCACTTGGCCTGTGAAGACTTACAGCTCCTGCCCTGGGACAGGACCATTTCTAGGGCTTGTTTCGGTGTTTTCACTCATACCTGGTTTGCCCTGCTGAAGTGAAACTTGTTAATTCCTTAACAAAACTTACAGACTTGATCCAAAGCTCAGCTATTTAGAAACCATTTACCTGACTCATGCAATACAATTATTTCACTTTACAGCTACTGAAGACTAAATTTTGAAAAATGCTGTAATTTTCTGATCAGTTTAAGCTGCCATAAATGAGCACCGTGGCTGATAGAAACTATCCCACTTTGCTCCCAACCCTGGTGGTATTTCTGGCACATGGAGTCAGCATTCGTAGCTCTGCTGCTCTGGGGTAAGGTGTCTGAGTCTGAAACCTATTCAGGACATAGCCTGGGGTTCAATAATGCTGAGACTTACTTTATGACTTCACAAAATATCAGACATGAAAGCAGACATAGGGGAGGCACAAGATGAAACCTCTCACATTTGGATTCAGTTCAGAAGCCACTTCAGATGGCAACTGATCCAGAACATCATTTATAACTCCAAGGCCTGGATCTCCATGCAACTAAGGTGCATTGCAATATCCCTTTGTATATTTATCTCCATTTACCCTTTTGAAAAATTTGTTTATGTTCACCACTGATGTAATTTATGTTTGAAATCCTTTGTGATGACATACATCATCACTGACACAGACAAACATGATTTCCCATACTTGGGTTCAAAGCTCAAATATAAATCCCTTCTCCAACCTCAGAAGTGAGACATCCAGTCACACAAAATTTAGAAAATCTTGTCATGGATGGTTCTGTTAATTTTCATCTCAGCATCTCAAGGAAGCCATCAGCCATAAGCATGTAAATACTTCACAAGCCTAAGGAAGGAAAAGTGAGGAGTGCCATCTTTCTGATGTCTTTGCAAAAGTCTCACTAGTGGATCCAGAGGAGGCTACATCAATACCACTGGTTTAACAGACACTGAACATTTTGCAGGTGTTTGGCCTCTGTTAGGTCGGATTTTAGATCTCTCTTGAGCTTGGTGTGAAAGAACTAGCAAGCTCAACAACTTGCACAGCAAGTGTTAAGCAGCTAAGCATTACTTGCTCCAATAAACAAGCTTTCTGTAGGGAAGTCTGGTAATGTATACGCTTGCTAGAACTTGTGGAACAGGATGTGCGTTTGAATGCCAAAAGCAAGTCGCTGGAAATGACAAGTAGGCATTAATTAGTCTTATTAGCATACTGAGCACATCTACTACCTTTTACAACATAAACAACAGAAAAATGAGAAATTAGGTAACACTGGATGAAGCCTGTCAATACATTACTTTTATATACTTTTTTCTGAAACACTTGTTGCATTAAAGATTTATAGGCCAGATACAGGCTGCGTTACAACCTTCTACTCGTGACTCCCCTGTGTGGCCTGTCTGTCCCCTCAGAGCATCTCCCTCCACTGCTGGGTTTCCAGGTGATCCAGAGCTACCACCCTGCTTCTAGACTGTTTTTCTGTGGCCAGCCCAGCAGGCACATCTCAAGTTCACAGGATGTTTCCAGTGAGGGTAGATTCACTCCTCTCAGCCGTGAGTGGCCGATGTTAGCAGCTCTGAGGCTATTCTGATGCACTAGGGTAGAGATCAGCATCTAGATGGGGTGGGTCATGAAGTAGATTCAAACCTACTTCAAGCAGGTTGAGACTATTTCCCCCTTCCTGCTTTTCCATTGTTAGCACTTTGTAACTGGTGTGAAGGAGTTCTCTGTCCAATTTTTCAACATCTTGTCCCCATTCTACAGATTACAGCTTATTTTTACTGTTGGCAATATTACTATTCATCCTGTTAGAGGATGCTGAATAATAAATTAAAATACCTAGGTGTACGCAACGTGCGACTATGTCCATAAATGTTCCTGGCCTGGCCTGGCAGATAATCCCACTTCAGAGAGCTGGAAACAGCTGCCCAAAAACCAGGACCTTATCTGACAGTGCTTGCTAACTGACGAGTCAGTTAGTGGATGATGTTACATCAAAGTGGATTAGGGAGGAACAAATCTAAGGTTTGCTGATAGGATTGGAGATGAGAGAGAGCAATAAAAATGGAATAGACCAAGAGAGAATGGATATCAACCTTTGAAACACTGAGCAACAGGCTGGCCAGGCACACCATGTGAGAATTAGCGGGCTGGCTAGTCTTGCAGCCAGGAGGTGTAGAAATCCTGTATTTTTTTTCCAAGGGGATTAAGATAAGATCAAATAGCTAAGATAAGACCTTTTAATATTTGGTGTCTCTCTAAAAGAAAACAAGTATGTGATGTTGCTTTGCAACTAATAAAGGCTATGAGCCCTACAAATATCCCTGATAAAACACCACCGCAGAAAATGAAGTCCGCCCACACGGCTGGGTTCCTGGTATTACTTTATCATTGGGTAAAGGACACCTCCCAAAGCACACTGCTTCCTAATGCCAAATTTAGGTCTTAATTCAATACTGACTCAAGGAAATGTGACACCTGCTGAAGCAAAAAGACTATATAACGTGCATTCATAAAGATCTCCCATCCAAGCTCGAATCGTGCTCTAAGCTGCCAGACTTTGAGATCATAGCCCATCTCACTATGGGGCACAGACAAAGCTATTGCAAAGCTCAATGCTGCTGCACACAGCGAATGAATCACACATTCTGGTCATTTGAGTGGGCTGAATAAGGTTTGTTACATCAAGATATGGATCTCATTCTTCTGAATAAAGCAAAACATTTAATGAAAAACTGACGTTTTCTTAATATAAATGAGTAAGCACAGTAATTTGCACTTACATAACTCCTTTCATCTCCTCCAGAGCTCAGAGCTTCTTAACAGTGAAAGGTGATTTTTTTTCTTTACTTACATTTTAAAGGAAAAATTGAAGCTCTTGTAAATGGCTTGCACAGACTTGAGTCAGAACTGAGGTCAGTCTCCTGCCATCGTTGGCATGCGTTGCTGCATCCTCCTCACTACCAATTTAATAGTTTGTTGTTTGGATTTTGTTTGAATACAGAGGATAAGTTTATGGCAGTTGCAGAATGATTTCTTACTTCATTACATAGATTTCTCCTGCAAGCTTCAGAATGTAAAAATAATTTCTGTACTACCCAGTATAGTTAATTTATAAATACTTAGGGCCAGCTTCACCAGAACTAGTAGAGGATGAACAAGAAACATGGTAGCACATATTTTTCTTTTGGCATCAGCACTGGCTTATGTAGCTCTCACTTTGTTCTCTTTTACAAGTTTTTCACCACACTCCATTTTTAAATCTGGCTCACTGCACAAACAGTTAGTGATACACAACGTAGAGAGTGGGATGTAGGGAGGGAGTGGCAATGGGCAACGAGAACCGCCCTGGCCAGCTTTGTTACTGAGAAGTAATCCATTAATATATCACTGAATTCACTGTGTCCTGGGCATACTGAATATAAGATAAGTATGTATTGTAAATGCTGAACCCAGGTACCTCAAAGGTTCAATAAAAGCGTACAAAGTCTTTATCTTTAGGCCACGAGTTCAAATCACAAGCAAAAGATCTGAAGTCCATTCCTTAGTGGAAGAGTGCTAATAGCACTGATTTTCACTCTTCTCAGTGCTCTTATTAGAAGCAGCAGCAGAGAGCATTACGTGCTCTGCCCTAGAGGCGGGTCAAGGCTGAGCGCGTTGGCAGGTCTGCCTGTAGGATGCTGCTGCTTGCTTTGTCCCTGTTGAATAACTAGGAAATTAATCCTTTGGGTGGTGAAATGGGACACCTTCTGACACCACAGATTCACACAGGCGGACGGAGGGAAAGAATGCAGTGTCTATAGATTCGCGCTGTGTAAATCAAAAGCCACTCAGAAGTCATTTGTATTGGACAAGCATAAAACTGAGGCAACCCCGTGTCATGCCAGCTCCTAACTGATCGATAAGAATATTCAGTAAAGCCATTGCAAATGTCCAGCTTTTAGTTGGTGCATAAAGTTTTATGAAACCGGATCATCACTTAAACAAGAACAGCATGTAAAAACTGCAACAAACACGCCAGCTACAGCTTAATAGTAATTCTGACAGAACATATTTCATAAGAACCTGTTTACTACTGATATCCTTCATGAACTTATATTGGAAATAAAGGCTATTAAATTGCCATCAGCCCATGAAATTATTACTACAAACATTCATTATTTTATGAAGCAGCCTATTGACATTCCTTAGCCTGCAGAAAGAATTATGAACTCTTGTTACACTAGTACACCGTAGCTTGGCTTTAGATTATAAATTCATCATTGTGTTCATAAGCTCTCACCAGTGTTTCATTGCTTATGTGTTAAATGTGTACACATTTACCAGTCTTGCTAGAATCACAAGTAGATAGAAATGATTATGTTAAAATGCCAGGGCTTGGCATTCATTCATGTGCAAAAACGAACCTGTAGTTCTGCTGAAGATGAATTACAGGACTGCATAAAACAAGGGATACTTTTTTCACTGTGTTAAAAAATAAAGTGAAACTTAGTGCAGGAATAACTGTACCATACTGGCAAGTCAATCTATGGTCTTATGAGTTTTATTCATGGGTCAACATTACTGCCTGTGAGCTCAGCTACCCCAAAGGGCTGACTACTGAAGCCTTGTCTACAGGCACTCATGTATCTCCACCTACAGGGCCTCTCACATAGGTAGACCCAGGTCAGGCAGATAGGAGATGGTTACTGTTGGCCAAATTTCTCTGGCAGCTCCCTGAATAATATAAAGATCTTTTCTTTCCGAGCAACTGCCCACAGTAATGGCTTTGCTGGCATCATGACATCTACGAGAAGATGTCTGGTTTCCACATTGGCTTGAGGGTATCAGCAGAACCTTCTGAATGTAGATCAAGCCTGACCTAAATTATTGTTGGAGTTATGCATGTAAGGTATGAACCAATCATAGAATGGATTTAATTGACTCATGTTCTCTTTGGCTTCTTTTTAGGTTTTTGTAGTCAATTGAGTTTCCGTTGTTTCCCTTGGCTATCTATTTCAAAACTGCACTTGGCTGGAGGACCAGGAAGTTGTTCCTGGTTTTTTAGCTTAATTTTTACTTTCTATTATTTGAAGCTTTTCTTTCCATCCTTCAGTGGTTCTTTGGTCTCCAAAGTTTAAACCTGTGTATACTCGAAGGGGTCTCAAGTCAATGATGTCAGGCTTTCCAAAGTTCTCACAGTCATCAGTAAATCATATTTACTCTAAATATTCATAAGAGGGAAGACAGAAAAAGTCCAAAATATCATAAAGATTCACAATGGCTCTGGGGAACACATTCAAGAGATCTGAAGAAGGAAACAAACAGTAATGGAGGTTCTGCCAGCACAGACATTTTCTTTTCATGTTCCCTCAGAAAAATCCCTCCTCCTAGAGCTTGTGAGTAATCCCAGAAGCAGTTCTCATCTTTATCACCTTTAGAGAAAAATATGCTTTGTCATACACCTCATCACTGAGTGGCAGGAGATCCTGCTGACCACTGTGTTAGGCACTTTCCTATTCTACAAGTTGTTTGGTTATACTTTTCATTAAACAAAATTTCAAGTGAAGTCTACTTAGAAGAGTTGGTTTTGTTGAGTAATCTCTTTGCGACACTCTTGCTGCAAACAGATGGATCATCGGTGCAGTACAGTAGCAAAATACTTTTCTCATCTTGAGTTTTTTGAGATACCATATGTGCTCACGCGGATAATAAAAGACAACACATTATTCCAAGACTACTGGAGACTTCTCTGATGTAAACTGATAAATCAGTCCTGATAAGAGCAAACAGAGCTCCAGTCCAAACAGAGATATTCAATTACATGAGATTTGCACTTGTCAATGCATTCCGACAAAACCATTTAATATGTCAATATCTTTTCAAAACGGAATTGGACATTGCCGACAGCACGAATGATGTTAAAACTTTTTTTCTGATTTGTGTTGCTAACTGGGTCTATATAACTCTGGTGAATTTGCAGAGCTCTGCTTCTGCTAATTTGGGGATGATACTTGTAGAACATTTGCTTTCCGTGTTGTTCATCTGGGACATTGAAACATGGTTGTTAGTCTGCCTGGGAGATTGCTACATGACAAATATTCGTACAAGGAACATGATACAGTATGTGCATAGATGAAAACTTGCAGCCGGTTCTAGGTGGAGTTGGATAATATTCCTCCTCATTCAGACTAATTCCAACAGAAATCTGAAAAGAGGGGTCTGTAAGTTCTTGTCACTCTACACATGACCCACACACAGTTCAAGAAAGTGAGTGTTAATTTTTCCAGGGGAAAACAAACCAGCAGCACTGACAGCGGCAGCTGCCAAAGTTAGCCACGCTGAAGCCTGTTATTTCCAATGATCCTCAACACCAGCTCTGGCCTGTGCCAGGACGCCAAGTTGGCCAAAGTTTTGATGGGGATCTCCCTCCCCATCCCCCTCCATCCCCTCCTTTGATGGGGATCCTTCCCCTCCTAGCACCACGGAAGAGCCAGGACAGTTTGTGAACTCAGAAAAGAGCATGAATGAAAAAAATGGATTTCATTTGAAAAACAGAGAAACCGCAAAATGAGTAGGCAAGACAGGGGAAAGAAATGAAAGAGAAGGAAGAGACGGACATCCTGTGCCCACCACGTTACTGAGGAGTGGGTCCGCCTGCCCAGGCTGGCTCTTCATCCGTCTACCTTTGGGTAGCTTCCAAGCCTGCAGAACTGTAGTCCTGGAAAAGCTTCCCTTTCCATCGCCTCCTGCCCTGTGTGCTGTGGCTGTGCCCAGATCAGCCACCCAGCCGCTCAGCCCAAATCCTGGTCTCCTCTGCCGCTCTGCCCACTGCCCCCAGCGCCGTGCAGCTCCTCCTTCCCAAGGACTGCCTTGTACCCCCGAAGGAACATTGCTCTGCACAAACAAGTGTAATTTTGGATCACGTGGGTGAAAAACAGTGTAAACATAAAGGAAAACTGTCCATGCTTTGGCAAAGAAAACTTTTCAGATGTGTTGAATAATTTCACTGTAGAGTCAAGGGTTTTCCACTGACATACCACAGGGGATTTTGATACACGCATACATCTCTACATACGTGTGCTAGTACTCTGTATTTCCACGCAGACTTATACAGACAGATTCAAATTGCTTTTGCTTATAATCTGGGCAGCCAGGCATGAGCCCCCTCCTAGTCTCTCCAGCGTTTTGAGTTAAGCCCTGCTGAAAGGTACCGTACGACTGGGTTTGGTAGCACAGCGTGGACTTGTCGTATCTCACTACACAGGAAAGCAAACTTGCATGTGCTTTGCATGAGGGCACTGCAAAGTCCTTTCTGCCAGCAAAATATAACATTGCTATGGTCCCAGGTACTAAAGAGGGAGACAGAAGACTTTTCTTGCTCTTGAATAATGTCCCACATACAAGGTCAATTTTTAGATACTAAGGTTTTGCCCACTGCTGTAGTTTTGTTTTAAACTACTTCTTCATCACATTCTCCAAGAAAGTTACCATTTTTGTTTGCATGAGTCATCCTACTTCCATTCTGAATTATTTTGTGATGGAATGGTCCTCTTTCCATTGCTTAATTTTTGTATTTTTTTCTTCTGACCCGTCAACAAATTTAGTGTGCACGCTGGTTGAAAGGGTTTGTGTTTCTCTCCTATGAAAGGATATATTTCCTATTATACTTGTGCTCAGGTGACTTTCTCCTCTAGGTGCACATCTTTAAGTCCAACAGTAGCACTATGCCCGTGATCTTCAGCTGTAGAAGAAAGGGTCATACACAGTTACCTCTCAAAAGACAGTATACCGTATATTCACTAGTTAAATACTTTACCTGTCAAATGTGCTGTCACTTTATAATGCATTTCAGTTAAAGTTTAAGTCCCCATCTCATTTTTACAAGCAAACAGAAAATTCAGGGTATCAGAAGTGGGAGGTATTTTCTTCTACGTTAATTTTGCTGGAATTAAAGACGTGCTTGTCACCCCTGCCCGCACTGTTAGCTAGCCACCCAGCAGCATAGTGCTGCTGGCCTGCTATCTGAAATACAGAATCCCGTGTTGGTTTTGATGTACAATTTTCCCACCTGTAACTGGGGATAAAGAAGCTTATCTTCATCTTGCGAATGACCTAGAGCTATTTGTACAAAAAACTACATCATTAAGAAGTTGGCTTACAAACATTTTAAATAAATTTCTATTTTCTTTAGAAGAAATGTGTTTATAATGTATTTCAGTTAAAGTTTAAGTCACCATTTCATTTTTACAAGCAAGCAGAAAATTCAGGATGTCAGAAATGGGAGGTGTTTTCTTGTATCTCATCGAGACCCCTGGAGTTTGGGTCTGCGGTGGCTAGCTAACAGTGCGGGCAGGGGGACAAGCGCACACTGCCATGCTGGGGGTGGGCTACCTGCCATCCCCACCGGCACCTTGTCCTGGGACATGCCCTGAGGTGCTGCAGCCCAGCACTCGGTGCAGGGTACCCAGCCAGGCTGAGCACACATGAATGATTGACTTGTCTGAGGCAGCTGATGGAGACAGCAGACATGAAATCACTGCTTTCCCTTGAAAACCAGAGCCGCTATAACATAAATGACTGGCAGAGAAATCAGTGATGCTATATTCGCAGAATTATTTTTAATTGCTGCATTAATCAGGAATGCAACTCAGTTTTCTGACTTCATGTATTAGTTATACAGTCCTGTAATATAAACTGGAGGTGAATTAGTTGGCTCCATAGTTTGGCTTCCAAGACATAAATATTTTGAAATTTTGTAGTGAGAACCTATGTTTGCAGTCTGAGTTTGTTTGGAAGGTATGTGCTAGTTTGGGAAATATATCCTTCAAACAGACAGTAATGTTACCAGAATCAGAAACATATGTAGATTTTTGCCCCAAGTTAAGCATGTGTTTGGGCGTGTGTGTGTGTGTATTTCAAGGACTATCACAAAGACTTTATAATTGATTTCCTTCTAATATGTTTAAAACATTTTCTTATGCTCTGTAAATTTTCCTATAAGAGCAACAAAGCTGCTGGTGAGATAGCTGTTTGCTCAAATATAGAAGTTATCAAAAAAAAAAAAAAAAAAGCATTTTCCTCCACTGGAATAAGAAAGCAAAAACATATGTGCATACCTCATTCTGAAAATATTGCCTAATCCTCATTAGAAGTCAACTGACTTCAGAGTTACAAAGTGGCCCCCACAATGTGCTCTGGGAAGCTTTACCTGTGTCACTAAAATTCAGACATGAAAAGAACACCTCTTTTTCAGTGAGGTCAGGTGCAAAAAACTTGTTTGGATATAGCAGGGCAGAAATACACTGATGACTTCTTGTACTTCTCAAAATTAATATAAGAAACTTGTTTATTTGTTTCCCCTTGTCTAGAAGTTTCGGTGTTGAAACTAAATCTCTTCGGTGAAGAGATTTGGGATAGGATTATTTATTTCTGGAGGGTTTGCATCTTTTTTTTTTTTTCCCTCCCCTAGAGATTAAGGTTTAAGACTGCTCATTTACTTTTCTTACAATTTTTCTTCTAGAAAAATGAAATGCATTAGGTTTGGCAACCTGGCCACCAAAATCTTAGTTTTTCACCCTTACAAAGCTAGACCATGGTGGCAGGCCTCTCTAATGAAAAGATGTTGATTTATTTTACTCTTGCGGCAAATGCTTTTCTTCCATTTCTTCTTATCTGGGGTGACTTGCAAGCTAAAGATTCTTATTCATATACCAACGTCACAGTGCAAAGAATGAAGTGAAAATATTTCTATTAGAAAATGAAGAAATAGTTTATCTGTTAGTTTTTATTGCTGCATGTAAGCAAATGCTAATAAAATATAAAACCATGCAGTTGCTCTTTTCAGATGAGGGATTAGGTGCATAATTTGAGACTGATGTGTGGATTTACCTGGTGCTCCTCTGAACTCTGCTGAGATAACGGAAGGAACATTGAGGCTCCAGTCCTATCAGCTTCCTAAAGTCCTCAAGCAGTTCCTCATGAATGAGCTTACAGCTTGAGTTCATCTGATAACTCGCACATGCTCACACTGGCTGTACAAATACTTTGCTAGTAGTACTGCTTCATTTGGCTGAAGCAAAAATGATGCCCATTTTCACTGTAAAATGCAAGTTTGTATGTCATACTTGGACACTTGGTGTCGTATCCCACCATCCTATTAAAAAGCTTGAGATGTACTGAGCCAGACATACAGAGTTAGCTGTATATTGGCTGTGGTGGTGAGGGGATAAGAACAAAAAGTGGGCTTCCAAGAGAAACAGGAAGAAAAAGGAAAAAGAAAAAGGAAAGCAGGCATGTATTTTGTGTGGGTTTTTTTTTTCTGGCTTTGACAGGGAGTTATCTGGAAAAAATTAAGGTCATGTTGAACGGAGCAACCTGATCAAGTTGAAGATGTCCCTGCTTGTTGCAGGCGGCTTGGACTAGATGACCTTGAAAGGTCCCTTCCAACCTAAACTATTCTATGAGTCTATGATTCTATAATGTTGATAGCTAGGTTTGATTAAAGCATGGTTAGCAGAAACAGCTGGATATTAGTCAAGAGTAGTAAAGATGAAGCCAAGCTGAATGGAAACACACAACTGGACCTGTAGGATTGTTCATAATGCCACTTTCTATGAAGGGAACAAGCCTTAATAAAAGACTGGGGCCTTTGCCTGCTAATTTAAGGAAACCTGAACTTCAGCATGTAAGTTTACCTCTTTGAAGACAAATAGAGTTATATCACTGAGAGAAGCTTTATCATTTCATTTATTGGAGGGAGGGGAAGAGAAGGACGTGTTATAGAGTGAAACAGTTAAGATTACACTTTGATTACACCCAGTTAGCACTGGAAATATGAAGAGAAATCCTGTGGTCTCCCTGCTGCTGACTGACTCTTACTGTGACTGCCTAAGAGAGACGCAGTTTTACCACATCCAGTTTTTCCTTACCCTCTTGATGGGCAGAAGTTTTGATCCCATAAAGTAAAACTGAATGTTAATTTTCCTGGCAGCTGATCAAGATCAAATGTAGATCAAATGTATGCTTAACCTGTTCAGCCTCTTGCTGTTGCGTTGCCAAGACAGATTTCTTAGAGACCTGGCTTGGTTAGAGCCAAATGGAGGTCAGTGTCATAATTTCTGTGCATGACAAAATATAAGTTCATATTGCTATAAGCTACAGGGCGCATTGCATTTATCTGTATGCATCCTAGGAGTATGATCAGTAAGCAACACAAATGAAGGTTCATTAGTAAGCTTGTAATATGCCTTAAGAATCTTGCTAAAATTAATTAGGTCTCATATATCACCGGTCAGGCATCTTTCCCACCAATGTGGCTGTTTGCATTTAAAAAAGAAACAACTCTGCGCAGGCCTACAATGGACTGTGGATATATATTTGCCTTTAAATTAATGATTCTAAAGATAATTTCAAACGACACCCGAAGACCAACTCTGCTTTTTAATGCTCTAGGCTGGCAGCACAGCACTGAGACTTCCATTTCTGAAATCTGCCTGCAAGCATACAATTACAGACCTACACATGTTTTTTTGCAAGACAATCAGAGTCAGATATAGGTTACAAGGCAGTAGTCAGTATTGAAAAAAGGCAAATACGTATTTCCCTTTTCAGGTTTGTCATACAAGCTATGTGTCAATATTTTTAAATGTAGTTGACCGTTGACATAACTCTCTGAAATTCAAGGACAACTTTCAAAACAACTTCATTCAAGGTTGGTTTATGAATATCTACATTAATATCACATCATAAAACTATTTTGGGATAGTCTACCAGTGGCCTGAAGGAGAGGGTCTCATTATTCTCTGCCAAAAGCTTAATAATCTTCCAATTATGAAGTTTAAGAAGAATTTAAATTATTTTTTTTTCTTCTACAACTATACCCACTCTGAGCAAAACCTCAGTTAATGTCTGTATTTATACCTACTTGAAGAAAACTCCTAATGATCTCCCTAAACAGCAGAAAGAGGGATTGTGGTCATATATATATACCTGGCTATACCAGCTCTGCAGTAATTTCACTGTGAAACACAGGTGCCAGAGCCTGTTCCCAGGATCCTCAGTGAGTTATAATCCTGACATAAGACATCTACTGATGCTGCATAAGATGTGCCTAACGTTCCTGCAATCAGATTTTGTTTGATGTTGCTGTGTATACCTCAATTCCATTTGGGTAGGAAAGCCTGTGGCAGGGAACAAAGTGACTCTTTCTTCTTCCTTGAATGGAGACAAGTTTTTGTTGGTTTTTTTTTTTTTCTCCTCAGTTGAGAACTGTGGCTCTTTTGTTTGAAAGACATTGAAAACAATTGGATTCTTATCATGCTTCTCAAATGTGAAAGTAAGCTGTGGTGAGGTAAAATGCAAAATACATACAAATTTAACTAACATTTTTCTGACTTTTTTGTTAATTATTAATAGCATACATCCGGAGAACAGACTGCTTACCAGTGGCCAAAGCGCTTTAGAAGACAGTACTTGTCTTTGTCCATATAAAAAGGGGTACCCTGAAGCTACTGATGGAAATGAGCCATGAGACAAGTGATTAGCAAATATAAGGGAGGGATTTTTGGCTCAGGTTGGGCTGTGGCTTCGAAGTGCAATGTACCTGTTACAAGCCGGTCATGGTTAACAGCTTAATAACCTGACACTGCCTGCTCTAGGACTAGCAGGGCAATACAGCCTTCATTTGCTTTTTAAATTTTATTCTTGCTAGGAAGTCAGCTGCAAGATAAATTAGTTTTATTAATAGATGAGTGTAATTCTTTGCCAAAAGTCTAGCTTCAGCAAAAAAAGATATTGCGAATTTAAACTAGCTTCAACAGAAGACAAAAGCATGGTAATATGATGACACATCCCAAGTATGAACACAATAAAATATTCTGTGCAGATGAGATTTTTATGTAGGTAATAAAGAAATGAACTTGAATGTGTGGTCTTGGTACTTCTGCAAGCGTTAAAACATAGTACTAGATAGAAGTTCATTTCATTTTATCTAAGGCTTTCTATGGACAGAGAAGGTCACTGTGATTAAGAAGAAATGGGGTGATGGATAAATTACATGGAAATGATGTAAAATATAATTGTTGCCACTTACAACCCTGCTCAGCCCTAGTTCAGGTTCACTTATAGTTCATTGCCCTCAGTGGTGGCTTTGGTGTGGACAGACAAACTTAAACTTTCTCATTTCAGGTCTGAATACAGGGAGACAAAAAACCCCTCCAGTGCTTTCAGTACTGGAGCTACTCTAGAGCTCCCACCAGTGCGTCTCAGTGATGGGAAAAGGAGAAGGTTCATCATAAATGAAGCCACAGTTGATTCAAGTATTGGAGCTATAGTATAAATAAGGCAATCTTTTAAAGACAGCACAGCTATTAGACAGTAATGAAGAACTGAAAAGCAACTCTGCATAATCACCATTCAGCTAAATGATGATTTCACAGATGGAAGAACAGATGAAATTCAGCCAAATGATTTTAGGGGCAAATGAATAGGCAATAATGTACTTAGGAAGCATTAGCCTCTCTTCATTCTCAGAGACAGTGACCCATTGTTCACAATTAATAAACCCTGAGGCACAAAGGGGACAGAGATAGTGGCTGCCTAAGATCTGTTCAAATCCACGCAATAAAACAAGCATAGAAAACTGTACGTTACACTGCATCTTAACATAAAACAGAGCCTCAGATTACTTTCATATATTCAGATTAAAATGCAAGCCCTGCTAAATTATGACGAGTTACAACTCTCCTCCTCCTGGATGTGTTGAAAGTCACTTTTGCTATAGGTTTTAAAGGATCATTGGTTAGGTAGCAGTTTAGCTTTCCTTTGCTCATGGGCCTTTCTAGGGCTGGCACAAAGAAGCATGCAAAGGAGTCACCAGCCCTTAAATGCCAGCTTGTCCTTGAGACCTGAAAATTCAGAAATAGAGCACTACTATCTGTTACCAGTAAAGCAAGTTAAAAATTGGGGAATGCACTGCGTGGCAAGCACCTGAGCCAGTAAAAACCTAAACATATGGTTTCAAGAGACAAGTGACTCTTTGTTTTGATAACTACCATATCAGCAGCTTTGAAAAAGGAAAAATGTCTGAATGTTAATAGAGAATACCACTGTGAGGAACAGCAAATGCTAATAAGTCCAGTAGTTCATCTTTACAAATGACCTTAGACACAATTGTTAAAACTTTTTTCCTCAGGGAAGGCCAAAAGAAATTGCCTTTTTTTTTTTTTTTTTTTTTGGTGTGTGTGTGAATGCATCATCTAGCAGTGCAACTATTACTTTTGTCTTGGAAAAATAGATAATTACATACTCTTTCTTTTGAGGATATTATACCCTCTAGTATGTGTCAAAAGCTGGTTTTCACACTAAGGCTATCAGGTTAGTGGTCTAGAACATGCAGTAGAAGAAAAGGACAAATCTTCTCAGTAGCTGTACTGTGGAAAAAATTCCTTTTGTAAGAGACTACCATCTGAAATATTTTACATTTCTGTGTTAAATTTGATGCTGCAGGACATAATCAATGTAACTTTAGAACTACTATGATATTTAACACATCTAGCAGAATTACTATGATAGGTCTATGCTATTCTAACACATCTGACAAGCAGGATTTCCTCTGCAGTTCTCCACCAGTTGTCTCTGTCCTGTCTCTACAGAAGATCAGGCCTGTAAAATTACAGGTATAATGGAGAAAAAGAATAGGGAATTGATGCTTATTTATTTGTGAAATACCAGAACTACAGGTCCTCTAATTAAATCATCAGGCAGTGTGTTTAAAAAGCAATCCAAATGAAGTACTTCTTTGTGGCACAATACAACAGATGTATATAAGTCATTTGCACAGAATACTGTAAATAAATAAAAAACCCACCTAAGTGAGCTCAGAAGGATACCCAGAGGCATGGAGGACAACTGCTGGACAGGTGAGGCCTTGAGATGAACAACTTGCACAATTGAGCACTGGAGGGCCATTGCTGATGGCAGTTTTCTGATTAGGGACTGAATCTAGGAGTCTCCAACCGGAGGGAGTATTGCGCTATACTTGGCCTTTTAGTATATTCTTTCATCCTTTGATGTTTTCTACCTGCCAGTGTCAGGTGGCACAGCACATAACGTGTTCTTCTTGGGTTTTTAATCCCATTTTAGGACAGGTTGTCCCTGGTTTTGGGGCATATCATCTCGCTGGTGATTTTGCGCAGACATTGCACTCACAACCCAGTACGTGATGTCTGTTTTCTGTGAGGCATTGCTCCCATCCTCCTTAGAGGCAAGGAGGAGGCTGAGCTCCACACTCCCATTGCACTGTAATTTTGATAAACATGCCCCAGAAAAAGTTGACCCCACCATCCTAGATACCTAAGAAGTGCCCTCGGGGCACAAGCAAAGAGCCAGAAATTAGTGGTCTGCATACACTAGCCCTTAAATAGCACGTGACATCCAGTCTCTTTCCAGACATGAAAAATCTCTACAGGTAAGCAAAACACCTTATGGGATGGGGATGGTGACAAGGTGGTATAGGAACATGACTCCTAAATTGCCAATATAGGAGCAAAGAAACAACAAAATGAATAGAAATAGGATGTAAGTAGCAGCAGTATGGGCATGCAGACAAAGAAAAAAAAAAGTCTTTTCAGAGGTAAAGCCTGTGAAATGAACATGACATGTTAGGCATATTGTGGTCTAGTTAGCACAGCGCTGTATTAAAGATTAACCAAATGTGTCAGTATATAGTCAAACTTTATTAAAAATTCTGATGCTGTGCTGAAATGAATGTACCCAAATAGCAGACTTCTCATAAACAAAGCTTTCTGTTCCTGTTTTGGTAATGCTAGTGTACCTCATGTTTTCCTTGTTAACTTCTCCAATCACAGCATGTCTGAACAAACTAAAACTTGAAATTATTGTGTTCATTAGATTTCTTTTACTGGAAGATGTTTGCAACTTCCAGTATACTTTGAGAGAATATTCCAATTACAGATCACAATTTCACCACAAAATAAATATCAGAAAAAATTAGTCTTTCCCTCCCCAAAATGCCATGAGAAACTAGCATTTTTCTTCTGTATTCTTGCATCTCTAGAAGTAACAGAAGAACCATATGGTTTAGCTTTTCTGTTACTTAACAAGAGCAAAAAAATGACTGCCTACTGCTGCAGGGAGGTAAAAAAATTGTATGCTTTAATGCTCAACAAAATGTCATGAAAAATGTATTGTAATGCTGTAAAAGAGATTAAACTGAAAGATTAACATACATTGCCCTCCCATCCCATGGAGCTCTGAAACTTAAATGTGACTTCTTGTGTAGGCAAATTCTGTGAAAGGTTAAAAAAAGAGCTTTGTGCATGTAAGTAAGACAAAAGCAATACAAATTGACCATATTTTAAAGAGCGGGGCAGAGCAGGAGAGGGCAAACATTTTAGACTTCAGGTGACAAAAGAGGAATTTTTGTCAAAGTTCAATTGCCAGATCTTAACTCTTGAAAATGACATACCTGGAGCTAAGCACACTTAAAAGCTGCTAACTCTGACAGCTCTAAAATCTCTAAAGGAAAAAAAGAAATGTTTCTAGCTTTTTTGTCATTAAGCAAAACTAAAACTAAATCCTTTAGTAAAATCTGTGTTGTGTATGAATAGCAACTTCTTTAACATGGCTCAGAGGGTGAAAAGAAACCTGTAGGAAAAATTAATGAGGGTTGACTACTGATGGGGATAGGTAGCTGACCGCTTTTTGGAATGTTAATGTCCGTAACAATCAGAATGGAAGAGATGGGGGAATTTAAATTGTGGGTGCTCCTGCATAAGCGCTAGCCCAGGTTTCTGGGAAGACATGACTGTCAGGATCCGGAGGCAAAGGAGCTCAGAGAGCTCACCACATCGCTTGTCTTCATGTTTTGAGCATAACAGGAACACCTTTGTGCAGTGCCAGCATCCTAGGTTTAGCTGCAGTCTTCTGTGTCACGTGTTGGCTACTCAGGCAGAACCCCTCTGCTATGGCATGGACCCAAGTCCATCCCAGCCTGTCCCCTCTGGCTTGGATGGCAACACAGCCTGGCTAGAAACCTGCTCGGAAAAAAGAAAAATGTAAGGAGTCAGGTTGCCTGTGGAATGATCCTCTATTGTTCAGGTTGCCAGAATATGCCAATTATTGTCATTTAATGCTTGGCGTGAAAGCTGTGGGCCTGGGCAAAAGAGAAAATTAGACAAGTTCCAAGATTAAGATCTCCACTAAAAGCTACAGATCTAAGATCTAAGAGCTACAGATCTAAGTTCTGCAGAGAAATACAGCGATTTATTCCAATTTGAATACAAAATTCATTGTTCTAGAAAAGCATATGTGATTGTAGGGAGCTTGATGCAAAAAGTAATGGTCAGGTGTCAGACCACCAAACAATGCACATTCCTCCATTATTCTCCAGTTTATTCAACTGTAATTGATCCTATTGCGAAGTTTAGTGAGCAAGAAGACAGAATAGCGCTGCTGGAAAGCAGGCTTGATCCTGGCTTAGTAACAGAAAAGTTAATCAATTGAAGAAACTGAAAAACTAGCTGAACAGGTTTTCCAGGGCACATTGTAAACCCAGAAACCCAGAAGTAAGAATGAATAGAAGGCCCATCCTGGGAGGCGGAAGGAGAAAAGAACTGGAAATGCAAACCCTCATTGTTTTATCTCATACAGAGACTGCATGATATGCAGTAAGATATTTAACCCATAAAATGTAATATGTGTACACAAAGTACACAGAGGAATATGGCATGCCAGGCAGGAAGGAGGAACCTGGCAGAGGGTTATCAGTGGTGTTTTCCTAGTGTGGTACTGGAGTTACAAGAAGGGAGCCCCACCTGCAAACTGTGCCAGGAAGAATGCCAAAAAGCATCAGTTCTACTGGTCTGGAAGAATGAAAAAGAGTTTATATACCCTGCAGGGTCCTGAGCCTGCCGTCATCCTCAGATGAAGGAGTTGAAGCCTACAGAAAAGGTGGCAGGGCTGCCGGATGAAGGCCACCCAGTCATTTCTGCCATATAGTGTTCAGGAATTCAGTAAAAATTGAAAAGGTGCTAGAAATAGGGGAAAAGCTGCTTATTCTGTTTCATGCTTTCTGTTGGAAATGTGTGGCTCAACATTCGTCCTTCATACAAAACGTTGAATGTACTACTCTGACAGATTTATGGAAAAAACACTTCTATTGAACAAGTTCAAAGGCAAACATGTTTCCCGTCAAGAACAATCAACTTGTTGCTCAAAGGCAGGCTATTTTCCATGAAACTTGGAGACTACAAAGGGACAGGTAGGGGAAGTTTGAAAAGGAGGTTACAAACCACAGCACGAGCTTTTAAAACGGCATCTGAATTTGTGGAGTCCTGATAAACTTTTATAGGAATCTTTTCTCTTTTCCCCTTTATTTTAAGGAAAATGTGACAATTCTTGTTCAATGAGAATCACTCGTTTAATTTCTTGTGAAGTAGTTAACTTGTTCAGAATACTGTTTCACTTAACAAGTGTCCGCATCATGTGGGTGAGGTCTGTTTGATAAGGGATACCTAGAACTGATGTTATAATAAACACCAGTTGTAGACACAACTTTACCTCAGTTAGTGGAAACAGGCCAGGTAACTCATGCTGCGGGTTTGGATTAAACAGGAAACTCAGATAAGGAAAAAATGCTTGATAACAGCCAACTAGTTGATACCAGAAAAGCAACGGGTATCGGTCTTTTAAGAAAATGCAGAATTTGAAACTATACACTAACATATACACTTGCATATTTTGATTGACTAAGCATCACTTGCTTTTGACAAGGTGTGAAGTGTAATGGATTGACAGAATGAATAGTTCTTTAAAAAGCAGCAGCTTCACAATTTAAACTGGTTTTGTAGCTTAAAATAAGGGTTTGCATGTTAGTGCTTGACTAAAGACATGAAGAAGGCGGCAAATGGAAGAATAGCCTGTCAGTAACCTTCATATAGCCTTGGACTACAGAAAACATTAAAGTGTCAGGCAGTAGGCCATGCAATGAAACCACCCAGGAGTATAAAGTAAGCTTTTCCTCAGGATACTTTTCTTTAAAGACTGGAACAGTGATCCACATCAGAAGTTTTAAATTGACCTAACGGGTTCCTATTAACTCTCTAAACAGGACAGAAACCAGTTTCTTGATCTATTGGAAAATGAATCATTGGATGTTCATTATTTCTCTTGGGAAACGTGTAGTTCACTTAGAGGATTTTCTTTTTTACAGCACCTTGATGTTGCTGAGTTGCATAGAGATTTTTCTTCGCAGGCATCAAAGACCATTAATGAAGCACTTTTGTGTGAAGTGTTGTATGAAAGGAATATAATATACAAATCTTTTTTTTTTTTGTAGAAAGTACTTCTACCATAAATTTGAGTGCTGTTATCAAGAGAAAAGTCTGCAATTCTTTCTAAAGAAACAGTAGAAGTTAAAAAACTAATCTTACCAAATAGCCCATTGTCTTTCCAAGCTAGGTAAGAAATTAGATGATGAAGCTGGACACTTGACAGGAAATTTTTTTCAAGCCATTTTTGTGCTGCGTTAACGAAGGAGTGACCATGGGCTATTGCTAACATAGGGCAGTTGTCAGTGTCCAAGAAGGCAAATCAATGAAATCAAAAAAGTGCAGGGCAGGCCAAGATAGAAATTAGCAGAAGAAATGTAAAATAGGGAATCCTTATTGATGAGAAAAAGCCGGAAAGCGTTAGAAATGTCAGAAGGAGTTAAGTAATCAAGTTCTGCAAAGATCAGTCATGGGACTTTTAGTAAATAGATATATTGAATACATTTGGCAAAACAACTAGGAGCATGGTGATGAAATACACTAAGACAAATCTTGGAGGCATCTTTAATAGAAAATAGAAGGAGAATATTTTGCACAAAACTGATACAGCAAAAATGGAATAAAATTCAGAGTACAAAAGGCCAGGCCTTGTACTTGCTTGACAGGTAATATTGTAAGCTGGTGCCCTCAGTCTATTATGGCATTAAAGTAGAAAAACCTGGCTGTAGCAAAGGTTATTGTAGGCAATTCTAGAACTTGCCAAAGGTGCCCCTTGTAGAGAATGAAGCAATAATGGTGGAGTATATTGCAGTTAGGAGATTTCTTCAACATCATTTAGAGAAATTTATGCACTGTTGCTTCAAAAGGTTGCTCATTTACACAAGGATAGGGATGACCAACATAATACCTGGGAGTTTTATTTCATATACTAATGAAACCTTGCAGAAATAATAGGATTATATGTCTCTAATGCGCAGGTACATTTAAAAATACACCACAAGAGAGAATAGAGATTAGTAGAGAGAATAAGACCTTTTTCTGTCCTGTGCATACGACAACATAAGCTGAATTTCACGTCTAGGGTATTTTTTATGATGAACATACTGTAGAACGTAATTTTTCCCATGGTTTAAAAGAAGCAGGTTTAAAATAATGGGAACATGTAAAACACATCAGTAATGATAGATCTAGTAACTTGGGTGCCACTCTGACCAGTAAATATATATTATTCCTTATTTAATTGCAAAATAAAGAAACCCCCAAAACCCCATGGTCAGTACTAAAATGGTGGTGTTTTTAACACTGGATATTTAGAGAGCTTTTACCCTTTATCAGGGGGCAGATCTAGCTAACTGAAGGCTTCAGCCCCTTAGAACAGTCAACTTTGTCTTAGTTTAGTTAAAAGTTTTAGAGATGCACTTCAAAAGCCATAGGCATGGACATAGCATTCAATAGCAATGAAGCAAAATTCTGTAGGTTTAAATTTGGGTTCAATTAGGATGTGATTAGGGCTGAAATATACAGAAAAAGTTGAAACAAGGTCCCACTTTTCAGGCAGCTGTTTGTTCTTTAGCATCCACACGGCATGCTTCAAACAATATGAGGTTTAAGTTGATTGATTGAAGCGTTTATTTGATAAAATACATTAAAAAATGAAATTACAGGCATCAGAAGGCATTTAGGTACCTTTAACCATTAGGTGATAATTAACAAAAGCCTGTAAGATAAAAATAGGAGAACCATGAACAGAACAAGAGTAATTGGTATTTGTTGAGAGGAAATAATAACTAGAATTGAGTAGCCAGAGTAGACACGTATTGAGGTGTGCCATAACAGCTAGGATGGAAGTACGAAATAATAAGCAAGAAAGCAATTGCTTTTAAGGAGAATTGTTCTTTGGTAGATGCTTGTAGCTGACTATTTAAATCTTGAGTTTCCTGCTGAATTGCCACCTCTCTACTGAGGACTGCCAAACTGGGAAGGAAGCAGAGTCAATTTAGGAAAAAGGAAGATAAGTTCCTGTAATGATTAGAAAGGTTAAAATACTCCTCAAACAAATCTGTTATACTGACGTAGCTCTATGGTAGAAGGTTCAATTGTTCTGATTACCATGTTCATGCAGATCCCTGCGGTGGAAGGAGCTATGTGAATGCAGCAGCTTAATGAACAGGGAGAGGAAGGAGATAAATATCAGGGCAAGCGCTGCTGGTGTGCTGAGAAAGTAATTACATCTGGGGGGGCTGTAATCCAGAATGGTAAAACTGGAGAATGCTGGACAGTCATAAAAGATGTGCTTCATACCGGAGTATACAGGAAAGGAACCCAGACCATGAAGGCTGGGAGAGAGGTATAGCCGTATCTGTCTGAGACATGAAAACTGGGGATCACAGTTGTCAGAAATGGAAGCATATAATGTTAAAGAGACAGTTGAAGAGACAAAAGAGGAAGTTACTTGAAATACAGCCCATTAAAAGTTAAAGACTTCATGGTTAGTTAAATTACTCTAAATTACTGAAAGATTAAGAACCATGTTTAAGCTGAGTATTTGTCTTTTGCACAAATACATTAACTATAGCCAATTAAATTTGCCTAATCAAGCTTAACAATGTTACATGCTGTTTCTCATTAGAAAGTCACTATTTTTAAAAAAATTGACTACTTGAAATGTAATGGTAAAGAGACGCTGTACGGATCTCCAAGGGTGCAGCCATCTGACTCTCTGGCTTAAGAGTACGTTGATGTCACTGCCTAGCATTTGTCCCAGGCAAAAGAAATTTTTGCTGTTCCTATTTGCTTTCTGCAACTGAAAAGCATAATCAAAAGAACATCTGCTTTTTGTAAAACTATGAAAGTGATAAAAGTATCTCGGGTAACACTACGGCACTTCTGCTCACGTTCAGTAGAACCAGGGCTGCGACTCCAGCCTTCTTATGGCAGGTGATACTTAAGCCTCAGAACAAAACTCAGCTTGAAACATGAGGGCTGGACAAATACCGCAAAACCTAGTGGGAAACCCAGAGAAGAACTGAGCAGACTTAGGATTTCTGAGCTGAAATGCGCATGGCTTAAGATGATACAGAAGCTACAGCTCTTTTTAAAGGCATAGGAATCATTATGGTCTTTATTTCAAAGTGCCTCACTGCAAACACTTACGGATTAAGACTGCAAGATGCTTGGTAATGGCCTCAGGCGTAACTCTGCTTCCCAAGAGCATGCTGAGTTGAAGAAAGATCTGTGCTTATTGCTGAAATGCAACTTGCCAGAAAGGCAGATATCTTCTCAGATACTCTTTAGGACTTTTACTGTAAATACATAATGCAAACTGATGAAGCCAGCAAAACTGATGTTACTTACTGCCTCCGTGTTAGGAATCCATCCATGTTATTTCCCGACCCCACTGCATAAAATTACTCCAAGGATCGACTCCATAGCTGCTGTGAAGCAGGTTGGTGAAGGGCAGGGGCAGATCTGTCAGGACCAGCCCACCTCTCTTTGCTTGTGTTCATCCTACGCAGAGCAGGGAGGAAGAGGAGGGACTTCTTTGGATTTTAACACAGCAGAGGCTGCCTGGAGACTTCCTGGCATATGTGTTCGAATTCATGACCAGTCTTTTCAATTTGGTGGTAAAGATGAGGAGATGTTTTAGGGACCTGGGAAGGTGAGCTGCTCCCCACGCCTCTCCAGGGATCCCCCTTGTGGTGCATGGTTATAGGGGATGATGGGAGTGAGACAGGCTGAGGGCCCAAAGCAGACCTTGTTGGCAGGTAGTTGAGTAGCACTTACCTGTGTGTTGGGGCTGAAGCCTGAACAGCAGGCCGCAGGCCGTAACTGAAGCCTGAACAGTAGGCCTTGACTGAAGCCTGAACAGTAGGCCTTGACTGAAGCCTGAACAATAGGCCGTGATAGCTGCTTCTTGGAATGTGTTACAAGCTATAAAAGCTGAGCTTGCATATCTGTAAGAAAGCTGACCTTGTATATTTAGAAGTGGACAATATTTAGCCAATGGCAAACGGGTTAGATAAAGAAGCATACAATGTTAACCAATAGTATATGGGCTTGAAGCACGTGAACACGGGTAAATAACCAATTGAATGCTGATGGCGAGCGCGTGTACAGATAACTGTGAAAATATAATCAGGCGAGCTAAACAATAAAGGGTTCGACTTCACATCGCATCGGTGTGTCTGGTCGTTCCGGTCCCTGCATGGAAATGCCAAACCCGGCACCTGTGGAAGGTGATCCCAAGGGGATTTCAGGAACTGGATTTTAGGAAGAGGACAGCTAGTCTCCATAATTTGATGTAGGAAGGGAACGCAAGAAGGACTTTCATAGCCACATATATGAACAGAAAGTAAATTTACAGGCAGTGACCACAGCATAAATTAGCACCTCAGCTCCCTAAAATCATAAATACCAGCCAGTCCTGACTAGTGTTTTTCTGTCCTTGAGCATCAGGTGCCTCTTTCAGTTAAAGAAAAAACAAAACAACAAACCCCAGAATCTAAATGCTGTCCTCCTCCATCTTCACCTACCCCAGCACAGTCTAAGATGCTGAAGATGTATCTTAGGTTGGACTCTACAGATGAGTAAGTATGTGGTCCAGAAGCCTAATAGCTGGAAAATCCTTCCTCACTATCTCACTAGTTTCAAGCTTCTGTTGTCCTGGCGGAAGTTCCGAGAGCTGATACACTAACCCTAGCAAAAACACTCTTGGACTAGGAGGGTTCATTAACATAGAGCTGAAAGGAGGTATGTTACCAGAAATAGCTTCTGTCACTCTAAGGTGGAGCCACCAAACAAGTCATCTGTGAACATGGTGCAGTTCATAAGAACACATCCCTCCTCCACACATCTGCCCCTCTGCTCCCACATTTTGGAAGAGAATACTACCTGCAGCTATGCTAGCAGTGCTCAGTAACCCTTTCTACCCTGCTCGTTCAGTGGGAATCCCAAGCTTTTAATGAAGAACCAACTAAATAAAAGGATCAGGGGTTGCACAACTGTCCAAAAAGATCTGAAAGGTGGAATGTGAATCCTAAACTGCAGCCTTCCGGAATGGGTTTTGAGCACTGGGCTACATGAGATGAGGTGTACAAATACGGTTCTGTTACATAAGAAAAGAAGTACCATAAGTTTTTTTAGCTATGGTCCTGGTTACATAGCAAGCATGTACAGTGCGAGCAATAATTGTCAGTCCTTTAGGTGGCACCTACCTGAGTTGCAAAATTTAAAATTTAATATTTTAACAATTAATATTTTAATAATTTTCTAAAAGTTAATAAAAGAGCAGGATTTGTTTCTTCTGAAGGAATTGTAGTGCTTACTTTTTGAGATTTTGCCCAAGTGATGAGTAGGTAGCTTAGCTGGAGGTCAGAATTATTCATAAACTTTTATTTCAAAATGATTCTCGTCCCTTTCTGGAGAGACAGACCAACCTTTGTGAGCCTCTAATTTGTTTTGAGTTGCCAGTCCTTGAGGATTTGCACTTTGTAGTGTCGGGAAAACAGAGAATGCTTACTGCCTGTCAGTTTTATTTTAGTCTGTTTATACATTTACACAAGCTTACAGTGAAAAACCTCACATTTTATACTAGCAAAGAGAAAGGATTAGATTCTTGATTACACAGATTATAAAATATTGTCCTTCTTTTATTGTGAGTAAAATCATCACCTGAGGCTCGCCCTTGGGTCTGGTGAACAAATGAATAATTTTCTGACCTTTTCCCTGCTTGTTGGCCTGATGGACACTGGTATTTTTCCATGGCTATTTTTCTGCGATATAAAATTTACACAAAACTTTTTACTGTGCCTGAATTTCAGTGATGTCACTGAGATTCTCTGGTAGCATCCTACAATAAATCAAAAGATAAGCATCCTTCTGCCTGTGGACATGAAGTCCCCTCCTCAACCCGTTCAGGTCATCAGACCTCAGCAACTCTATAACTCTTTTGGATAATTAACCTGGTGTCGGTATTCAGAAATCTTGCTTGTAAAGCCCCTAAGTTATTTCTCTGGAACGACAGTATCAAGAATGACCCTGTTGACAGCAGTTGTGAATCAGTGGCAACTCACGTGAAACTTGGAAGTAAAGCAAAGTCTGCTAATGTGGCAAAAAGTCAAATGAGCCAAGAGTTGTTTATTGGCAATTAAAAGCTTAAAAGCTTAAACTAGGCCTATAATCTGTACTTTTCGTAGAAAGCACTGCAAGTCACGGAAAATTAAGCACTTGTTTAACAAACTGGGGAAAACTTGGAAAGCTGTGATTTTGCACTGCTGTCACCGATGCTTGACAACTTCTACCTTTAGCCTAGGCAGCCTCTCATGATAGTTCATAGCCTCTCTGGGCTTTCGTAAAACTCACTTTGGCAACTGAAAGCAATCTGGATATTGGACATGTTTGAAATAAGCTCCTTCTGCTTCCACTTTATGTCCATGTTGTTGAATAAAGATAAATAGGTAACTTTTTGTTAAATAAAGAAGTTTTGAATCCATCTTGTTATGCAAACCAAGCCGGTTAGACTGGATTTGGAAAAGCCTGAATATCCTTCATAGAAGAAAGCCGAGGGCAAGATCAAGTTCACTTGTGCTAGTAGTATAGACAACACCAACTGCCAGAAACATGCTACAGCAAAATACATTCATGCAGAAGAAGAGCAGAAGAAACTAATACAGAATTTCCTATTGATCCTGATCCCCCTCAAAAGTCTGTGGAAACTTGAACTGCCCTCACACTGTGCTCGTTGGATAAAATGAGAATGCTTATAATGGACATTTTGATAGCTTTCATTTAAAAACCTGTAATTATTAAATGTACCAATAAAAATGTTAAAGTACTGGAAGCAAGCAAATAAAGTACATGTAAAGAATTGAAAAAGAGGCTTCAGACTGTGAATTATAACACATAAATAACTCTAGACCAAGTGAGCAGGCACAGAATTGAAACTAAGAAAGAGTTGACAACAACTCTGGTTTTGCTTTTACAAGACTACAAGCAAGCTTGACTCAACTTAAATTTTTAATGAAAATCTCCTTAAAATCAATTTCTGTTTACGCTTGCCATTGTCTACTGCTAGTTCTAATTTTTGTTAACTTCACTCTCTCCCTCCCTACAGTCTCCTCAATCTGCAGCATTTGCCAGTGGGGTAAAGAAAAAAGGAGGCAGAGAAAAGCAACCTGCTTGTCATCTCACAGTTCCTCATTCAAGTGTTTTAATTGTCTTAATAGTGGAGTTTTAAGAAATCCTGTAAATAAAATACTACTAAGAGGTTAAGGAAAGTTATCGAATCTACGTGCAAAACCATGCATGTGGGAAAGGCCATGTCCTGAACACACTTTTTAATGATGAATTGTTTTTAAAATAAGCTATATTACTACCATTTTTTTGTTATAGTGGTGGTGAAAGTAAAGCTCACTTGCTGTTTCAAGTATTGTCCTCTCTAACAATGCTGTGATAATCTAAATAAAAACAAAATAGACTGTTTTCATCTATATTAAAATAAGCAATGAGGAGAACAAAGGAGCAGAATCTTTGCAGAATACAAGTGAATCAGAGGATATCTTGGATCAAAATAGTTTCTATGACCTTCACTATTAATTTATAATTTCTTTGGAAAAAATCAGGAGTAATGAAAGGAAACATATTGAGAGTACAGACAAGCACAACACAGAGCTATGTGGAAATGCACTTTTGAACTTTTGACTTCTCTGACGCCTTTTGTTTGCTAATCCACGTGTCAGAACAGCGTCCAGGATTTCGGAGCTGAGTCCGGGGATTTAGGCACACCTGACTGACTTTTAGTCGCTGTGCCCACATGCTTTGCGTGCACGACAAGTCTATATCTCAATTGTTTTATTTAGCACTCCATTTCACCGTGTGCAATGGCCTTTGGAGGAGTAGTCAACTGATTTGGTGTTGGCTGCCTTACACATTCCTGCCAATCCGTGTACAATGGTCCGCAGTGCATTGCAGCGTACCTGCATTGATTGATTTAGGCACCTCTGTACCCCCACTGTATTTGGATCATTTTGATAACATGTGACTGGTTTTAATGGTAGGGGGCTGCCAATAGCATCCATTAGGTGCAAGTAAGTAATGGATGGATAACCGCCATAATCAAGAGCACGACACCCAGCTCTCCACAAGGGCTCCCTGTGATGTGCACACCAAGGTACTTTTCTGTGGAGAAACTGAAGAGTAGTCACTCACACAAAACATTCACCTCTATCACGTGGGCAGGAGATGAGCCACCAATGTGCCCTTGTGGCCAAGAAGGCCAATGGCATCCAGGGGTGCATCAAGAGGAGTGTAGCAAGCAGGTTGAGGGAGGCCGTCCTCCCCCTCTACTCTGCCCTGGTGAGACCACACCTGGAGTCCTGTGTCCAGTTCTGGGCTCCCCAGTTCAAGAAGGACAGGGAACTGCTGGAGAGGGTACAGCAAAGGGCTACAAAGATGATTAGGGGGCTAAGGGAGTCGGGTCTTTTAGTCTGGAGAAGAGAAGACTGAGGGGGGATCTCATAAATGCTTATAAATACTTAAAGGGGGGGTGTGAGGAGGATGGGTCCAGTCTTTTTTCAGTGGTACCCAGTGATAGAACAAGAGGTAATCAGTACAAACTTGAACATAGAAAGTTCGATCTCAACATGAGGAAGAACTTTTTTCCTTTGAGGGTGTCAGAGCACTGGAACAGGCTGCCCAGAGAAGTGGTGGAGTCTCCAATTCTGGAGACTCAAAACCCACCTGGACGCCATCCTGTGCAACCTGCTGTAGGTGGACCTGCTCTGGCAGGGGGGTTGGACCAGACCTAACATCCAACCCCTACCATTCTATGATTCTCTGATTCTTTTATTCCTAACATTTAAAAGATTGCAACGGGCCCTTTAGTAATGCTTTTAATACCAGCCTGTGCTATAAAATGCTAGAGATCTGTAAATGTTAACGTAAGCTGGAAAACAACGAGTAACAGCACAAAGGGATGCTTGCTTGGTTATTCTGCATATGCAGTTGTTCTGCCGACAGTACCCGCAGTGCTTCACTCCCAGAAGCCAGAAGCGAAGCCAGCTATGTGCTGCAGTGCAGTACAACTAATAGCAGCCTTGCCATGGCTTGTTTGATACTGTCAGGAGCCTGCGTATAGTCGAGTCCCTTCCCATCTGCTACCTCCTGTATGATGTACGCAGCACCTGTACCAAAACCTTTAAGCCATATAGCTTTATTTATAATACTGATTCATTTATAGCTCATCCCGAACAGCATGAGAGAGAGATCTTCTCCTTTCTTCTCCTGACACGATACAAGAGACTCTCATTAAAAATGGCACCAACAGTGAAAACTGTGAAAGATTTTAAAAGCAGGTAACTTGACACTGATCTGCCACCTAATGCTTTTTTTTCCCACACATATCACCAGCTAGACACAGTCTTTCCCTGACTGGCCCCTTACCTTCCTAAAAGGAATCTTTCACATCCAGAACTCTTTCAAATTATGTTGTCTCATTTTTTTGGTCCCTGCATTTACAAGTTCAGGGAAGAAATGGAGAGAGAGATTTTCTTCACTGAACGGGTTGTCAAGCATTGGAACAGGCTGCCCAGGGAAGTGGTGGAATCACCATCCCTGAAGGTATTTAAAAGATGGGTAGACGTGGTGCTGAGGGATGTGGTTTAGGGACATGGCAGCATTAGGTTGATGGCTGACTTGATGGACTTAAAGGTCCCTTAGAACCTAGGTGATTCTATGATTCTGTGGTTCTGTTTGTAATAACTTGACACTGTTACTTTTTGGCTGTTTGAGCAGGGTCTCCTAACCTCAGGAGCTTTTGTGCAGCTCTGCAAATCTAGAGCATATTTGTGAAACTGATCTGAGACACATTTTCTAGGTAAACTCTGCAACAAGCCAGTTCACCCTGACTTATTTATATTTCATTGTATTGTTATTCTGAAACAAAACACTAGGAGGTATTTCTGGGTGTCACCTGACAGCATATTGCATTCCTCCAGCTCCACATACTTACACTGTCTTTAATACGCTGTGACTGCATGTGCAGTGGCACATCAAATAGCTTGCCTGAGGCTGAGCAAGCCTTAGACTAACATTTTCATACTCAAATTTTATTCTGTAATTGACACACAATTAGGAATAAATAGATAAGTAAATATTCAGGAGCCTTGCTCTTTGTTGGAGTGGGAGAAACAATTCAGAATTCGTGAAGATTTATTCTTGGGTTTGATACTTAGCAGTTTTCATTTATGGAGCTAGGTCTCCCCAGCCCTGTGGAGAGATTTAATAAGAATACTTTTATGAGCCTGTTTCAGTGACAGCTATAATCTCTTAGTTTAATTTTGCAACTAAAGTTACTTCGGCTGCTGGGGCCCCAGTGATCAGGTATCTGATCTTCAGTATCAGCATCATTTGAAATAACGTCACATGGGCTTCTTTTTCCTGAGTTGTAAATAACAAAGAGAGAAATAGAGCTAATCAGTTATGAGAGCCATGACTCAGTCCTGTTGCCCAAATTAGGAGTGTGTTAGTTCCATTAAATAAACAACCAATTTGGCCAGTTTTCCTGAGTCCTCACCATAGTTGAAAGCACGTGTAAGAGAAAAGGAGTGAGGAGATAAAGCACACTTTGCTTTCTAAGGCTATATGCATAACTTCAGGCTGTATGAAAAGACACTTTAGTTGTCGAAATGGCAAAAGATGTTCCCATCCTTTCTTCCAAAATGTAAATAGTCGGACAATTAGAACTTTGCTAGGGAAAAGCTGAAAGCTCCTCCCATGCCCAGTTACAAGAAGTATTTTTCCGTTAGAAAGGAAGTTTTAAATTGGCATGTCACATTAGAGTAATTTTATTCTAGAATTTCTACTGCATTCTTTTTTTTCTTTCTCTCGCTCTCTCTTTTTTTTTTTTTTTTTTAATTCTGTATCAGTACATCCCCTGCAGTAGCACATTTTTATCACCATTGGGGAAGGATTTGCGTGATCTCACTGTGCTGACAGATTTGACAGACCTAGCACACTCTAATTATTTCTAGGGTTTTCTTCCTTTCCTACATGCAGAAAAATTGCACTAGAAAACTCAATTTTTATTAAAATTTCAAAAAAAGTCTATCCTCCCATGTACTCTCAAAATCACTGAATTAACCTCATTTCTACATTAGATTTTCCCTATATTTTGCTCCTGACTTTTGTATTCTTTTTTCTTAAAGGTAAAATTTAATAGACATTTTCCATTCCAGAACAACTTAAAAAATGCATAGTTCTAAACAATGGTCGCTTCAAGTTTTGTGATGGCAGAACTAAACAGGCTTGCCTAAGATTTCCAAGATAAGAGAGGAAGCAGTGCCTTATATCTCCAGTTATAATTGCTTGTAAATCAGGAACCTGATACACAAATTCAGCTGCTACTTTAACTTGTCTTTCTCATTAATACATGAACATATTCATTTGAATTAAATAAAGAATTTTTCCTTCATCTTCCACCATGCTTTTCAGACACTTTTATCATAATCTGTTGCTTAGACACTGGAAACAAGAATACTTTGTCCCAGTTAGGAAAATGTAATAGATTCTGCTAAGTATTTCTTTGCCTTCTCTACACTTGCTTAGAAATCAAATTCTTTGCTACTCAATCTCGAAAAGCAATATCACTGCCTTGTTCACAGGCTCAGAAGTTAGTTACATGGCTCAGCAATCCACAGAAGAAAATGGAGGCTACTAATTTTCCATTGCACTTTTGAGTCACTTGAGGACATAATTTTTTATCCCATTTTAAAATAAGGTGTTGAATCTTCACTCCTGTATGTTTTGATTTCCAGGACAGACGCCAAATGGAGGCAGTGGAATCAATTTAAGAACGAAGCAGAAAGGACATCTTAAAAAGCTGAAAGGAAAATCCCATTTGTGGTGCTCTGTCTCTTCTTTAATTGCAATCACCAGCCAGGATCCTAATCAATGCACATAAATTGTCACAAGACTACAAGGGCTGAATTTTTGAATCTGCAGTTTGGGGATTACACGGGCTTTATGAAGAATTTGTGCTTAGGGTTATTAACTTTTTTCTGAACTTTTCCATTAATGTTCCACCTCGAGGCTGCCCAATGCATTCATCTTACTAAAAAATTGAAACATTGTACTGTTAAAATCAGACAACCTGCGTGCCTGTTCAGAATCTTGTGCTGCTTTTCTAACTCCTTCCCAAAGAACTTTTAGGTGAACTCTCTGCCCATGTATGTTGCTTTCATGGTTCTGTCAGCTCTCCTTTTCTTTTCAATAAGCAAGTGTTTGCCATTTGCTAACTGTGACTTGAAAGTATAGTTATCTTATTCCACTTCCTTTCCACTTCCCTTCAACTTTTGGCTCAATTTCTGAGTAAAAACTGTTTACCCAGCTTTACTCAAGTGGATGTCCCTTCAGGTTGTTTCAGCTTGCCAGATCTTTACTCTATTAAATTCTCTTTTCCAGCTTGAATTCTCAGTGCTATGCATGTATAAATACTTATTTCATTGCCAACGTCTATCAGTACATGTGCGATTCCTTTGCAATCTGAAGACAAAAATGTTTTGGATTTGCTGCTCTATCACTCCCACTTCGAAGAAATAGCTCTCGTCTTTGGAGACCCAGAGTTTCACTGGATTATTCTTCTTTTATCTTTCCTTCTGAATGCATTACCAGATTATTATCGCATTAATTTTCATTGTGTTCTCCATAGACATAAATTTTTTCAGGAAGGTAGAAATTATAGGTATGTTGATTTCAATACAAATAGGTAGCTCTTTCTAAATGTATCTTATCTTCTTCTTATTAAGGTATGTGCACTACCTCATTTAAGAGTGTTTAATAAGTAAGGACTGTAAAATCCATTTGAATTTCATATTTGTGCTTCCCCCCAAACTAGCTTAATTATACTAACATCTAAAGACGGTGCCTGCTTACAAAAGCTAGTTAATGAAATACTGATATTCAAACTCCTAGAGAATAAGCAACAGAAAATTCCTCTCAGAGCACAGTAGAGCAAAATTTTAGTTAAGAATCTTCATATCAGCCTGTTCCTGAATAAAACTCTTCCTTTAGTTCAGTGATTCTAGTGTAACCAGAGTACTTTAAAAGACCATTCTGTACTTTTCCCTCTACAGTATTACCTTCACATTATAGCCTTTATGTTCTGTACTTTTCACGCTTGAGAGAGTCATAGAATGACTTTAAGAAGGTGACCCTTTAGAAAGCTAGTAAACTTTCAGAAAAGCCTTGTATTATGTTAACTTTGGCCTATAATGAAGGATTATAATGGTGTTTTAGCACTAGGGAGGTGCTATAGGCAAGGATATATTAAAAACCAACCTACCTTGTTTTCCTACTGTTGCTTCTAATTGTTCATTTTACTTCTTTATAATATTGACTTTCCCTCCTCCTCTCACAGCACACATGTGCACACATTTTATCTTCTAGTTGTTCAAAATTTTATTTTAAAAACTGTAGGCTGTAGGATGAAGGCTGGATGGTTAGAGTCAGCCATTGCTTATCAACGACCCTTACTGATGTGCCTTAGGAACTTCCCGAGGCATTTAGACTTGCATGAGGTATCTAGTCTTCATTTCATTAAACGCTGAAAGTGTAACATGCCAGATGTACTGTTTTGCACTTACAGAGGTCCCTCATCTTGGAAAGCAGTAGTGCTATTGGTACATGAAAACCTGTCAAGGGCCGAACCAACCAAGTAGCACAAATGCCTAATGTAATCTGAACTGGTGCTGAAATCTCTTTGTGGCTGTATGGACAACCTGGAATAAAGGCAAAATATATTCTACCATACCTGTGAGTGCACCTTTATGACTCAAGTACTGCGTTACTACAGTGAGGTTTTCAAGATGAGCTTGTTAGATTAGAAGTTGTGAAGGCCTAAATTCATTAATATCTATTATTAATTTGTGTATTTTCATTGATTGGGTACACCTGCAGTACTTAATGAGACAGAACAGAGTGAAAACCAGCTGCTCATAGCTGATCTGTAGTATGTACCCTATCTATTGCTGTATCTATCCATTTATTGTTTAAGACTGGCAAATCAGCCTGCTGAACCAAATGTCTGAAAAGATTACCACTGAATAAATACACCCTTTCCTACCTGAGGAATGCAAAAAAATCAGGAAGTAAAAATAGTGGCTAACAGCCTGTCCAGAAAGGAAGAGAAAATCTATCTGGAGACCACTTCAAGCTCTCAGATAGTAAAAAACATATGCAGGTTAATGTCTTTTATAAACTGGTCCCAGCTTCTATTTTAGTTTAAGATCGTTGATAATATTAAGTAAAACTGAAAGACTTTATTGTTAGCTCAAATGCCTTAAAAGCTGTTTGACTATTTAGTATGTCCAAAAGCCTGCTATTTTTCAGTCAAATAAAATAAACTTGTGCTTCCTAGCTTAAAAATGTAACAGCTCTACCTGTGCTAAATGTTATGAGTACCAAGATGTTTGTTGCCATTTATTAATATAATAAAATCACCTAAAATAGAGTACCTATAAACCACAGAGCTGTAATAGATATAGTCAACTGAAAGAACAATGAAGCAATCCCAAGTATGCCATTAATAAATCATGGCTTCATTTTTATTGTAAAAAATTAACTCATCATTACTAGTTAAAAGATCTAAACAGAATTCGGGGAGGTTTAATGTAATTCAGCCGCTCACCAAAAAAGGAGATTTTCAATCACAATCTTTTAGATACAAGTACACTGATTTATAACCAGATAGGAGCTGGGAAAAGTTTATGGTAGGTCAGGTTAAGCTGTGGGCATGGAAGAAGCAGTTCAAAACAAGTTAAGCACACTACCTTTCACCCCTGTTATCTCAGGCACGGGCTAATTGAACAGCACCTTCCCTGAGTTCTGAGCCTTTTTTTTCAGGTGGATAAGAAATAAGGGGGAAAGGTTTCAGAGAGGTAATAAGTTATTAGGTTTCAGACAACTGTAATTTACAAGTATATGAGGAAAAATTTCTAAGACCGTAAGAAGACACCATTAAGAAGTGAAATTTTAAGAAAAACAGAGAGGAGCCAGAAAAGGAAGTGCAAACATACAATGAGGTCTATGATGCAACAATCTTAGGCATTAAGTGTTAATTATTCATCTGTACACTGCTCTGTTTGGTTTCTGTGAAAATTAGTAGACAAAGAACCGAATCTGCTGTACAATGAGAAATGTACCATGCAACTTGCAACTTGTTAATTATAGCTTCAATGTTGTAGTCTTACAATGCTGTAGCGTCAGCTGTCTTCCTAAAAGAAGGTAAATGTGGGAAGCAGTAGCAGCATGCCAAGCATCCCCCTGTATATGAAAGAGGAATCAGACTCTGACAAACTTTTAGGAGTATTTCATTGGCATACTAACAAATGCCAAGCAGCGTTTGAAAATTTGTTTGCTTCCATAGCAATGAAAACCTATGCTCCCAGACAAATAGGAGCTATAAAACTGGAGCTGGGGTCCCATTCTAAAAGTAGCCCTCCGAAGACAGACTGCAGTTGACTGGGTCATTTGTTTCCATGGCTAAGGGATGTTTCAAATGGAAGCGATAGCTGGAGCTAGAGATTAATGTTGGCTATATATTTAGGTTTCCTCTAAATGAAAAAACACTTTGAAGGACTTTTGTAATGTTTCCAAGTTGTGATCAAGAAGTCAGTCCCTTGTTTCCTAGAATAAACGTAGCCTTAAGCTTGCCTAGTGTCAAATTACCTGGCGTAACCTGACGAGCAGAGCACATATCATTTACATTAGCTGTTTCTGGAGAAACAGGAGTTTTGAAGAAAATGGCTTTGGCTGCTTGCTATCTAAGAAAATAAGAGAATGACAGGGAAGAGCAGTTTTCTAACCAAACTATGAGAGTGGGTGCATCGAATACCACCATGTGAAGCAATATTTTTCCAGGTGAACACTGTGTTGTGCCTTCTGCTAAAGGCAACTAGTCAAGAGGTCTCCAAGGACTGAAGGAAATCTCATCTTACTCTGTGATGACTTGAGAGCTTCATGCCTCTAGAACTTCAAATACCAGTGGTCGATGAATAAAACCCAGTAGTTTAATTAACTCTTGATTATTTCTTGTTGCAGTTAAGCGGAAAAACCCACTATCAGCAACTGAAATTAAAGCACTATACTATCTGGGCAATGAAAATGAAGAAACTACTCAAGTTCTGTCTGTTGTCTTCATTTCTGAAATTCGTTGTCCATGTAAAACATTTAAACAATCACCTTTGCCAGTTAATAAGATGGGTTGCACAGTTGTCAATACATCTTACAGCTAGGCTAGTAATTGTTCTGCTATTTTGCTACAGTTGAACGTTAAGTGTTATATGCTAGATCTTTGTCTTGATTTAGTCTGACAGTTTTAATAGCAATGCAGAGCTTAGTGTACCATACCCCTTGATAAGAATATAAGACTGGCTTACAGAAAAGTAGGTCCCAAGAAAGTTGCTAATGACAGAAGAAAAATACTAATTAAAATCTTCATATTTTTGTCCTGTTACACTACTGTGCTTGTTGTGTATGTGTTAATGAGATACTGGCTGACAGAATATTCCAATTTTAAAACGTTACTTGGTTAAACAAGCAAACTCCTTTCAAACTGCCAAATACAAAGTTCTTCTTGTTAGCAAAAGATACCACCTTAACAACTGCAGGAAAGGACAATTTTTAGATTAAAGAAATAGGAAACATTCAGACTAACAGAAAAAAGGTATAGCTAGAATTGCCCGGGGTGTAATTCATGCATGTTCACCTCTATTTCTGACAGTTCAAGCTGGTTGCTTTCAAGTCAGCCTTAGCAGTCTGTAATCACAAACTCTTTTGTAATATAGCAGATACTCTTTTTCCTCTCCACAGCCATGTGTGAATATAGTTTTGAAACTATATTCTATGGACAATCTAATGTCCAGTTGTTTTTTTTAAAATGTGACTATGAATAAGAATGTACTAGACTGCTAAGGAAGACTTGAGACTATTGCAACTATTGTCTTCAAGTTGCAAAAGCATTACGACTCAACAAAACACATTAAATTACATCTTCCATTGCTCTAACAAAGATTACTTCTAAAACAAACCAGAGGACATAAAAACACTATGTCATGGACACGCATTAGAATAAAAGGTTAAGACAAAACACATTATGTACAATGCTTAATTTTTAATGTACTGTTCTTCAATCAGCTGTCCCTATTCTTTATTTAATCTCCTTTGCAAGGGCACAGAGGAAAACAAAATTAGAGGGAACACATAAAACCTTTTCATCAAAGGGTAATTTTCCAATGACAATGTCAAATCTTTGACATTTGCAGCATAATAAAGTTTGAACTGGAGTATTTGAAAGTGATTTTTTAGAAATTACTTTTATCGCAAACACTTGGAAAAGGAATCCCAGACATGGAGGGAGAATTCAACTTGAAAAATGTTTTGATGAAGTTTATTAAAGGCTCAGAATTGCTAAGCTGTCTATGCACTAGTTGAGTAAGAAGAATTTGCGCTATTCAGATAAAACTAGGTATTGCATCCAGGCTTAAAGAGTGAAAAGCAAACAGAAGTGGCATATTAAAAGGCTGTTCCCTTCTAAAATCAGCATCACGTAGGGGAAGATGCTACTGCCCTGATCATGAAATGAGTAAACGGTGTCTCATTAAAGATACACCTGTTCAACAGATAAAATGAAGTGAGGAAAGAAATTCTGTTTGATGAAAACATTGCACCAGGTGGAAGACAAGTATTTACCTCTTGCAACACAACACGTCTCGGAGACTTTATGTCTTACAATATCCGAGTGAAATAAGTGCAGTGGATAAAAATATATAGTGCATGCAGTTAGTAGCTTTAGTAGCTTTGGGACTACGGAGAAGTTACAGGAACATTCACAGAAAGAAATTGCTGAAGTGGTTTCCTTCCAACTGTTGCTCATTGATAAGCAAAGTAAATGAAATACGGAATAATTGATATCCTTGTTTTTATCCTTTTCTTGTTCTTCCTTTGTATTTTTATTGCTTTGGTATCCACATACGATCACTGTTAGAGACTGGATGCTAGCTTAAACCCATCCTTTCTCTGAATTGCTACAATCATGACCATGTTCTTATGTTCTCTTGACTCATCTCTCTTGACTCAGCTCTAGCAGAGTCTGTAGATCACTAGGCCCAGTCTTTACATCCATGATCAAGCTTATGAAAGTTGTATGTTTCTTCAGAAACATAGTTTCACATATGTCATCGAAAGGGTTGAAGATGATGCCTTCAGTGTTTTAAACTGAAGTGAATATACAATGTCTACATAGGGATTCTCGAGTCTGCCTTTATCCTAAATTGTGTCCTGGAGGAGCATTGTTTAGATGTGGATTTTGGTAATTTGTTGTTTCCTGTCAGGAGAAATATTTGTGTTAAAGAGACTTTATTTGGGAGACATAGAAGCCACAGTAAATTTCCTGTGGCACATGGTTTTTCTCAGATATGCTCCTAATCTTGTGATGTCTCTGAGATTTGGCTGTTATGTGCAGTGTGTCAGGTAAACTCCTATGTAAGTATGGCTTCAGATTTGGTTTTTTCCTATAATGACTGTACTGCAAACTGGAGGTGCTTAAAGTGGGAGAATTTCTGGATCGGTAGGCAAATAGATAGCTATGAGATACTGTCACTATGCAAGCTAATGGGGACCAGGCATGTTTTATTTTTATCCTGAAGAAGCTTGCAGGAGGCAACCTTATATCCATGCAATTGACTAAGAGAGCACAATGACCTTGTGTTTGACTGGGCACAAATAATACTCAGAAACAAAAATGTCGTTAGCTTGTATGTGTGTTTCTAAAGAAAACCTGAATTGAGGGTTTATTCTTCTTTCCAGTGGCCAGAAATTACTGGTAGAAGAACTGTACAAAAATACCAGGGCTTTTCAAATCTGAGGTGTAGTAGGCATATGGGGAAACTAGAAGGCCGGTGAAGTTTCTCTTCTCAGTCAGGTAACTTGAAAACCATTGGCAACCCTACCTAAAATTAATTGAAATCTCTACTAAGGGAGGTTCTTGGTAATGCTGTAGATGAGCAAGGGTAGGAGCTTTCTCAGGGCCTCGCAAGCAAAGATGGAATTACATTCTTGGCCCCAGCCCTGCTCAGTTATGTGCCGCAGACATCACTTCTCATCACGTTTGGCACTAGAAAGCCTTTTTTTAGAGCAGTAGGGGCAATGATACTGTAATCCTGCCAGGCTGTGAGCGTACACTAAGGTCTCCACCGCGGGGAAAGCCCATATCTCCATTGCCCATGGGTGCAACAGATTTGCTCGGGAATGGGATCTGACGAACACTTATTAAAAAGGCATTGTACTCTCCTGCCTGTTGGAGCTCCTGCAGCTAACCTGGGCACAGCTGATCTGGTTGCCCGGTCCTCATGCTGCTCTGAGCATAATTTCAGCCTGAGGTATGGCAGGAGACCGTGTTCCTTGGGCAGCTGCCAGGGATATGTTCTGCAGGAGATGGGTTTTCGCGGGGTTGCAGGTCCCCTGGCCAGCAGCCAGCTGCGAGAGCAAGGCTGCTGAGTCCTCTTTGCCGGGGTGGAGGGGTGTCCCAGAGCAGCTTGCGAACGCACCAGCTCTACCAGACGGTTTCAGCAATTTTACCAAGAGACTGTTTCGCTCTCCTGGTGCTTGTAGTTGCAGTCAGTCCCCCTGCAAGCTGCTGCCACAGGCCTGATGTTTTCAGCTTGTGCTGGGAAATAGTCCTTTCGTTACACAGCTTGTTTTTCTCCCTTTCTCTTCCTTTCTGTGTATCTGTGCAGCGCCAGGGTTTAAATTATTTATTTCCAGAAAGATTTGCCATATGAAGTCTCTCCATTGGCAGGGTCTATCAAGAAATATATCCACAGAGAAAGATTTTTCCCCTGCAAACTCTCACTGGTAAGTTCCTGAAGCAAAATCAAGAAACAGATGTGGAAACAAATAACTGGAAGTTTAAGGTATGAATTACTCTCATAGCATAGATTATTTGTTGAAGCTTGAAGAGGTGGATCTTTTACGTCATGCATCATATTTTCTTCTGAGCAATAGAAAGAGCAGCAAAAAATAATCAGTTCTGCTTCCACTTGAGGTAAGTCTTTTGATGAGAGGTGTTCTTAGCTGACTGCTCAGACATGCTCCCAAATGATAAGGGCACAGATCAAAAATCTTACACAGAAAATGAACTAGAAAGCCCTTAGGACCAGAGTAAATACTATCTCACTAGAAAATGAATTCTGATAGGCTCCTATCAACTTTAATTACTTTAAGACTATTATCCATGTAACAAGCTTCTCTGGCATTTCTAAGGAACAGGTATATTTAATAAATTAAGAACTTAGTAAAAACCATTCCCTAATTACACTCATTAGAAAATTTAAGCTACAAGAAAACCAATAAAGCTTCTGCTGTATCTCACACAGACAGCAATTAATGAACAGTTATCTTAAGTCTGAATTAGCAAGCACCCTTTGCTTTCCTGAATATGATACCTTAGGCATCCTTTCAATGAAGGAAAATGTCTTATACATATTCTGATTAACTGCATGCTAGTCCTCAGTCTGCAATTTGAAAACCATGTTGCCATTAATTAGTGATGCAACGGTGTCAGAATAGTAACAGGTATGGAAATGAACATACTGAAGTTGTACATGTACCACAAGACAGGCAAAAGACAAGTTACAGAAATGTTCTTTTGGATTAATTATTTTTTTAAAAATCTCTGCAAATGTGCATGAAGTCACTTGCTGTCTCACAACTTACTACACTTAAAGTTCTGCAGTAAAAAGAAGCATTTTGTCTGCCTTTTCACACCTTCTTAATCATTCTTTCTGGCCTGATTTTTGTCAATGCAACTGTATTCTTTAGCAAAGATAGCACACAGAGGGAATATTTCTGTGGTATGTCAAAGGAGTCTAAATCAATTTGTTTAACATTTCTGATTTTTATTTCTTTGCCAAGCTGTACGTAAATTCTCTGCCTCTTCCTCCTCAGAAATGGACAGCATCCTGAATTGCATCTTACCCTGAACCAAAACTTAAGGCAGGCAGGACTTCAGTGTTAACATATGTTTGAAATGTTGTCACTACGTAGCAAAAAATTATTCATTGTATAAAGAAATGTTAGCTACAGACCCCAAGAAACTCTTCAACTAATTAGACACCTTACATTGTAAATGCAAAGTTAAATACTGGCGTCAATACTTTGATCAGTTAAATACTGATCAAAAGTGTCTTAAGTAAACTGTTGAGACAATCTGATGCTAACTATCGTTTCAACCAATTACACATGTTTTTTTTCAAACCTAGAAGTAAATAACCTCTCACCTTTTGGCTTGATAACCTTTCTCCTTCTCAACAAAAGGTCATTTAAGGTTGTTGCTTTTCATCCAGTTTGGTCCCTCTTGGAAGCAGTACAGACTTCAACTCCCCTTTTTGGAGGTTATCTAAGACTGGTGCAGGAAAGGGATGAAAAGGTCATCCTAACCTTTTCATCCCTCTGCTTTGCTCTGAACAGAGTGGTATTTTGTCACTGGACTATATAATTAGGACCTCCTTCACTTCATTAGATCTCAGGCACCCTGTTGGGCTAGCAACAAACCGAACCATGTTTCCAAGGAAAGCCTTCTCTCTTGTGTGTAATGTCTTAATTAAAAAATGAAGTCATCCTGAATCTTAAAACTTGGACAGGTTTAATTTTGATCACAAAGAGGGATGCAAATAAATTGCTTTCTTCTGTAGGAAAAACCCCAAAGGTACTGGAAATGTGTATTAATCTGCCTCACTGGAAAAAGGCTTCTGAATGTTGAGAGAGGAAGCTCTAGTGTGACTGAGAGCTACAGTACCACTTCTGTAGTTTTTATGGTAATTAGGAAAAATGGTGAAAAGTAGTGCTATGCTTCCACAACTGCATTTTTGGAAACTGCTAAATCCAAAATACTAAAGAGTGAAAGGGGCAGTCAGCTTTAACCAAGGTATTCTTTGTCAGATACAGTCCTCTCTGGTTAAATATTAGAGACTGATTTTGCAAGAGAAACAGAGATGACACAATTTCCTCTTTAGCAAAGCATGAGTCAGAGTAAAAAAAAAACCTGTTTATGAATACTATTGCTAATCAGTGCTGGAGGGAACTTATTGATGTCCTTGTGTAATTGACAAAATGCAGGTCTGGTACAACAAAACCTGAAAACATTCTTTGAGAGTTCTGTAAGCCAGGATGGTAGCACCTTGGTTTCCATCACTGCCTTCACCCTCCACTACCCATACTGAGAGTCAGGACACGTTACACTGAGTCATTAATAAAGAAAGAAAATATAATAATTACAGTCAGCTAGAGACTTAAAGATTCTTACCCTTACTATTTAGGACTTTTTTTTTGGTAAAATACGAGTGCTATGGGTGGAAAACCACTTAATATTCAGAAGAACAATATAATGTAAATGGAAAAAAAATCTTCTTAAGGTGATGCTTTGCAAAAGCACTGTACTTGAGTCTCTACAAGATCTGGAGGGGTATATGCAAAGGGTGAAGTAAAAGCTTATACACTGGGTTTCTCAACCTCTGTCTGCTTTGTGAAAGAATACCGTAATCTACACCAAATAGCTGTCCAAAACATGCCCTGAAGAAATGTCTGTTAGGTAACAAGACTATCCTAAAGAATGCACAGATATTTTCAAGCCAAGGCAAGGTCTTAAACAGTCTGATGTGGAAGGACCTGCTGGCACCAACATTTTCAGCAGTAGATTATAGAGATCTACAGCTTGTGTCCTCGGCGCATGGCACAGTTTTTGTGCTCTTCGCGTGCAACAAGTGTGATGTAGGAAGCTTTGGGGCCACTCTTTTTGGTCCTATCTGCACCTGCAAATCTGCAAGAGTGAGCTCAAAGGTGGTAATGCATCATGTGGGAGGGTGAAGGGAGGAGTAATTATCTAAGTTACAGTAAATTAATTGTGGCAAGAATAGAACAGAAATAACAGAAAAAGATAGTCTAGGGCAAACACCTGCAGTCTGGGGAATTGCTACAGATTGGAGAAAAGGTCACGGAAATATTGAAGCAAACACTGTGTATTGCACTATAAAACTTAAATATGATTTTTCAGCTGTAGAATTATAGTGCTTGCAGGACTAAAAGTTGTACCTAGCTGAACCCAAATGTGACTAATCTTTGGTCAGACCATTATTTTCTCCTAACAAACAGGTCACCTGTCTTCAGTAGCCACACATTAGAAATTATACTCTCAGCATTTGTTTTAATAGCATTATATTATTTTTTTAAGGCAAAGCACTGTTTCTGAAGGGATAGGAGAAGGTAAAGGAGATAAATGTATGTCAGCTGCAGCTACCTGAATAAACTTGTACCAACTGACTTGGGTTAAGTTCCCTTGATGCAATAAAACTTGCTTTTTGTGTACACACAAAAGGGCTAATATTTGGTGTCACCAATATGATAGGCTTTCTACATCTTGAAATATTTTTCTACAATTAGGTCAAAATACATGGAAGGCAATGGTCTGGTAAGATTCACCACCTCCTTTTGTGATCAGGAGGTATTAAACACTAGTGCTGATGAACTTTCCAATTATGACAAGAGTCAAACTATTTTTGCCTTTTGTTTTCACAATGCCAATGAGAAAGCTGTACAGAGCTATGTGCTGTATGTACAAAAATAATTGAAACTCAGAAAAATATTTAAAAGCATTTCACTGCCAACACAACTGAGGCAGCTGAGAAGTGTTAGGCAGTGTGTCTGTACAGACTGAGGAAGACTGGAGCTCAGCTGGGTCCCAGGCTTCGCAGTCAGGCAACTAAAGGCTTGGTTTTCGGACTATATCCCCAGTTTGCTAGTGTGTTTAATGCATCTGCCAGCTAAATACAAGAAGCTGGAAGGTAAAATAAATGAATAAAACTTAGGAATGTTTGGAAACAGAGGAATTAGGAAGGGCAGATTATAAAACTAACTTCTCTGTGTCTATCCTGCTGTGCAAATGCAGGCTGCTTCTGTATCTCGCAAAGAAGTTCAAGCAAGCAGATAAGATCAGATATTGCAAGGGACCACATATAAGGGATGTGTTTAAATGTACCTAACTGCAGTTAGCATTGGTTTGTTTAAAGCTTAAGAGTTCCTCTCTAGGTCTCCACGAAAGCTTTAAAATACGTAAGCTAGGTTGCTATGATATTAGGCAGTAGTCACATTGACAGTTGAGCTGCTCATTCTGGTTTTATTCTTGGTTTAACTTCCTACAAGGAGTCATTTTTCTGTTTGACAGGTATAGATATATTAGAGCAAACAGTCACACAAGGACTCTTAGTAAAACAGAGGATTGGAAGACGGGTGCTCACGACTGCTGACAGGCTCTTGAGGTATTTAACTGGGGGACCAAAAAGTCTTAAAATCAAAGGGATCTAAAAGAGGAAAAACAAATTATGACCTGGTAAATGTCACCTCTGCTGTATGACTGGCTCACCTGAAAATGTAGTGCGCTGAAATGAAGCGTAAAAGAATTGAGTGAGTCTCCAGCTGGCAGGGGGTAGTAGTGTTTCTGCTTTCTCTGGCAAGTTTTAAATGACTGAAACAGTTGGCCCCATTGCTGAGGTTCAAAGGCTATGAACCTGAATGCGAGTGTATTGTATGTGAAAACGCAGGAGGAGCAAAGCCCTGACTCGCAACAGTGAGGCAGAGCGACAGGTGCTCGTTCCCCAAAATCCTTCCTCAGCTGAACGCCTTCTTGAGTTTCTCCCTGATGGGATTTTCAGAGGGACTGCTAGGAGCGCCCAGCAGAGGCCTGGCGCAAAGATAACAAAAGATAGTCCTCAGTTTTGCTGAAACTGTTGCAAATACTCAACACAAAAGGAAACTTTTTGTGTTTAAATGTTGGTATAAAAGTGATTGATATGAGACATACTAGCCCTTAGGCTTTCAAAAGCCTGTGGAATTCAGTAAAAGAAAAACTTATTTTGCCTCCAGAAGCTGACTTTCAGCTGAAGATTTCCTAATCCTCGCAGCAGCTGCCTCTTCAGTACTTAATGAGGGGGAGTCCTTTGCTAACCCACAGAACAACGCATTGCACAGGCAACAAACCCTGCATTTGTGTGCCTTTTACGTATGCACTGCAGCAGAGGGGCTGCCCTCGCTTGACCAACAAGTGATAAGTAACTGCAGAAGCTAGTTCAGCGTGCAGGGAGCTGTGAAAATATATTCCGGTTGGGAATGTTGTGACAGTTACGATAAAGATGTGTTACTTAACTACCTTTGAGCATCTGGCTCTTCCCACAGTATGCTTTGTTTGGGAATATCATCTCTACAAACAGGTTCTTATTTCATGGCTGAAGAGTAGTAACTGAACACGTTCAGACAAATTTACCATGAAACTATTGTACTCCTTTTATCTTTGGACAGAGGAAATTCTTCAGGCGATGTTTCTTTTGATCGGTAAATGCCAACCCAGCAGTCTGCTGCTGGCGGTGATGAAGCTGTAGGTATCCATCTGTTCTGTCTTGACAGTGTGGCCTAAAACACAAATGTATGAAATTCATTCTCCGAATGCCTTGACAATGCCAGCCAGCCACGATGGTAATGAAACTAGTTGTGGCAGTGGTGCCCTCCTAGACCTAGGGGAAAGCAGGAGACGTGCTTATGGCATACAGCCTGTGGGACGGTCCAAGGACTGTAGTGGGAACCCAGCTAACAAGGAAAAATCCCGATTGTATGGGCGTACAGCTCGCTTGCTTTTATCAGCCCTCTGAAACTTGGTCTGCAGGGCAGCTGCACTTCTGCCACCCGGATAAGATTGATGCTCTCAGAATAAAAGCAGCATGAATCATAGGCAAAGGTCTAAATAGTAGCAAGCGTTCACCTCTCTGGACATGCCTGCAACAAGAATTTGGGATTAATAATCCCTGTTGTTCAGGGAAATATGAATCTTTTTCTCCAAGCTCTGTTGAGTGTGTCAGTCTGTTTATGGCAAGCACTTTATTTTAAACATGATTATCCAAACTTAACAACTTAGTCTAGCTAGACAAATTCATTATTTTTTCTAGTTTTACTGTCTCTAAGAGATAGGTATTTGCCCGGTGAGATACTCTGTAGATGGGTAGAGAAAAGTATTTTACTAGCCTATCCGAGTAATCAATATGCTCTTTCTTGCATCAATAAATTGCCAATACTGCTTAAGCAATGTTATTCAGAAGTTTACCCCTCCCAAAGGCTTCTAAACCAAAACTGGGTCACAGTTCTGAGTTTACAGGCCCTGTAAACACAAAGTGCTTAAAAATCAGAAAGGGAGAAGAGCAGAATAAATATGCACCATGCACTGTTAAATTATTTAACCTATATAATAAGGGTTAGGGAGTATATGCTGGTAGTTAAATATTTGACAAGTAATTTCTAAGGGAGAGTGAAAATCATGATCTCCTGAACATCTTTTGGGAGGGATGAAATAGAGGAATGCAGGAGAACCTTCTAGATGATATTTTCTAGCAGGGTTGGTAGGACTGGCAATACTGCTAACAAACAGAAGCTGCAGAGAGGTACTGGCTGAGCTAGGCGGAAATGACTTGTCTTTTCTTGAATGTAGAATGGCAGCCAGTCATTAACTGTCAAGCTACTTCTGTCAGAGTCACAAACCTGCATCTCAAAAGTATGCCCATAGCTAAAGCTGAAGTGAAATATAAAAAGTTTTGAGATAACAGATGACGAGAATCAGCTGCACAACATAAACTGATTTTGCAGATAAAATTTCAGTTCTGAACAGATGGTATTATGTCCTGTTATCTATAATCACATTGGTTGTCAGAAACGTGTCAAAATCTGGTACCCAAAAAAATGGGAAAGGCGATGGGCACACTGTTACCCATCCACTAAGAGGTGCCATATATATTAATTGTACTGCAGCAAAAGCAGACAGCGAACTAGTAAAAAGATGCTAGTTCATTTCAGGATAAGCCATGGGATCACCTCAACTCAGAACCATGTGTGAAGCACTTCTGTCACAGAGCTAGTGAAAATGTGCTTTGTGGTATGTGATGGACCCAGTACCTCTGACTGGTGCGCTCAAAATTCACAAGAGAATTAGGCTCTGGACAAAATGTAGCCCTTGGCCACCTCACAGCATCTCACCTTAGCTGGGCATTTTAAATATATGATCTGCGTTGCTGTTTTGAGAGATGACCTGCCATGCTATTGTGGTAACTTCTTGTGTTTTAGTACTCAGAGTCCTTAATATCCTTAGGTGAAAAAAGAGAACAACTGTGAATATAATGGAGAGCATCAAAATAATATTCAAACTTAATTTCTATGCCAAATGCTCAGTTATCCATCATTTTTATTTCTGTATCATGTCAGACTGATAACTGTTTTATTTTGATCAATGGAGCAGCATATTCAAGCTATTTTAGGATTCAAAGGCTATCAAAGTTAGGAACTCTTCCTCACATAACAGAAGCATCACAGTTCAGACACCTTTGCAGAACTGGAAGTTGCTTCTTGTGGTTAAAGTCCTGTGTGCTATAAATACAGAAGCTGAAAAACTGTGAATTTATACTGACTGTGAACACAGACAGTGTGATAAAGAGCTTTATATTAATCTGGATTTCCCTTTCAGATTGTTAGAGCCAACATGGCCTATTTTTAAGGACCTTGGCAAGACCTACTTATCTGTGGCTGAGGTATCTGTGTCTGTAGACAAATATTGCTTGGCACTTTCAATTGTGATTATATTTCCATTTAAAAACCATGTGGATAGTGCTTGGTCACTCTTTTTGTGATTCTATCTTGGACTTGACATAGCCTGAAATCATAGTTAAAGCCTAAATTTAAATGTTAGATATTACACTTTCCTCTTGCCATATGCGAATGCCCTATATACACATATCTGTATATGACAGACCCTCCCTTACCTCAACTAGCTGAATATATTGTCATCTTTAATAGCAGAAAAATAAGGGTGAGACATTCTGTGTTCGCTAGATGGCTCTTGAATATTGATGATGAAAGCACAGGTGGGAACTAAAGTTACATCAAGCCATTATAGCCGTAAAAGAGGTAGGAATTTTCATAGGAAGCGTCACTCATTCTTGGAAGGGCTTTTTGAGGCTTGCGACAGATTCACCCACCATTTAGTAACTTCCAGCAGTGGGGAGTGCAAAGGTGGAGAGATGCACATTGGTTCACAGGTTTCTGAAGGTGAGTTGCAGCTCGGGGCTCAAACAGCAGTCAGCATTGACTGACAGGATGACCCTTTGTCCATCAAAACACTAGTCTGTGGCAGAATTATAGACTTTGAACCTTGTGATATTACCGTGAATTTGTGTTACTATCGTGAACATTACTGTTCAAGTCTATATGGAAGGAGCACTCAATTAGACACCCAAGCAACAACCTCACTCCTGCAGTTTCCAATACCCTTGCAAAACTGTGTCCAGGGTTTAGTCTGCAGCACAGACCGGGCTCTAAGGATGTCAAATTACACGCATTTCTTGCACACTGCTTAAAGTTAAATGTTTGTACAGTCTTGTGGTAGATAGACAGAATCATAGAATCATAGAATCACTTGGGTTGGAAGAGACCTTCAAGATCATCGAGTCCAACCATAAACCTATGCCAAAACCACCCCTAAACCATGTCCCTCAGCACCACGTCTACCCGTCTTTTAAATACCTCCAGGGATGGCGATTCCACAACCTCCCTGGGCAGCCTGTTCCAATGCTTGACAACCCTTTCGGTAAAGACGTTTTTCCTAATATCCAGTCTAAACCTCCCCTGCAACAACTTGAGGCCATTTCCTCTTATCCTATCATTTGTTACTTGGGAATAAGACAGTGTACTTAGTTTTCTTACCTTACAACCAGTTTGTTGGAATTTAGTGCTACCACTTCTGGTGATTTTAACCACCATCAGTTAAAATTGTAATTGGTTTAATAGTTGGACTATGGATACATAATTTCTATAATAATAATAATGAAATAAACCTCCTTGTCTCTTAATGCTGACTTGGAAGCTGGGAGGCAGTACTTAAGTAGACACCTGGAATTTTGTAATGACTTTTATGTTACCTTAGTGAAAAAATTTTACTCTACATGTATCGTTGCCAAAGGGTAGAAACAAGTTTGCAAATTTAAGTAATCATGATATGGAATTGAGACCTAAGGAACCATTGCACCTTGAAACAGAGAGGGGAATGGGTTAATCTAATCAAAGCGGAGGGAAGAGGTGGCCACAGATTTAAATTGATTAGAGTTGGGAGGATATTAAAGAGTTTTTAAAAGAGCCTTTTCAGGAAGACAGGTTTTCCGATTAAATGTCTGTCTACAAATCTGATGAAGCAAAAGTTAAGTTTCAACTGAGATAGAAGAGGAGGCAACTGCCGTGGCTTCATCTGCACCTTTTATGCTGACACTCCAGGTCCTGTTGCTGCCCAGACTGTGCAGAGCTGTGAGAGCTTTCTGTTGAGTGGCAAAAGGCTGGACTCTTACAAGAATAAAAATTTCTTCTGGCGTTGCCAAGCACAGGGAACAGAAGGGAAAGAATACGTAAACTAGAGTGCAGGTAGGATGTACTAAATGGGTATGGAGCTGTGCAAGGTGGCGGTGGCAGGAGGAACCACTTGGTGATTATAACATTAGCTTAAGGCTAACGCCACATATTGAGCTGTCAAGTCTGAGAGAAAAGCCAAATAGGAACTCATTTTTCTGTTTGATGGGCCACGGTGGGGTATGAGGAGTGAAAATGAAAAGTGAAATTAGATTCAACCAGCAGTACTTTGGAGGTAATGCAGTAAAAATTGGAAGGGTGCTAGTAGTCTTTAGGAAGCAGATGGGGGTTCAGTAACACAGGCCATTATTTGTGTTAGTTGAAGTGTCTCCATTTATGTGATTCTACATTTTTCTCTGACATGCTCATTCCTATGGTACTTTAAGATACTAACTGCCTTTGTGGCTGGTAAGAATGTTTGCAAGCATAAAAGCATCAAAACAATAAAGTGGCTGTTCAAACAAGAGATGATGAACAAGAGAAGAAAGTCTACTTTTAGAGAAGTCAACAAGAGGTGATAAAATTGTTAATTTTTTGAAACTGACAATGCTTTTACTGGCATGTAATGGAAAATTGGTATAACCTCAAGTAAGTACCTTCAAACAAATGTTTTGATTGGTTGCTCAATGAAGTTCTGATCTATTTTTTTTTTTCATCAGCCATTAGAAAACATTAAGCTTTGCAGTGGTTCATACATTCTTAGCGATAAAATGATTTTGAGCATTCCTACTTTATGGAAGTTCTGGAATGCTATATAAAAACATAACTTGAAGTCCTTAAGTTTAAGCTGTGTTGAAAAATGAACATGATTTATTATAGGGAAAGCAGTAATAAATGAGATATGTTATTTGACAAAAATTAGATAAAATAACTAACTGCATCTCCTTTCTTCACTTACTCAAGCAACCTCCTTTTTTAAACTGAGAAAGTATTCTTACAAGTGATTGGTCATATTGACATTCTGCGTAGTCTTTCCCCCACTGTTTAATGGGGAAATAGAATCAATATTTACTTGAAGAGATGCTCCTGATATCTGCATATTAGGAGTAAAGATTTACTGTTTGTTGTATTGAAGATGAAATTATTTAGATGAACTAATTATAGAACAGAGAGCCGGGGATTTCTGGTGAAAGTGAAGAGCCAGATGCCACTATGCTCACATCGTTCTGACAATTATTAGTTTTATTACAGCTGGTTTTTTGAAAATTTCCTGTAAGTATCCAGTCTGAAATGAAAAATCAAGTAAATTTCCTGAGCACTTTCATTAAGATGATGTCTTCACCGTTGCCTTAATCTATACAAAACAGACATCTGCTTGACAGTATTTGCATTATTTGCACTACAGATGATTTCCCCTGGTTCAGACCAGACCCTCTTTTACCATGGATGTGGTGGCAAGACAAAAAAAAAATCCTTCGTTTATATAAGTAAATTAGTGCATCATTGAAGTCTGTTATTTTGCATCTTTTCTGCAGTTTTGTGTTTGTTCTGAGTAGGTTAAATAACAGCTGCTGGAAACTGTGGTTATGACTTGGAAAGGATAATAGAGTAATATAGTGTGTGTTTTCAATAGACCAGCTCAGCTGCTTGCTGTTCAAGGCTGGGAAATGAGAAGTGCTAATCTGTTTTTCTGCATTTATTCTGTACTTTGTCAGTAAGACTTGCATCTGAAGGGCTGAAAAAATTGCAACCATCTTGTCAGATACTGTTCCAAAATACGTGTGGGTATCCAGCTTCCCTCAGTCCCGCGTGGTTTCAATGATAACTTTAGGCTTGAGCTATTTCAGTAGATGCCCTATTTAAATGAATATACAGCTGAGAGTGGGAAAAGAAGGTGCAAACTGCCAGTGTTAACCCTAAGTGGGTTCATTTGGAAATTGTTTTCTTCTGAAATTTATCAGACCCTGCAGCTTACCTTGTATTCCAGGGGTTTCTTATTCATACCTGCTAGACTTTCTGATCTCTCCTCACCAACTGTAAAAAGCAACTGAGAGAACGTAATTAAGCTTTGACAAGGGAAGCAAATGCCTTGAATTTTAAACCTGAAAAAAGAGAGACTGAGCTGATAGGGGAGAGCAGACAAGAAGTTTAATTCATTGTGTACAGCAAAATGCTCAGTCAGATGTATTTATTAAAGCCTGCACAGCACCACTAAGCCCTGGGTAGGAACTTTGTTCTTGCTTTTCTCTCAGTAAGAGGAACACACATTACACATGTGTTGTGCCCGTTACCTAGCTGGCAAATGTACTGCCTGGCTGTTCAGTGCTTGTTGTCTCTGCTTTACCCTAGCTCTTGGAGGAGAGGTTAGGAATTAAAACAGGATTCCTCTCGGTTCTAGTGTCAGCTGGAACTGAGCTTTGGGGGGAAATGCTTGGTACTACTAGCCCTGTTTAGATAAGCTGTCCTATTCTCATACCAGAACTTAAAGATATTCAGGCAACCACACTTTCAAGCTTGCCTAGGTATGATGTCACCCTTAATTAAAGGTTCCAAGTTCACTGAGATATTGATTGTCATGAAGACTAGTAGCTCAGCTCTTGATAGGCAACAGAATAGTATTTACCAAAAATGGAACGCAAAGTAGTAAAAACCTTTTCACTTTTTAAAATACTAATTCTCATGGCTAATACAACATTAAACCAAGTTCATTTTTCATTTCAGAGGCACTGGACCCCAACAATTTTTTGCAAAAAATAGGTGTTTCAAGATTCAACTAGGAAAGAGTACTTCTGGTATCAACTTCTGCCCTTTACTGCCCTATGCTATACACTGAGGCTACCAAAGTCTGTAATAATTTTCTACACATTGCTGTGTCTATCAAGTATAATTTGCTAGAGTTATGCAATTAATAGTTCCTTGCACAGTACCATACTTGCAAGTGGCAGTAGTCATAGCTAACAGATTTAGAGCTTTAATTTTTCTATTTTTTATTTGAAGAGGAAAAATAGGGGATTGACAGTGCTGTCATGTGTTTGCTTAGTACTACCTGGACTGCCTATATTCTGTTACTCTGAAGAAAATATGCTATTGGCAGCCCAGAAACTTGTTCTCCCTGCATGATTATTGAAAGGGGTTTGACTACCACCTTGCTCTGTAAGAACGAAAACAGATCAAAAATCTGGCAGCGAAAAATATTATTTTTTTTAATGGGAAGCAATGCTCATTCTTAATGCTTTTTAGAGTAGACAGCATTTAAATAAGGAAGTGAAAAGCCGTCCTAAGTAATTTTAAAGATCTCAGTTATTAGTGTTGTAGAAAGATCCTCTAGATACAGAGAAATTCAAATCAAAGCTCAGCTACTTTGAAGACTGCAGTAATTGTAGAGCACCACTTAAGACAACCTACAAAAGCACTTGTTCTTCAGTTACTTTTTTTTGTAGCTTTTGAGCTCTGATTCAGTTACAGCTGGTCTGTGATGGAAATAATGGTTGGCTCATTTTTTACCTGTGGAAAGACTTATCCAAAGCTGGCAAACTCCTAGATGAAAATGGATTTAGGGGAAGTGGGAAGACATTACAGCTTCTCCGATGTCAGCAAGAGTAGTGCAGAATTCACCCTTGCTGCTGCAAAGGAGCGTTGTTTTTAATGGTGATGTCTGCAAACCACTACCACTCCTAGTCAGTCCTCAGGTCCTCCATGCTGGGATGGGCTATGAGGATGCTACTTGCTCAAGAGCATTTCCTAATTTATTTTGATCCGTAGTTTGGCCAGTTTAATATGCTTTAGGTATGGATTATGAGTAGAAGGTGAAGGCGTCTGTGACATTTTCCTTTTCTACCCAAGGCTGTGTTGGCTGAAGCAGCCCTGACTGCCTGTACTGGGGCCAGTGAACTAATCTAGCTGGAAAACAACCAAAGGGAAAAAGTGGCTCATTTTCACGATTGCTGTCTGTCAAAAGGAGAGACAAGTTGTCACAGTCCCAGTGAAAACAAGTGTATCCCAAAGTGGGAGTCTCGGTCTACTCCCCAAGCCAGTTCAAGTCTTGCTGCCAAGTCCTCTCTCTCATATCTCTGGTCAGTTTCGGAAAATCAGGACATTCAGTTACTTTGTTGAGGACGTTGACTCTCAGTTGTGGCTGGGAAAATATTAATAGCCCTTTGGCCTGGGACTGATTCAGCATAGCCATGCATGGTTTTAGTCAGATGGCTTTTGTACATGCAAGTCCCCTGCATAGGCAGAAAAATGTAGGTAGGACAGAAAAGGAAATTATCTTGCTTTGGGTTCCTGTGACTTTTCCTTTTCTCAGAAAAAGGCAATAACTTTGGAAGAAGGAAAACAAACTTAAGCTGATGATGACATTTCAAAGTTGTTTGTCAGTAAGAAGGTACCTGCAAGCTGATCTTTAACAATCCTGTAAGTAGCAAGTAATTTCCATTTGTAATGTCTCAGCTTACTGAGTTTAAGATGTGCATTGATCTTGTTTTTATTTTTTATGCTATGCTGCAAAATGCTTTAACCACTACCTTGCAGACACATAAACCAAAAGTAATATCTAAAATGACTTAACGCAGCACAGTTAAGGGGGCTGTCCTCAAAAACTGCAGCTGCAGCTGTGACCTTTCTTATACCTAGTAAAGTCTGTTTATTCAACATATACATGCTTTCACCTCACTAAGATGGTAAGTTTAAAACTTCTTAAGCCTTTAACCCTCTTTTGGAAAATCTTAGCCTGATGAGCATCAACTGCAAACACTATGCCAACTACGCAAACACTATGATTACAATAAACATATTGCAATCAAAGGGTAACTGATTATTTCCTAACATAAAATGTTCTATAAACCTAGGTGTCATTAATTTCCATAGCAGACAAATGCTTAACAGCTGACAGTGAGGTACTGAGTGAACTTGGCTGAAGTGTTAGCAGATTAGTATAAGTGAGAAAGATTAAGTTCAGTGGTTTTGGACTTCTCTAGTGGGGTGCTACTAGTAAGTCTGATTGATCTGCTGTACTTGAAAAGGTATGTACAGCCTCCGTAATTTGTAAGTAATAAATTGCGCTTCCACTGGGCATTTTACTCCTGTGCTCATCCAAGTAAAATAATATGAATTGCAAATTTGCCAATAATAGTACATCTCTGCTGCATGTTTTAATTGACATAGATGTCTCACTTCTCTACATCTCAGGGCTATTCAACTCTGCAAAATGATGGGCAGGTTATTCTATTATTTTTAGAGAAAGTTCAGCACAGATAGTGGCAAGAAACTTGCTGTCCCACATACGGACATGTGGAAATAATAACATTGTGGAATTTGATCACTGGCTTTAAAAAAAAAAAAGAAAAAAAAAAGGCGGCTTATTCCAATGTACTAATTTTTAATGTAAAGGAAGAAGAATGCTGAGCTCAGTTATGTCAGTTTACTAATCTACTGCAGATCAACATATGTCAAATAATGTGCGTGTACAATTTATTAGGGATAAGACAAGTTACTTCTTAAATTAACAATATGTGGTTTTAAATGAAAGTTTTAGACTACAGAGTATTAAAACTTGTTTAAGCCATCCGCCCTTCCATTGTGTTCAAGCTACACTGAAGAAATGACTAATTTTTTTTATTTTGACTTAACTTAGTTCAGTTGGCTGTTTTGTTTTCAAAGGACTCTGCTTAAAGATGTTTTATCAGTATAATTTTGCAAAGATATTAAGGATTTGATGATCGTTGGATAATCTGCTCTGCTTGATAACATGGCTGAGGAGCAAATAACTAGAAAAAGTTAAAATCTCAAGGAATATTCATGTGAGAAAAACAGTAATTTCATTGCAGAAAGAAAGAAATCATGTATAGCTTTAACACCAATTTTTGAACTAATCCTTATGAAAATCTGTTTCATTATTGCATATAAAGAACTAGGTAGACTGCACCTATCCAACAAAATGTATCCTTTGAACTGAGACAAGTTCCTACCTTGACTGAATTAGTGAGATTCTGAAACTCATAAATTAAAAAAGCAGCACACTTCAGATACTGGCTATCAAAAGGAGTTACCAAGAAACACTTCAAACTTCCTCGCTCTTAAAAATCTTCTTGCATCGCTACTTACAGCTGCTATCATACATAATTAGTTGTGCAAACAGTCCTGCTGTCAGCATCTGATAGTTCATATCCCAGTGGGTAGACTAAATGCTTTAAAAACATTCATAGCTTGTGACCTGAAAGCTTTCAGAAAACATGCATAAAATTCAGCCTCTGTTCTGCCACCCTACCTCCACAGCCGTGGAGAGCTACGCACATTTTGAAGAGACAGAAGGAACGGGAGAGGGACAAATGTGGGACCAAGACCAAGCGGTCCACAGATGAGGTGTGAAAGGCATTTATTTTCAGTTGGAACCGTGGGGTGAAGTTTTACCATATTGTGCACTTAATATAATGGAAAGCAGTTAAATTGCAGCAGAGCACAAATCTGCCGTGCAACACAGTTGCCGATACAAAAACACTTCGTGAGCTTCTCTTGGTACCGGTGCACTTTGTATGCATGAAGCCATCACTGTCTACATGTGTAGCATTCTGATAAAGCTCCTGGTAAACAATTATCATCTGCAATACTGTGAATAAAATGAAAGGTCACTCAAGACCACAGATGCAAGGCTAGCCTACCACAAAATGGGAGAGAGAGTCCTTAAATCCTGTTCCTAATACTTTTGGTTTATTGGCTATCTTACCCTGTAGCAACCCCATCTCTCCCATTTTGGGGGCACTAGGGGTTTTGGCTACAAGGACTGAAATTCAGAGAACAGAGGTAGCATGCCCACTTTAGGGGCTACTGTGCCTTATTCCACCTAGATCGGCCACACACGTGCTGGATGTGGAGCTACAGCCACAGACTCACTGACGGTAGAAGTAGCCAGCCCTGCTCTGCCCCCTTCTTGCTCCCCTGACATGGGCAGTGGGTGCTGAGCATGAGCCCAACTTGACCCCACTGCTCCCCTTCACTGGGTCTGTGGGATGCCCTTGCTTCTCCGGCAGCTGGCAGGGACCAGCCCTGACAGCGAGAAGCAGTGGAGAACAAGATAGAGCACCCCATCCTTATACCTGGAAACATGGTTCCAAAGCTTGTGAGACAAAGGTGAAAATCTTAATGGAGAAGTTCCTGGAGGTTGTCACCCTCCTTTGCATACCTGAGAAAGCACCAGGTGCCCCCAGATGCCTTGGCTTTACCCAGATGGGGAACAGCTTTAAAATAATGGCTCAGGAATGTAGCAGTGATGAGAAAAACCTCTCTGGACTGAGCGGCTTGACCAGTCCCAGGTGCTTAGGTGAATGAATGTAATGAGCAATCTTTGCTAAGTTGTAATCAGTGCTTATTTTATAAAATGAGTCTAATGTGGAAATGAATTTTAGCTTAATGTGTTAAAACATCTTGTCTTTTTAATTTCCACTGTTTTTTATAATATTTTGTTCTCAATATACTAAGAGGGAAAGAAAGAAGGAAAGGCGAGATTAATATAAACGGAAAAAATGGTGATTCACTTAGGTGCAGAACTGGAGCCATAGAAGGAGAAGGGTTGTAGCTTTGGGTCCTTATACTATATTACAACAGATGAAGTGCTAGGACTGGGTGTATCTGAAATGTGGGATTTTCCTCTTTCCCTAGAGACCAATGCTTTGCTTGTTCATGGAATCATAGAATGGTTTAGGATGGAAGGGATATTAAAGATCATCTAGTTCCAAGCCACCTGCCATGGGCAAGGATACCTCCCACTAGACCTCGTTGCTCAAAGCTCCATCCAGCCTGACCTTGAACACTTCCAGGGATGGGGCCTCCACAGCTTCCTTGGGCAACCTGTTCCTGTGCCTCACCACCCTTACAGTGAAAAATTTCTTCCTAACATCTAATCTAAATCTCCCTTCTTCTAGTTTGAACCCATTACCCCTTGTCCTATCACTACAAGCCCTTGTAAAAAGTGCCTCTCCAGCTTTCCTGTAGGACCCTTCAGATACTAAAAGGCTGCTATGAGATCTCCCTAGAGCCTTCTCTTCTCCAGGCTGAACTCTCTTAGCCTTTCTTCGCAGCAGAGGCGCTCTAACCCTCCTTCACTATTGTTTTGTCTGTAAATACTTTAAGACTGTGTTATGGCCCTATGTACATTAATAGGTCTTAATTGCCCTGATCACCTTCACCTGGGAGCCCACAGCTCCACCCTGCCCAGCACCTTGCTTCAGCTCCGCCCCAGGCACCAGCTCCTTTCTTAAGCCGTGCCTGTGGCTGCCTCTGCTCCTCAATGGCTGTTTTGTCTCCTTGGGTTGGTCTCAGACCTGACTACCTGTGCCTGGTCGTTACTGGACTGTTGATGGAACCTGCTGCTGTCCATCCTGCTCAGCTCTGACCCACTGGGGTCTTGCGCTGGGGTCACCTGCTCCTGTACTCCTGTGACAGACCATCAGCAATGGCCCCATATGTAGTGAAGTTTCTGTGCTTTCTTTCCAAGTATGCTGCATATATTTTTTTTTTAATATACTTTGAAATGTATGTAGTCAATGTTCCTACTTAACCTGAAATAATTTTAGGTGACTTCAAGGCTTTAACCATGTAAAATATGGTTTATTTGGGAGGGTTACCATCTCCTGTGGGTAAGCAGCTGCTCTGCCCCTTCAGACTCCTGAGTCTGACTGCACGAAGCATGTGCTTCTGACAACAGCAACTGGAGAAGCAACTCAAAGCTCTAAACAAACATAAGGTCAGGGCTGAGGATGGATGAAGAATGAGGAGAGGGGAGGGGTAAGCGGTTTTTTGACTTGGGTCAGGACCAGGGCTGGCTGTCTGCAAGCAGAAGCTACATCTCCCTTCCAGAGAGAAGTGTCTGTGGTGTTACTTGCCTGTGGCTCTGTGGTTGCTCAATTTACATGGTGAAGTGCATGGTTGTATTCACTATCGCATGCAAGGAGGCTGTGTCTCACTGTATCTTACCTTCTAGGCAAGAACATGGTAAAGACTGAAATATAACCGCTTTTGAAACAAAGTGGGTTTTTGACTGCTTGGCCTCCCTGGACTGGAGGCTTGCTTGCAGCCATGGCTAGCCTCCCCATGTTGTCCCCTTTCTTTAGCCTGCTGGTTTTGTCTTTGTTTGCCCTGACAAAATGCGTTCAACGAAGAGCTACGATAACTTCCTGGGAGCTCACTGTGAAGGAATGAGTACTTGTGTCCTTGTTGTTCGTCGTCCTATAGCCCTTCTAAGAAAGCTTTCATTTCTGAAGCAGAATTTTGAATGAAGGCCTTCAGGGAGCCTTCAGCCCAATTCTGTTTTCCTCTGAGGGAATCTATTGAAGGATTCTGCTGTCTGACTTCCCCACTAGGAACCTTATGAGGTATTTCATTATATATTCTGAGAAAGCCCACTTTTGTTTGCTTTTATTTTTTTACACACTGCTCTGAAGCTGAGTTACAAGTATAAAAACAGAAGGCTTGGGAGGACAATATATTTTAACACATGAAGCCTTAAGCATGAAATCAGATCCATAGTGTTTTTTCAGGTATGTGATTTTTCTTAAGTCGCCAACAGAAATTCAGTTGCTTTGAGATCTGCAGGGAGCTCTTGTGAACATACGGCTTCTTCAGGCTGAATATACTGGTAAATCATGTGGGCAAAACAGCATTGGTCTGCAAAGATTTGAGCTGAGCCTTCTCTTACTTACATTGAGAATTAGAAAGTGTTAGGTGGTCACCATAAAGGGCTATCCAAAGCAATCACACAGGTCACTTACAACACAGGCTGGCTCATCAATCTGCTGCTGTTTGAAATCAAGCCATAATTTTATTTGTAAGTGTAGATGACTCAAATGAACTGCCATATGAAGAACAGGTCGTGAAGGTCAGAACCCATAAGATGAAGTTCCCTCCCCTTCCTTGCTCTCACAGAAACAATTTTTTACATCTCAAGTTGCTGTTTGCCTTTGGAATTGTGTAATTCCTCCTTAACTAGTATGTTAAACAGCCCTTTATCTTGAGAGGGTACTTTAAGCCAGGTGCACAGAAAACCTACATGTTGATTTGTGTCTCTGACTTAGAAGCATTTCTGCCTTTTTTTCTTTAAGTCTATCAAATCTTGAACTATAACACAAATTAACTTTTAAAGTATGTTCAGGTATTTCTGTGCTACAAGAAGAAATGCAAGAAGGATGTTTTAGGAAAAGGAAAACCAGTACACTTGCAATTCTGTAATTAAAGCAAATAAAGTATCTAGAATAGCTACATAAATTAGTTAATGAAAGCCATATGAATGTCCCACATAAAGGACCAAATGAATTACATATCAACCCTCAGAATTCATAAGCTTTTAGTACAAATGGCATTGCATGTGTCTGCTGAAAATTCTGTTCTATCCTGAATATTGTATAGAATCATAGAATGGTTTAGGTTGGAAAGGATATTAAAGATCACCTAGTTCCAAGTCCCTTGCCATTGGCAAGGCCACCTCCCACTAGACCTCGTTGCTCAAAGCCTCATCCAGCCTGGCCTTGAACACTTCCAGGGATGGGGCCTCCACAATGTCCTTGGGCAACTTGTTCAGTGCCTCACCACCCTCAGAGTGAAAAATTTCTTCCTCATATCCAATCTAAAGCTCCCTTCTTCCACTTTGAAGCCACTACCTTTTATTCTATCACTACAAGCCCCTGTAAAAAGTCCCTCTCCAGCTTTCCTGTAGGCCCCCTTTAGTTACTAGAAGGCCACTGTAAGGTCTCCCCAGAGCCTTCTCTCCTCCAGGCTGAACAACCCCAACTCTCTCAGCCTGTCCTCATAGGAGAGGTGCTACAGTCCTCTGATCATCTTCGTGGCCCTCCTCTGGACCCTCTCCAAAATTTCCATGTCCTCCTTATGTTTGGGGCTCCAGAGCTGGACACAGTAGTCTAGGTGGGGGCCTTAAAGAGTTGAGCAGAGGGGGCAGAATCACCTTCCTTGAGGTGCTGGACACACTACTTTTGATGGAGGCCAGGATGCGGTTGGCTTTCTGAGCTGCAAGTGCACACTCGTTGCTCATGTTAAGCTTCTCATATACGAACACCCCCAAGACCCTCTCCTCAGGGCTGCTCTCCATCCATTCTCTGCCCAGCCTGTGTTTGTGCTTGGAATTGCCCTGGCCTACATACAGGACCTTGCACTTGGCCTTGTTGGACTTCATGAGGTTGACACAGGCCTCCCTTTCAAGCCTGTCCAGGTCCCTCTGAATGGCATCCCATGTATACATGCACAGGAGTTTCAAATAGCTGCTTTGAACCTGCAGGAAAGTATATGCTGTTTAACAAATATCTCAGTTGTAGGTAACTTCATGAAAAATAGTTTGTTAGCTTATCTGCACTCTTCTGATAAGTATTCTGGTGAACCTTAGGTATTTTTTTTAGTGATTTATACTTAAAAACAAACAGATAGATTGTCTGATAGTATATTTCTGGAATTACCTGGAAGAAAATGTTTTCTGTGTTGCTCTAAAGACACTGAGTATTGATTCTAGGTAGTACCTTGATATATTAACCTTTTTTTTCTTATACTGTAACAAATTCAATAGGTAAGTGGTGATCTTATTGGCCTGTGTCCTTCCCCTTGCTTGCCCTAGTTTAGAGCAATCACAACTCAGAATATAATTTTAATTTTAAATAAAAATAGTGATAAGGTAATTTGCAATTATATTAATTTTTCACCTTTGTGTATAATACTTGCCTAGGTCTGAATACGTTCCAAGCCTTAAGTCTGATAGCATTTATTGATGTTTTCATACTTATTAATTTCTTCATTTGCATTGACATTTTATATCTAGAATTAGTACACGGATTGTGAAATCATATGTATCTACTTCATGCAGATAGAAGTAACCATTTGGAATAATTTTTCAGGGGGAATACTGTATAACGGTTCTCTGTTTCTGAAGTATCTTAGGTTTAAAACTTCCTGACTGCAGTAAAATGCATTTATTTCCCAGTTTTGTAGGTTACTGCAAAGTAGCTTTTCTCAGAAGTAAAGATACAAGGCATCTTCATCTCTATTTAGATCTATATTCGTCTACCTAGGCTGTGAACTAGTGAATAAGTAATGTCTTTTTAATTTAGCCAATCCTAAAATTATTTCTGTCAATAACTCATTGAAAACAAGTTTATCTGTCTTCTCTCATTCCTTACTGAACTCTTTTCTTTTTCTTTGCTATTTTTCATTTAGGTTTATGTGCACTACTCATCTCCCTGCCTACTATAAGAATACTTCTAAAACTGCTGTAAAACTAGTATTATTAGGTATTTAAGCTTTAAAGATCTACTGTTCCCCATCAGTAGTGTGTGCAAAGAAAAGATCATTAATGTGCTACAGGCTGCACAATTGTTAATAATTGTAGGTGTTTAAAAGTACCTGCAAAATGTCTGATTTCCTTAAATGCTCTTTATAAATATTAGTAGATCACTGTATTTTCTAAAACGTAATTTGCTCAATTATACCAAGGCAACAGGTATAATGATAGTCTTTGAAAATGCATGTTCATTGAAAAATAAGGATGCAGCTTAACTTTTTTGCTAATGCATAATACTGACCTGTGAGTGCTGAGATACACGCTAGGGTCTACTGCATAAGGAATAGGCTAGTATAAAATTTCCTTTGAAATTGAAGCAGGGTTTATCTTGGCTCCAAGTGAATCTATTTCTCTATATTGACTTGCTTCTTGGGTCTTAAATTTTGACCTTGGTTTTTGGAGCCTCTGCATCAGTCTCAAATAAAAATACTTACCCCTCAAACTTTTCTGTTTGTAACCACCTAGTGCCAAGTGATAGAATAAGGTTAATTATGCAGGAAAAATGTAACTTTTTAGGGTTGAGTCAGTTAGACACGAGGGTTGCTGTAGGCATATTAGACCTTTTCCTTCCATTTGGCACTGACACTCAGCATGGTATCTGAGGTTGTCAACACATTTGGTTAACGAATTTGGTAGCAGGTGGGAGAACAGACCACTGAGGGTTGAAGCAGCTTGAGTTGTCTGTGATACTGTTCCAGAGAATCAATTATGTATTAGCAGTGCGCAGTACATGATACATTTTTTTAGTCAATAACAATAAAAATTCTCAAAGCTGAAACAACGGTTGGTTTTTTGGAGGCACTGTCAGAGCTTGCAGATCAGCTTTGTGTTTGTGTGGAAGTGGGAGGTCTTAAGGGACTGATACATTCACTGGGTATAGTGGAAGAAGATGCTAATGAAGATTGGATGCTTACACAGGTTCAGTGTGTGACTTAGAGGAAGCTTGAACAAAGCAGACCCTTTCTGATGCAAAGGTTTTTACTTGACTTCAGTGGCATTGGTATTCACTCAGTTTGTAAGACTGCTTCATCTTGTCCAGCTAATATGTGAAACAGATCTAACAGCAGCAGTTCTTAATATCACAGAAGAAAAGAAAAAATGTCTGGTTTTCTTGTGCTTTCAGTATTGGAAAATATTCTCCTCTTCCTCTGACATCTTGATTCAAAATTGCAGCAAGATCTTAAGAATAAGTTCAGTTAAAAAAATTGATATAATGACATAAACATATTGTATAGACACTGTGGATCATAACTAATCACTAACAGAAACTTATATCGTGGTGGTTCTTTCAGTAGGTCTGTTTCCTACAAAGATAGTGTATGTTATACACAATGCAATAGGTCCCAAAGTAGTTCACTAGTATGAGAGATAGCAAGTTGAATTTGGATGGCAAGTGCCTAGGTGATAATATATCAGGCCATTTTGTTCTGCAGCTTCCTTTTCTGCATGTTAAATAGTTAATTAACAGTGCAAGTTTTCCTATCGTTGCCATCCATTATGATTTTAATGGGGTTTTGAACTAATTACTTTATCGACACCCTAAGCACACACTTGAGGTCCAAAATTTATTATGATCCCATGAATTGAACGCATTGCGATGGGTACTTGGACACTTCCCAGTTTGCATGTTCACACCATGCAGTACTCTGTTAAAAAGGACAGACCACACGTGATGTGGGTAGAATGCATTTAGTCTTTGAGACCAGAGGCACTTAAATCGTTAATAAACAGTCGTGCTGTTTCAGGTGCACTTTCAAGCCCTCTGTCCTACCAGGTGAGCTGCTGAAGTTATTAGCTTTCTATATTTGTCCTGTGCACCATTGCTTATACCTATGTTAGGTTCCAGAAATAAAGCAAGAAAGCACAGTAACTACTGTCAGACACGCGAGCTGCTGTTGCTGGGTAGGCTGGGGTGAACAGTGTGGCCAGAAAGACCTGGCCAAGGGTGAGGTGAGTCAGTGAAGAGTGGTGGGAGAGGCAGTTTGAATGCCTCCATGATAACCAGGTAAATAGCACGGCCTTCTAAAACCCCATCCTGGGCAAAATGTTTGAAATAAACTAACTGCTGTCTTACAGAATTGTTTTAATAAGCAGAAAGTTATTCTGCTTGAAAGGCTGTATCAGGCCTCCTATCAAGGGCTAAGTCTGTGGTTGCTGTATCCTCTGTTTTATGTGAATACGAAACCTTATGAATTCAGTAGATGTTTTGTAAATACATCTGGTCTAATAGCTTTTGACATTCCTTATGTGAAAAAGGAAACAATTAAAATAATTGTACACTCATTCGGTTGATTTTTGTCAAGATGTTGATAATAGGATTAGCGTGTGCTGCTGCTTCTGGGTTTTAGTGAACTGGCATAATTTTCTTCAGTTTGGCATAACCTGTTGCCTACCCTCCTAGCAACTGATCAGAGCAGCAGATGCATCTTGTTTCCAGCGTGGGGGAAGAAACTGTAGATATTTGTAATGAACAGGCCAGTGCTGTAAGAAATATATAATTCTAATATCATGCTAGAATACAAACTTGCACTGCACCTCATACTAGTTGCTGATATGCTACTTGGTGTGAATGGGTCTCTTGCCTCTTCTCGGAGTTCTTGAAATACAGTTAACTTATTTTAATATAATGTCAGTAATTATTTCTTTAATTTCTGACCTAGAACACTTATATTGTTTGGCTGGTATTAGCAAGTGGACAGGATGAGATAGAAATCTAGTATGAAAATACAAAATCAGTGTCATATGTAACCTAATGCATAAGCAGTTTTTGTTGTGGAAAAGCAGGAAGATGCAGATAAACACAACTTTCTCAAAGTATCCCAGATGAAAAGATCAAGAGAACCATAGAACTGAGGCTGATCCTGCATGTGAGACTTAATAGTAGAAACTATAGAATAGAACTGGTAGACATGGGTGTATGAAATGTGGAGAAGTTTTGTGAAGGAAGTTGGTCCTCATAAAGTTACTAACATCCTCTCAGGGAACTTGCAGTACTGATTGTCTTACCATGGTAGATCAAACGTGGAGGTTGGGTTCAAGGTCAGCTGAGTGGGTTGTTAGGGAGAAGGCAAAGGAGATGGGCCAAAGCAAGCAACTGGAATTAAATTTGAAGACATAGATGCCTTCCTACTTCAAAAAAAATGTTTGGTGTTATTGCGGTTTCCCTAAAAAATGTTGATACAGTGTCAATTTAAAAAAATGAAATATTAAAATCAAAAGGAAAGGGATAAAGCTATTTTCTATTTAGCCTTGTGTGTATCTTATTACATACCTTGGTCCTGAATATTGTGTGGGCCCCATGGGTTTCTTCTTTCCAAATATGAGAAGACCTTTTTAAAGGTACAGAATAGGCAACTGTTCTCATAGAATCCAGTGAGAGTCAAACATAAAAATTAATTCAGAATGGCATTGAGTACCTTCATCGAGTACATAGAATATATAGATGTGGCTGGTTTTGGATATGGCTTTACCTGGGCTATGATTAGGTAACTATTTGTTTGGAAGGGAATATGGGGACACCAGAGATCATTCTATGTACACATGCACTACTGATAATATTTATTTTAAAATTTGTTGATGGTTGCTGTTGGAGGGATGCTCAATTTCACTCAATACAGAAGTTACCATGGTCTTACAGTGAACGTGTGAGCCGTAAATCATTTACTTGATTTAGTTGACTAAACAGTTCTGGAAATGTCATTAAAGGTATTTTTATTCCTTGTGCCAGCTGTCTGATAGCGATGTGGAAACTCTTCAAGTACTAAGTTCTTGTTAATCTGTGTTTGACTAATGAGTAGGAATCAGAGCAGTGTTCAGATTGCTCTGATTTAAATGAGTGGTCATAGCTGATTTGTTTGGCATAGCCTATGCACAACAGTCCTGCACTGGAAATGCAGAAGCTGATATCAAACTTCCTTTGCTCTTGGATGCTTTTACTTTCAGACAATGCTGAATCTTTCTTAATCTGACAGTTAAATTACTGCGCTTTTTTCTCCTGTGTCTTTGTGGCAGTAAAATGTGTACCTAATTAGGTCTATTATAAATGGTGGAAAACTAAATTATATCAGGAGCTCTGATATTAGATCAAGATCTTAAAAGCATCATTTGTAGATATTCCTTTATGTGGTTGGAGCTGGTAACTTTTTTTGCTTTTATAAAATGTCAAACTTGGCAATAAATCTATTTGACAGAATACTGGGTCATAAAAAGCTATGATTTAAACCATCTATGTGCATATTAGCCAATATAATTGATATAAGGCATAAAAAAAATGTACTGTGGTCCACTATCAGAATTTATTCACTCAGTAAATTGAAACTATTGTGTTTGAAAAGGGTTTCTGATGGGTAAGAAAAATGTAAAACATGGAGATTATTGTGAATTCTCTGTTTTGCTCTACAGTGACTTGGGAGTTACTCTAGCCTTCCAGCCATGTATGTTCCTACATGTCTTCTAAAATGCAGAGTAATCCCATGCACTAGGGGCCTGACTGGGACAATTCTTGTCAGCTAATAATGCACAGCCTGGTATTTGCCTTGTAATGTTGTCATGTTTTGTTGCTATGTGAGAGAAAGCAGCAACTTGCTAATTTAAGTTTAATATTCAGATTCCATTCTTCTTTTGTTCTTAACATAGGCCCTTGACTAATCAGGCACAGTCAGATCATTTGTCTTGGCTGAAAATTCCTGTAACTTACTGGCTTCTTATTACAGTTCTATAAAACTGCATTACTGGCACTTGTCTCATAAATGTGTACTCTACTATATTTCATAATTATTATATTTCATTAAAATATGATATATCTTTTAATTGAAACTTTCTACTGAAGGCAATGTGAGAAGTAAAAAGAGTGGCAGCGGGGAAGCTGTTCCTGAAAGTTTTCATGTGGTGGTTTTACCTGATGGGGTTAGGTACCACTTGTCAAAATTGTTAGATTAAAATAAACCAGTGATGTTTATAAGCCAAATCTTTGAAAGTAGGTTTCTAATAACTCACCTGCTTCTGTATTCCCTAAATCATTGTTTCATGATGAAGGGTTTGGGAGCTCAATTGTTTGTACATAGCTATTCATGTTGATGTGGGACAGCATGTGATTAATATGCCTATGTTCATCTCTGGTCTTCATGACAGGAGAAGAAATAAACTGTTGGCACCAAATAGTTAGTGGTCAAGCAAGTTTTTTGGAGGACTTTAGGCCTTGGATGGCCTGTTACTCCAAGTTTTCCTTTGAAACTAAGCCTCATGTCTTAAATTAAACACCTTCTGATTAGTCTGAAGGAACACAGCCCAAGTAATTAGGGTAGCACTTAGAATCAAACAGTTAAACTGCATGATCCTGATTTCTGTTCTGTGCCAATCTCTGTGAAGTCTTCTATGTATCGTGAGAACAGTATGATCAAGTGAAGTACTGGTAGGTAACAGACATTTTTCTGATGACAGTCACCGAAACACCCAGCATACAAGCAAATTAAATTATATGCGTTTATCCACTCACCCCACAAAGGCAATTAAAACTTTACTTTTGAAATTGGGAAGCATATTAGAATCATAGAATTGTTTGGGCTGGAAGACACCTTTAAAGATCTTCTAGTTCACCCTCTTGCCATGAGCAGGGACAACAAATAAGGTCGCTCAAAGCTCTGTTCAACCTGACCTTGAACACTTTCAATGATGGGGCATCCGCACCTTCTCTGGGTAACTTCTTCCAGTGACTTACCACCCTCACTGTAAACAACTTCTTCCTTATGTCGAAACGAAACCTCCCCTCTTTCTGTTTAAAACAATTGCCCCTTGTTCTGTTATTACAGGCCTTGGGAACAAGAGTCTCCATCTGTCTTATAAGCCCCCTTTATACTTTGAGAGGCTGCAATAAGATCTACATGGAGCTACCTCTTCTCCAGGCTGAACAATCGCACCTTCTCTGGGTAACTTCTTCCAGTGACTTACCACCCTCACTGTAAACAACTTCTTCCTTATGTCGAAACTAAACCTCCCCTCTTTCTGTTTAAAACAATTGCCCCTTGTTCTGTTATTACAGGCCTTGGGAACAAGAGTCTCCATCTGTCTTATAAGCCCCCTTTATACTTTGAGAGGCTGCAATAAGATCTACATGGAGCTACCTCTTCTCCAGGCTGAACAATCTCACCTTTCTGTCTCTCTTCATAGAGAAGTTCCAACCCTCTGATCATTTCTGTGGCCCTCCTGCTGTCCCACTCTAACAGGTCCATGTCTGTCTTGTACTGGGGACCCCAGAACTGGATGTAGTACTCCAGGTGGGGTCCCACAAGAATGGAGAAATGTACAGGGAGAGAAGGCAGGGAAGGATTTTGGTCCTATTGCAGGTAACTAAGAGCCAGGCTACAAAGCACAAGAATAATTCTAAATATGTGTGGCAAATGCTGCAGTGTGTCCTCTTACTGTTAAGATAAACAGGTTTTATCTTGAGATGTGAACAGCTGAATTAAATGAACAATGAAATGAAGCAATATCATCAGGCTCCAAATGCTTTCCCTTTTATTATTGGTTTCTGGTATTTCCCCCATCCATTGGTCCATGATTAACTTATTTGTCTAAAATTCAATAGGTGTCTAGGGATTTAAAAGCTAATGTGTCCTTAATTATGGTCAGTAATTTTAATCCTTTTCTCTTTGCAAGTGGGAGAATAATGCAACTGCAATTTAAATGGGCAAGAAGTCTCACTCCCTTCTGCTCCCTTTCCAGCTACTAGTCCTCAGCCTATTGCTCTATCATCTCTTGTATTAGGAAGACCACCTACGTGGCAAATGGAGAATAATCAGGGTCAATCTTACATGTTCATGTCCATGTTTGTGAGGAATGCTTAGTTTAACATGGATTACTTTCCCAGTATGATTTATTTTGCTGCACTAATGAAAGGAAAGAAGCAGTGAAGGCGTGAGCATGACTGACTGGGGCAGGAAGGGGAGAAGGTCTCTTCCCGGGGATCATGCTGCTTTATCCTGACCATAAATACTTGCAGTGCCTAGACTGATACCACGTCGTGTTGGTTTCCTGCTGCGTTGCAGTTTTTCCACTATTAAGCAACAGTAACCAGGGAATACATTTTCCTCTCCTTCCTTCTCACTCCTCCCATTGATTCTACGTACCTCAAGTCTGTAGGTTGTCATCTGCAGGAATATTAAATATGACTGAGTCTTTCCACCTGTCCTGGGACACTTTAAGTAGGACAAGAAACATTTTACTTGTTTTCAAGTGAAACTAGCTCCCATTAATATATCCTGTACTCTGATCAGATACAGGAGTGTTGGTTATGCCATGTGGTCTTTATGATAAGTTGGCCTACTAAGAGTCAGATGGTGTTTCCAAAGTGCATGTTTTCTTCCAGGAGATGGCAGGTATGTGGTATTAAAACAACCTGATCATTTTGAACCTGCTGTTGTTGCCTATGCTATCAGTTTACACTGACCTGAAGTTCTTACTCTCTCCCCTCCTGTCCCCTTTCCTCGTGATACTGGTGTTTTCCATGAACATTAGGCTAATGAAGCATTTCAATAAATCGTGGTGTAAAGTCATAGCCATCTGTTTGAAAAGGTGTAAACAGCATTTTCATGTATTTAGGGGATCTGTTGTAGAGTGAGGATAGTCAGAACTGTTCAATAGAAGCCCTTTCTATAGGGATCTAGGAGAAAGTACTGATAGGATATTTTGGCTGTGTTCTGTAAAATAGTCTTCAGCCCTTCTTGGTGTCATCTGGGCTGCACAGTAAGAGTAACAGTAAGAGCACAGGTCTTCATTCAGTAAAGAGGCTAACTTAGAGAACCTGTCTGCAGCATCCCAAAGAACAAACAAGTTTCCTGGGGAAATAAAGGGGTGTTTAAATTTTGGCATAAAGCTGCAGCTGGAGAAAGAGTTGAGTCTTCCAGTCTGGGACTACAACTACTACTTAGTGATACCTGAGGAAGTGATCAAAATATACATAAAGCTATGCATGCAAAATAAAATAGTAACTTAAGGATCTCTGGAGGTCCTCTAGTGCAGAGCCCTCCTCAGAGCAGGGCTGATTTCAAAGTTGTCTTCTGCTTTCCTTCCATTCTCTCTGGAGGTGATCAGTGGGACTAAGCATAACTTGAAATTGTAAACCTCTTCCTTCAGATATGGGTGGCTCCTTAAAAACGACGTCTCTGAAAGCATTTGCAGGCAGCATTTTGGGGCCCCTAATCAAGGTGGCAGAGTTCTGACTTGTCACCAAAATTTTTCAGACTTACTTCAAAGAAGATTTTTTTTAATGTGTATCCATTTCAAAAAAAGTCTTCCTGAATGAAAGACCTTTTCTTTCTATCAATCAATAATGAATTTAGAAAGAAACTATTCTACATTTTATGATGAGAGATTTTCCGTGTAGCTAACAGCTGCATCTCTTCGTGCAGACCCAGCAGATAGGATACAAACATGTATGCTTTACATGGATGTCAAACTGTGGCTGTCATTACAATGAACCTAAGCTCTAGTGGAACAAGTTACAGTGAACTAGCAGCATACACATTTTTAAGTGACAGCATACGCATGCAATGAAGTCTGTGGTAGCTTGCGCATGCTGTGTGTTAAGGAAGTTGCTTACAATAGACAAATAGGTGCTTTAATGACAGAAATGGAGCAAAGTATCCTGAAACCAGATAGGGAGACTGCAGCAGCTGTTAAGCTATTTCTTAAAATGCACCCTTACTACTATGGAAGAAATGCAAGACACATGGTGGGACTGCAGCCACTATTTATACACAATCCCTCAGTCCCAGGAGAAATTTCTTTCATTTATGAATATTGAAGCTTAAAAAAAACCCCAACAAGCCAACATATTTTACATGTTACAACTATGTATTCACAGTTGTGAGTGCATACCATCATTGTGTGGTATACATTAATCCTAGGTTTTAAAACTTCTCTTTCTCTTAGTGTGGAAACACATTATTCACATCTGGAGCTCACTAGAAAGGGGCATTGAGAGTTGTTTGGCAACTTGCATATGTAATTATTTTAGTACTAGAAGCACGTGCCCCTTGTGTTTACAGAAGTCCAAGTAAAAGGCCACAGCACTTCAGACTTCATGGATTTAAAGCTCATGTGGATGCAATGAAAATCTTTTACATCTCGTGTTGAGTATGAATAGAATAGATGACGTAGTTGTTAAACATGTAAAGTACTATAAACATTCAAATCTAAAAATTTGTCTTTTCTGCAGGAGAAAGTTGAAGTTTTAATTCATCCAAATTAAGTACAAGCAGTGAGAGAACACTAGTAAAGATTGTTTCTCCTGAAAACACAGACTGGTCTAGTATACTTGTTATATGCCTTACCTTCAGAAGATACAAGTATTTCAGACACAGCAAGGCCATTCAGAATCTTGCTAGAAGACACATATGGATTTGCTTGAAAGCATTCTGGAAAGAAAGACTGACTATTTTGGAGTGTCAAAAAGCATGGAACTCGCATGTATTTCAGACACATGTCCTTTTCCAGACCTAATCTGCTAATGTCTAATGTAACACTGCTTAGAACTGCCTTTTAAAGTGTATCTTTTACTCAACTGCTGCTCCAAATACACTTAGGTGAATGAGTCTTCTGGATTTTAATTCCGATCCTTTTTCCTCTTCCAGTATTCCAGGTGACCCAACTAGACCTTTTTAAAAATGTAACCTCAGTATTACACTGACGTAAATAGTTCTTTATATTTGCATTGTTAGCATTACGGGTCTACCTTTTAAAACCTGGTCTCCTTGGTAACAAGCACTGCAGGCAAATTAAGACTCTGCGTTCTGCTTGCAAGCCAGAGAAGACTCTCCAGGAAGTATATTTTGATGCTTTAAATAAAATATTCCCAAAATAATAGCAAGGATCTAAATGGTCTTCAGAATTTTTAGCTGTGGTTCATAGGAAGTAGTTTTTTCCAGTAATCTCTCCTGGATTTCAGGAATATAGTCAGCCATGAAGCAGAGCATGCCTGCAGAAAGTAGGCATGCATCTGTTAGTTTTTCAAAGTTCTATTTTAAGACTTCAAGGAATCTCCAAGTAAATCTTAAAGCTTTGTCAAGCTTCTGTGCTTGTTGTGTCCACTGTGGTCCCTGAAGAGAGAAGGCTACAGGGTCACACCTGTTCCTTGAAGCGAGTTGCATGATTTATGCTTGAGTGGGTTTGGGGTCACAATAGAGAGATACAAAATCCCCAAAGGACAAAATAGGTTCTTTCATCTGCATGATCTAAACAGGTGTTTCCACCTTTTATGCCAGCTGCCAAATCTTGGCAGAAAGCAGTGTTAATGAATAGAAGACAAAATCAGGCAGCAGCACCTTGTCTTGAAACTTGGGTGTTACTGCTTGATTTTCATTCCACAGGGCTTGCATAAGTGCATTGATAGGCAGGAGCTGGTGTTTTGTTTGTGATGTTTGTCACTTTTCTGACACTCGGATGCACTGTGTTTGCCTTGAGCTAGCTGATGAATTGTCACTCTAGTCTGAGGGGTGGAGGATTGAAAAATATGGTATATATTTGAGTGGGACACTCAAAAAAATTAGAAATGGAAAATGTGCTCTTCCATATGGACTTGAGCTGTAAGAGCTCTACCTACCTTGGTTTTGTTTCTAAAATTCAAATTAGTACAGTTAAATGCGAGAGCCTGGCACAAAAGTTAAAATTCTATTAAGTGGAAGATTCTGAAATAAGTTGGTGTGACAGATCTCCTTTTAATTCCAGCAAAGGGCTTCTGCACAAGTTATTGGTTAGGAGTACTGGAGGAACATGGGTATCTTGCTTATAACATGCATTTTTGAGGAATTGCAGATACTTATTTTTGATAACTGAAACAGCACTGGCAGTTCAAATCCTGAAGAATAAGCAAAAGTGGTATTATAGAGATTTAGATCTTGTCCAGTTGAAGTATATTCAACTCTTAAAGGAAAGAAGGAAAAATAACAGTACATGCTGTAAACTAAAAAGAGATCTTTCAAACTTAATTGTCTGGTTAATTTTTCAAGATAGCATTTGAAATTGATATGGAAAATCTTCAAACATACAGTATAATAGAAAAAGTAGGTAACCTTTTTATTACTACTGCTGACATCAGCTAAAGAGCAAACGATCTGAACCTTGTTTCTTTTTATCAAGAAAAAAATGTGAAGGTTGTTACTGGTAACTGGGATGCGTTTGTAGCATCCATCGCTAGTCCCAAGTAGATGTTGAGGAATGTTATGATTCCTCATGTGGATTAGCTGAGGCAAAATGACACCTACAGCCAAGTGCTTAAAGAGGATGGATAGAAGACATGCTTCTCTAGGCCAGAATAGGTTGGCCAAGATGAGTATGTCAGTACTAATGTACTCTTAAAATGGGCTAAATCGCAGGTTGTTGATTGTTCAAGTTATTGATTGTTGGGGGAGGAAGTGACTGCCTAGGTGTGTGATGAGAATGACACGTGGTGTGAGTCTTGGTGCTGCTCCTGGGGTTCTAGTTACAGCTGTCCTCTCCTCTCCAAGATGAGTCAAGAAAACAACCATCCAGATGAGAGGCACAAGCTTAAATGAATGTTTATTTCAGTAAATTTCAGATAGTTTCACTGAGGGAAGGTTCACTGATGTTTTTACTGATGTTTTAGCCCATCAACACCAAAGAGCGCTTTCTCCACAGCAAGCCCGTTGGTGATATAATGAGGATGAGCAGAATGCAACTTGAACTTAAATGAAGAAGTGATGGAAGGGAAATTAATCTGACAATAAGTTAATATGTTCCCTTAGAAACCAGGTATCTTAATAACAATTAGGAAATCAAACTTGACACCTTCATTTCTGTGAAAATTAGTGTACATCCAGAAGCTTTTGAGGGATTGATACTCCAAGCTGAGGTCATAGGGACACTACAAAGATGACTGTGGCTTTCTAAGAACTGAAGTTTCTACTTTTGTACAATATTACTTTTGTGACTAAGCTGAATAGTCTAATTATAGGTCTGCATTTGAAACAAATACTAAAACCTTTGATATGGACTCAAAACTTTATTCTCTAAATAGGTGCAATAATGAAATATGTCCATATCTACAGAGGTATTTAAACTTATATCCAGGATTCACAGACTGCACTCTTCTGCTTCCCAAGTACTAACTTCCTTTTTTTTGTAAAACTGATTCTACAGAATGTAAACTTAACAGGAAATTTTTTCTGCAACTGTTTTCATTTTAAAAAATCTGCATTATAAACCAACAAACAGCCTTTGAAACACAATGGTAATGAAACCTAAAACTGAGTGCCGTATGTAGCCACCTCCACTTTCTAGTTTATGTTGCCACTTGAAAAATGATTGCAAAAGACAGAGGGAAATGTAATTTGTAGTTATCCTGGTTAGTTGTGGAATTGATTAGGAAACTGTCAACAATGATGTCTCTCCAAAAAACATTAGTTATTTTGTTTTTGGGAAAGATGTGTACTTCTATTTACTTATCTTAAATATTGAAACTACCATGGTTTCCCGAAGAGCAGTTTCAGAATGAAAAACTGAAATTTTATTGCAGCTGAGTTAGGTGAAGCTATCGCATTATACTGGGATCTGCGATGCTTCAAAGCTTTAAGTTAAGTACAAGCTGTCAACCCAAGCTACAGTTGCAGTGCTTGGAAAGAACGCACTGGTCTTCATGGTGCATGAATGGAAATGGATTTGTATAGTCAGGGTGTTTTGGCTGTGGTTTTTTGTTGTTGTTTGTGTTTTGTTTCTTTTCTTTGTGGGAGAACTGTTTTGGTGGTGTTCTGGAAAAAAATTAGCTTTGATCAGGCTGCAAACTCTCCTTTTGAGAGGAAGTAACTAATATGACTATCTGAACACAAAATCTGGAGATGATAAAAGCTGCTGTATGGTTGCTTCCCAGACTTGTACACTTCAGATATTAGCCATTCCAAAGCTTGACATGAGATAAAAGTTTTCTTTAAATGTCATGTCACTGTCTTGGTACATGGAGTTCACCTTATTAATAATACATTTGAAGAGTTGTCGTTTCAATCTTCAAGTACTTTCTCTAGGGGGGGAAAAATCTGTGACCCTGTATTAGCAAAATTTCCATATGTATAATTTTGTTTTAAAAAGTGTATGAAACCATAAGTGATTACTTCAACAAGATTTTGTAATATTTAAAGTCTTAATGTTCTGTCGTAATACTAAATAGGTAAGTTTTTCTATCCCCTTTCTGTTTATGAAAAGTAAGCAACATAACAGCTAGGCCTAAGGCACTATACTTTTTTTTTCAGTGTAGAGGTGCAACCAGAAAGAACTCTGCTCTGGTAAGTTTGCTGTCACAAAATGTAGGTGAGAGTTACACTGTTAATGAATGACCAGATGTTCAGGCTTTCAGCCTCGCATCTCTTACAGACAGCCTAACTACTCAGTCACAGACACTTCTGCAAGAATAAAAAATAGAACAACCAAACCAGCAACTATCTGGATCAATGTCTAACTGCACTTCCCCNAGCTGATCATTTATCGGGCTTTAAACAAGTCAAAAATTAAAAAAAAGTGGGTGCTATATACTATATTGTAGTATGTTTAAAAAGTTAAGACCCCTCCTTTGCTCAGTATAATAGAATGTTTTTTCCCCCTGCCAGCCTCTGCAGGAAATCCCACAGGATCATAGTGGTTGAGTTGGGTAAGAATTCCGATTTCAAATGCATTGTGTTTAAGAAACAAATTGAATTCACATTTTCTTCTCTAGTTGCTTCCAGCTCTTAAACTCGGGAACAATTCGATTTTTCTGAATGTCTAACTGAACAAGTGTTCAAAGATTATTTACTGTGAATTAAATAGTTTGCACGGGGGCATTGGCTAAACTTAAATAATGTTTTGCCTTATTTTGAAGTCTTTATCCTTTTGGTAGACTTACATCAGAAGTGAAACTGACCAGTAGTTTTTTTAAAAAAAAATCATTGCCTTCTTTAAGAACATTTTTATAGGGGCTGGGGTAAAAATGAAGTAACATGATCTGGGCATCCTGCTTTTCCTAACACTCCTAGGTTTCTAACTGTGTATAGATAACTGTCTTGGGGTTGGACAGAAATAAAAACTGAGAGGATGTCAGGGGAAAACACCTCTGGGGATTACTAATTAACAGCAAAATAGTCTTTTGGAAGTTTGTGTATTACATTGTAGACTTGCTGTATTTGAATCAGCAGAAATCTTTTCCCCGTGTGCTTCATCAATTTGCATAAAACACAATTCCAAAACTGGGAAGCATTGAACATACTGACACATTGAAGCCTGCCATTTAACCGCATTCTGGACATGGTGCATTGGTATAAATAGTCTTTCTCTATTTCTTGCAGTAGGTCAAACATCATTTTTTGAGTCTGAATTTTCTAGTTGTTTGTTCAAACCAAGTTCTTTGTTTGCACTATACAAAAAATCCTCAATGCTTCATAAAACTAGGTTCAAAAAATTATTTTAGTGAAAGCTGGAAAATGGATGGAGGCTTTGAAATATGTTACATCATTTGGTACTTTAGGAATTGCCACAAGGATTTGCATTTTCTTCAGAACTGCAGATAAACTATTAATAAGCAAAATTGTATGAACCAAAATATAAATCATTAATCAACTTTTGATATAGAGCACTTCATCTCTGCCAACTTATGCAGTCTAGGTTTAAACTAATACGTTGTTTAAGAAGAACTAATACCAAATACTGAATTTTATTCTGTTCTTAAGTGGGGCCTTAAGTGCCCCCAACCATGTGATTGACAAGAATTTATCTGTCTTGCCATATGGATTTGCAGTCAGATTTTAGAAACGTTAGGATTTAGGCAGAAGTCAGCATACTTATCAATTTTTTTAGGTGCTTGAGAAGCTTTAGCAAAACACAAAGCACTACCTTTGTATGGAAAGCAATACAGGACTTTTTAGGCTTATCTCAGGCATGTGGACTTCAGGAAATGGCTATTCACTTCAGTGACAAGAACGGGTAACTGTTGCTCTATGCAGCCTCCCAACAACCTGGAGAGCTACAAACAAGTGCTGGTTGCGAGCACTTATCAACTATATTCCATGTTCAGTCATGCTAGTAAGAAGAGGTTTTTGAGAACAGAAATGCTAGGGAGGTTTGTATTAAAAGAAAACACAGCACTGTAGAACAAGATTCAAAGGTCCCTTTGGCTTTGTGTGGTCTCTTTGTGCGGCTGCCCAGTACTTTGCTGTAATATATCAGATAAAACTTAAGCTGTTAGGGACAAAAAACCCTTACCAACAGTGTGAGATTGCTTTTGTAATGTTCACACTGGTGTTCCCTGTGTAGTTCTCAAGACCAAGCTGTGATTTTTATACCCTGACCACCAACAACCAGATGGCAGAATCTATGTAGTTTTCTAGGGGTGGCAATCCAACTGAGTGTATGTCACTTAGGAAGCTACAAGCCAGAAAGTTCTGTGGTTTTAAGTGTGTTTAATGCTTTGGATGGTGGTGTTGCACTCCTGGCTACCTGCTGTCCTTGTCTGGTCTGTGTCAGTGGCTGATGATTCATGCAGTTGTTGAAGTGCATTTGCTGAGGATAAGCCTGTGCTGTGGTCTTTGCCATGTTTAAGGTCCATGAGAGCATGAGGATCACCTCATGCCACCGTGTTTCCACAATACAGGTAAGGTTAGAGTTTAGTCGCAACTTCAGGCAGATTAGTTAATTCCCTCCTACTGTTGGGGAGACCAAGGCCAAGAATAAGGTTTCCATCTTATTGAAGTTAATATCTACGTAGACTTGTGTTGAAGGCAAACAAGTCTTCCAAAGAGACAAAAGTCGTCACCAGGTAAACTGGCTGCTGTGTTATGGCTCAAAAGGTCAGGCTGAGAACCATTAGGCAGTGGATTAGTGTGGTTGGAAATGCTGGGGTACCAAAGTGTCTCCAAGAAACTGGTTAGATAAAAGAGCAGGGAAGATGTGAAAGTCTGTGGGGAAGTGTGTCCTGTCAGTCTGTAAAACTGTCTTGGTTGCTTTGGCATGAGCCTGAGGTAGTCCTTGCTGGAGCATGTACCTGGACACCTTTCCTCTGGTAGCTCTGAACCCGCTGTCCTAAGTCTGCTAGGGTGTAGGCTTGTGATGGTGCTTGAGTCCTCTTGGTCCTCTTTGTTATCTGTAGATCTGTGTACTGTTCTCAGACCTGCTGTCTTCCTCTGTGTCATCGCTTCTTGTAAGTGAATTAAATGGAGTTTAACAGTCAGGGTCTGTGCTGGATAACAACTCTCCTTTTCCCATCTGAAAAGGAAGCAAATCATCTAGCATTGAGGTTTTTTACCTTTTAGTCAATGTTTTTGAATGCAAAATATCTTAGTCAACCTTAAGTTAGAAACGGGACCATTTAAGCATTGTTCTACCAGCTTTGAAATGGTTAGACCATGCTTTTAATAATGCACACTTGGGTTTCTACTGCACTTTAAACTGACATAGGGTTTTCTTGGAGGGCTATAGGCATTTTCAATCGTTAGAAAACTTCAGTGAGACAAAATGGACCATGTTCTTGGTATGAAGTAATCTTATGACATGCAGTGAGTTAAGTAAACACACGTTATATTTCATCATTTTCGTTAAAGATGCAGTTCACCTAATTAAATTTGCTCTTTCAGCAAAACGTGGATGCACAAGACCACACAGAATTCCTGTCCAAATTTAGCAATTAAAAAAAAATCTGTTTTTAACACTTCATGAAAGCTGAAATTCCTGATATACAAAGTGATATAAAAAAAATCTTTTATTTTTAGCTTGTAGCTGGGGATGTAGTTGAACTTTCTTAATAGGTTTAATTTATGATTGAACTCGAGTTTAATGAATTTGTGTGAAGTATCATAAAATATAGCTTTACTACCTTGCCTTTCTACTTACTGTGTTAATGAATCCAAACATTTTAGTGTTTGCTGAATTCTAATGATGTTTCGTTTTGGACCTGGGTCTGTTTAACCTGGAGAAGAGAAAACTGAGGGGGGATCTTACCAGTATTTGTAAATATCTAAAGGATGGGTGTCAAGAGGATGGGGCCAGACTCTTCTCAGTGGTGCTCAGTGCCAGGTCAAGAGGCAATGGGCACAAACTGGAACACGGGAAATTCTGTCTAAACATGAGGAAAAACTTCTTCACTTTGAGGGTGACAGAGCACTGGAACAGGCTGCCCAGCGAGGCTGTGGAGCCTCCTCTGGAGCTTTTCAAAACCTGCCTGGATGCCATCCTGTGCAACCTGCTGTAGGTGAACCTTCTCTGGCAGCAGGGTTGGACTAGACAATCTCCAAAGGTGCCTTCGAATCCCTACCATTCTGTGATTAGTTGAAGAGTATGTGGTACCTAGCCTTCATTTACATTGTCTTTTATTTCCATGTTTTCTTTACTGGTTATGTCAGTAAAGCAGTTTTCAGCGCTTGTATCCGTAGATGCAGAAAACTCTTAAGCATATTATTGAATTTTCATTTCACTGTAAGTTAGATTGTCACTTAACTGCTGCTGTCACTGCTCATACATGAACTTGTTCAATGGTTATCAGCACTGTATTCTTAAAAGGAGTTCAAGATATTGAAGTTTCATGAAGAAAGAATGAATCTGACCAGGATAAAGTAAACTTCTGCATCAAGCCAGCATGGTTACAGTGAAGACAAATTACTCATAAAAGATAAACCAGTTAATGGGGCATGTTGTCATTTTTTTAACAAATATGTACTGAACTTTTGCCATGTAGATACCTGAGCATCTCTACTTCCTTTACAACTTTGAAAGCAGATGGCTTATCCCTTTCAGTGACTTTTGGACAAGTAGTTCTATAATTGATTTTGGTTTTCTGATCTAAGTGTTTTATACAACTGTAGAAATAATTCATAGGCACATAAACAACTGGAAGACTTAATCATAAAAGTTTCTCCTTTGAAGTCTCTTAAATGATGCAAATTGTTATCACATGTTAGAAATAACTGCTAGGGTTTTATCCCATAAGTGACAAATAATGAAGCAACTGAATGCTTTTCTATTTTGGAATGGGCAGATGGTGTGTTATAACATCTAACTGTAATTGGGGTGTGGAAGATTTTTTTTTATTTTGGATTTTGTGGTGTTTTGGTTTTTTTTAGTTAAAAACTAGTACTTTCTCTCCTTTTCTACAGTTTTCTGAAGGAATAAAAAGGATTGGTGTTAAATTTCTTTTTTGTATGCCTTTACGGCCATTGCTTATATGCTTCTGCCTATATAGCTGTTATGGTTGGCTTTGACAGATAATGAAACTGCTATTGCAAAGGAAATACATGGGAAAAAATCCCATGTGGGTATGTTTTGTATCAGAATGCTTCATTAGCTTCTTCGTTTTAGAAATATGGCTAGAGACTGAGAATTAGGCAGTTCTTCAAAGGCCATGACATGCTATGATTAGACTGTAAGGCCTCATATTGGCTAGCTTTTAAGAGTGCCCTCCTCCTGCTTTCAGGAAGCCCTGTGACAGTAAGTTGGCAGCTGCTAGGAGCCCTCACAAGTAGAAGGAAGTAATTTATTAGTTTGAGTTTTGTTTTACTGGAGATTTACAAGTTTCATTTGATACCAGTGAAGCCTTTTAGTCATGGCAAAGTGTAAAAGAATCAGTTAACTGCTTAGTGATTTTTGAAAACGTGCAAAAACTATAGGTAGAGTCAAGAAAAGGATTAAAAGTAAATATTTGCTGAAATATGTGTCAGTGAAAATCTAAAATACACTTGCAGTATGAGGACTTCAAAATTAATTGAAGGATATCTTCAGCAGTAATATCATAAGTGTATATGGTTTATGATTAGAAGGCAGAGGTTTTGACTGGTAACGAGAGGTTTACTGTTGCTCTAAAATGGTTGAGTAACATAGCCAGCAGTCCAGCTTAAAGCTACATCAGCTCTGAATTATTCAACCAGATGGAGCTTAAGTAGTGTGAAATATTTCTACCCCACATTGTTGATGGAGTTGTTTTTTTGGCATCAATATACAATATTGATTTATTCCCAAAATGACTTGCAGGGCTGTAGCACTATATCACACGGTACTGTCCATTTCACTGACTCCTTTTCTCAACCTCCAACTCTACATGATTGCTCCTTGTTTTAGGAGGGGATGTAAATATTAAATTTTCCTTCACTTAAGCTGTAGAACACTAGACTTCTCAGATAAAGAGCTCAATAACAGTTGGCCTGATTGTTTTCCGAAGCTTGTGAAGTCACTTTTCCTCATAGGTCTTGTGGCATGTGTCCCTCTACAGGGAAACAGCTCTAAAGGGAAAATGATGGGGAAAACTTATTAACCAGGCTCATTGTTGATCTGTTCTGGTGTTACAAGAATGACACACTCCCCTCCCCCCCCCAGTTTTTCATGCCTGAATGAGCAGTGCTCTTTGTTTATATTTTCAACAGTGTAGTCTGTGGAAAAATATTCAGTACTGCTTCCTGCTACTGTCTTTCAGGTAACAACACATGGTGTTCAAACTGTCCTGTCTAGTGTGGACCTATCTGTTACATAGTTGGGAAAAGATAATTGACTATGTAAGTAAAAAAACAAGTCCTGTACCCCTGTTTATCAATAAAACATAATTAATTTTTAAAAATGTTAATTGTCACAGGGTTAGTTGCTAACCAAGGAATAACACAGAATATAGAATGGCTTCTATACAAAAAAGACACTTTCTTTCTCTCTGTAAGGAAATGACAGACTGAAAATCCTGGATGAATTGTGCGGGATGGGTGTAGGTTTCTGACGCAAGAAATAGGGGTACCACCCCAAAAAAATTGTGGAAAATTAGTCCAGAATCTCAAGAGAAGATTGGAAGATTGCAGAAGATTGCTTTAAAAATGTAGGATATTATAGTCTCAGTTAAATTGGAAAATAGTAAAAATGAAGTGAAAAGGAACTGTTACTTATGTCTGAACAGGTCTTAACTGTCTTGAAGGGCTGACCTTAGCTCCTTTAGAAACAAAGCCTGCCGTGAAAACTCAGTGCTTTCCGGCAGGATCACATTTCTGTAAGTAGCCCCTTCTTAATCTAAATATTATCAGTCGAACCTCTCATCCAATTTCTGGTTGGTTTGGAGCTGTTTTTTTTCCCTTTAGAGGTCTCCCGAAAAGCTTCTACTATTGAATGTTTTTTATTGGCATTTAAGGCTTTTGCATATGGCTTTCTTGGTGTGTTTCGGAAATTGATGCCTTTAAAGACGCATCAGTCTGACCGTATCAGGACTGCAATTTACAAAGTCAAAAGATCTACCCTTTTGTATGCTGCATCTCTGCATCTTCTAATTCATATGAAATACCTGGTTACTGGATTGTAATCTTTCATTGTGAATACTTCAGTTATGTTTTTTAGCCGTATAGTTGACTATGAAATATCTCAGTCTTTTGGCTGCCGCTTCTTTCTCATGCGCCTTAGATTATTTTTTTATTATTATTAGTCCCTTCAAGATAGCTTTTCTTTTCTTTAGGACTTAAGATGGCTAATAATTGGTCTTGTCTCTATCCTCATTCCTTTGAAGATGTCAATGCCTGTGCTGAAGATATTTGTGTGCACACACTGATTTGTAGTCCATGGAGTCAGAAGGAGCTGTTACTCATGTCTGAACGTCTTGAAAGGCTGACACAGCTGGGTTTTTTTGGGTTTTTTAGAAACAAACGGTAATTAGCAAGTAATAACTGTTGTGTGGCTCTGGATGGAGAGTCCTATGCTGAGAATTGTTGGGGGCTGAAGCACAGGGAGAGTGGCAGAGAAAGTGTAATGTTCATGAGTATCAGTGATAGCACCAGGTTGGATGCCGGTCCTGCATTTTTATCTCTTTCCAGCACAGGCTGTTAGTCCTTGTCTTCGTTGTGTGATGCGCTTAGAGTAAGAAATTTGGGAACTGACTGAAGTCACCAGCATATGGAAATAAGGAAACAGGAGTAATTGTGGTTCCTAGACCACAACTGAGTCTAAGATGTCAGAAGTGCTTGAAGTCTTAAAGGACATCCAAAAACACAGCTTTTTGAAAACCTGACATTGTGTTACTGATGACTGACACCTCCAGGCAAATGTAACAAAGCAGCATTGATTTGCTACCCTCAGGATGTGGGAACTGTCTTGATACTATACAATAGGCAGAACAAATAAAACTAACTATAATTCTTTTGTATTTAGCCTTCAGAATTGATGTAATGGTTCAGCTTGCAGGCAAGGACCTCTAAGTTGGTACTCAGTGTAGAAACTGAAGGTGTCAGCTAGATTCATTGGAACAAATGGCTTAGAGGCAAAAACATGCATCTAGAATTCAACAGAAAAGCTCACTAGTTTTAAGATTACATTGATTTTAAGATGAGTATTTGTATTACTGTTGCTAAAAAGTTGCTGAAGTCCATGTGGTGAATAATGCTGCTTCTTAGTTAAGTTTATATCTTACAAATGCATGGTATTAGTAGGGTGGTAGGTTTGCTTGTAGCTCAAGTACATGAAAAAATTTCTATAAGTCTTCGTCAGATCTAGTAACTCAACAGCAAGAAACTCATCTACATGTCACACCTTTTATGTAGTCGCATCTATACTAGATGGATCAAGAAAATGGCCATTTGTGCTATTAAATTCTGTGACAAGCTTTTAAGATTAATTGCTAAAACTTTCTTATGCTTACCTCTTTTTTTTGATTCTTTTTTTTTTCAAAACTGCCACTTGCTCTGTGGGCAAAATACCTTGGGTGAAGAGCTTCACTGTCACTGGTTAGCTCTCCTCATTTAGTGTTCTTGAATTCTTTCCTATAGTGTAATTCAAGTAGAAAAGCAATGGAAAGAGTGTAGACAAATAGACATATAGCATAGGCAAATGCTGGAAAAAAACACCTGACTTTCTGCACTAAGCAAGGGTGCTTTGAACGCTAGTACATGTGAGGTGTACAATTCAGAAAATATTTTCTCTAAATGGAGAAAAGGGAGGAAAATGGGTGAAAAAGATGGGGCTGCTTTGGGTAGAAGAGTGGAGGAGCTGTAAAGAGGAAAGGGTGAAGCATAGTCACTATGGAACTCCCTAATATGTTGGGCTGGAAAGGGAGGGGCGACCCCCAAAATTGATGACATTTGAGACTATGTATTTAACATGAAGATGTTTGACAAACATATCATTGATGATATGACTCTTGGTCAGCAGTAATAAAATCCAGATTTTACTACCTCTTCTTCAGTCAAGAAATTAAGTTAGTAACAATAACTTTAAAGTGCTATTTTTGCTTCATGAGTCACCTCATGTTGTTCAACATTTGTGTCTAATCCTCAGTCCAATGTTATGAAGGAAGCTTCTAATCAGAAGTATTTTGTTTTAATGTTTCTCCTTAGTCTCACTCCCTGACAGCCAAATCTTTGCTGATGTAATTGGGAAATGTTTTAAGGCTGCTGTCTGCCACCTAATTAAGAAAATGATTGGGTCCCTGGAGGGACAGATCTCCCTAGGTGAGACAAATGAGAGAATTGATCTCTTGCTAGAGAAAAGCCAATCTGAAATGAACGTTTTGAGAATATCTCTAAGACTAAAGTATATTTTTAATTTTCCTTTGTGCTTCAGCAGATTTAAACCAAAGAGGAACACAGCCCAACATACGTATTTATATTGAAGGAAATTAACAATTATGGAAAGTCAGCTATAGGGGGGTTTGTGGCGTTCACAATGAGATATATTCATCACTCCTGTGCTTGATGAATAAACCAAAGTTAATCGTTGGTCTTAGACTGTCAGATATGTTACAGTACTCACCTGACACTTGCTTTTTTGTTATTGACTACTTTTTCAGAAGATGCTAATGTAATTCTGTTTAATAAAAACCTACATACTGACAGCTCAGGCCAAAACTTAAAAACAGGCAAATAGATGAAAACTTAAATAGTATTTTAATGGAAATTTCCAAAACTCTTTGGTTCTCACTGAATTTATTTGAAGTTCGGAAAACACGGGCATTAGAAAAGTAAAAGTTCTAATATCCTGCTGCATCCTGCATAGCTTAAAACAACCTCATGGCCCAAAAAAGAACAAACCCAAACCAAAACAACAACAAACCGAAAAACCCTCACCCTAGTCTGATGCTTGAATGTAATTACTTTCTCTCTTCATCCAAGACCAGGACAGCAACAGACTGTGTTTATTCATGTCTAGTGCCATAATCCGTTAAGGGAAAAAGAGCACAAATTTGTCACTCTAATGTTTGGAAGATGGAGTTGAAAAGATGAGAATGACTCGTAAGAATATTAAAATATAAACACTGAGATTTCAGAGTCTCATATTACGAGAAAGGGTCTATAAAACAAAAATTCTCTAAACTTCTTAATTGTATCTGCTCAACACCCAGAGGTATAAAATAGCTATGGCATATGGCTTACACTATGATTAGTCTCATTTCTTGAAATACTTTAAAAATAATCAGCAAGATCTGTGTTCCATCTATACCATCCATCTGGATAGTAAAATTAAGCAGAAAGGCAATCAGACCTATTGAAAGACTGTGATATTTTGCAAAGAAAAGGGTATAGCCAAGGAGTACTAGGAGTAGTCAATGTTAAGTTGTTAATAGCCATACAGTGAAATCTAAGTCTTGGTGTCCAGCTTAAGCTTATAAAAAAAAAAAAAAAATCCAGCCATGATACAAACAGAATTACCTTCAGTCTGTGTCATTACACATAAAGATACTGTAGTGAGCTGCTAGCAATTCCCCGGAAATCTAGTGGCCTGCTGAATGCTGCAACCATGCTTATGTGTCAAAAACCTGGTTACCCTTGCCTTTTGGCTAACTTTGACTTGAATGTCATTCATTTGACTGAAAATGCTGGGTCAAACTATGTAAGCTGCAGCTTTCTAAGAAAGTAAAATTACACACTGAGTAGGAATCTGCTCATTCAAGAGAGTGTGCAACAAAATGCTTTTAGCTCTACTTGGGTAGAACTGGTTGAAATGAATGTACAGCTTCACTTTTTCTGAAGGCTGTATTGTTGCTTCAAATTAACAAAATATCATAGGACCATCAGATCATCCTACCAATGTTGCTAGTTTCAAATATCTCAATATATTTATATGATATACTCAAAATATCTGCATTTGAGGAATCATCAAAGAAACACAAAAAAGTTGATTTGCAAAATTAAACCTCTGGTGAAAAGAAACCCTTTAAGAAACATGCATCTCTGACATGTTAGGAATAAGCAAACTTTGATTATATTTCTTTGCTGGTAGAACTCTTAGTGATTAGTGTTTTATGATATATAAGCACCTCTAGTCTTAAGGGAAGACCTAAGGAAGTAAGAACTATTAATGAACAAAATATACTGGTAACAGTTCGACATAAAGCTTTATGATATTATACCTTTAAAAAGTGTATTTAAATGTACCTTGAGGGGGGGAAAAGAAAAACGCCAACCCTGAAACCTTATAGTTGTTTTGTTTTTGTTGTAATTTGATACAAAGTACAATTAAAAACCTCATGAAAAACTAAAAAGATAGGAATCTGTAGAAGAAAATATTGTTCAAGGCAAGTAGGTCTGCAAACTAGTTGCTGGTAATTTTTCTCTCTGACATAAAAATTGATTTGGTATCTTTTATGGTACACAATTTTTTTCCTCAAAATTAATTGAAAACTGTTATTTTAGAGCATTCCATGACATTCATAGTAATGTAACTAAAAGTAATTTTTTCTCTTCAGTAACTCATAAGTAAGACTTATTTATAAATAAATAAGATTTATTTATAAATAAATAAATACTTCATGAAATTTTATCAAAAAGCTTGAATTTCCAGTTTTAGCTTTGTCCGATCTTACAGAATACAGGTGTTAAAATTGTAGTTGAATGATGATGGGAACTATGTGAACTTAAGTAAGAGCCTGATAGAGATTTCTAAACAAAGGTGGATTTGAGCAAGAGTTAAATGGAATTAAAAGGTAATTCATGATTTATCATTCCTTCTGGCCATAAAACAAGATTGTTAGTACTAGCAAGTTGTGTGCTTAACAGATTTTTCTGTATTTTTTCATATGAGCTACTTTATGTGTTGGTTTAGATCATTTAGTCTGTTAAATTAGAGGAGAGCATTCTTTAGAAAAATAATGTTGTGAAAAATAGTGGAACAGGGGACAGAATTGTGCACAACTCAGAGCTAGGTAACTGTGAAACTAGGTATTTTGGACATATTGGAGCAATGACAAAAATGTACAATGTACTAGGTCGAAAAGGAAAATGCAATGAAGACTCAGCCACTTGATTTTTAAGTGGTATATGATGGATTATTATCCATAAGATGTCTTCCACCTCTCAGGAGCCTGAAATAAGACAGTTGCACTCTCACTAACACCGAGCATAAACAGTCCAATACAGTTAGGTATTCCTATTTCATCAGGAAATATTTTAGGTGGCTCCCTGATTTCCAAACTTCTCACCTGCGATTAAGCTGCTTTTCTGAGTACAAGCTGAGAACAACCAAATGTTACAAGAATCCCAAAAATCTTACTCGTGCACAAAAAACAGATTTAAATATCCCATTACTTTGCTTGTTGGCTGAGGTTGACAGCTGTGGAATTAAAGATTGTATCTCTTCTGCCTCAATAGCACTTGACAAAGATACAAGTTCTGAAACCAGGTATAGACTCACTCTCAAAGCACTTCCATTTCTTTGCTCAAAATATGTAGTACAGGAGACTGAAAGCATGCAATATCCAGTGCGTTGCTCACAGGCTTGAGGAAATATTGGTGTTACTTAAGGCTGTAAATGCATTAATAATTCTGAGTGTAGATTATACTGTATATAGTTTGTTGTATTATTAAAGAGATGGATATCAGACAAAATGGTGTGTGAAACTAATACACAGATGGGTCCATGAATGCAAACCACTAGATTTTGATCTCCATAAAGAATTTATTGCTTTCATAATTTCAATTACATACTACTTCTGGCAGTCAGTAATTAGGTGTAAAAGAAAACAAGAGGCAGAGAAATAGCAGAAGTATCAACAGGGTTTAAGATAGTCTTGTTTGGGTGGAATAAGAAAGGGAAGCAGTAGGAATATAAGCAAATGTATTGGGTAAGTCTGACGTATTAATTCTGGCCTAAAATACCCTGCATCCTGAATACTCTAAATACCAAAATGCAAAGTTAATTGAAATTTTAAAGACGATAAATAAAAACTGCCACACAAAGGCACACTTCTGAGAGGAGAGCAGCGGAGAATGTGGGATGGCTGATCCAACAGCCCTGCAGAGTAAACTTGAGTAAACTCTTAAACATAACCAAGTTTTCATTCTTGCAGAAAAGCTTTTGGGCACGTATAGCCACAAACAGTATCCAAAGGACTAGAGGTGGGTAGAGGTGGTGCTCAGGGACATGGTGTAGTGGTGGTTTTTGGCGGTGTTATGTTGATGGTTGGGCTCAATCTTAAAGGTCCCTTCCAACCTAGACGATTCTACGATTCTGTAAAAGTAGAAAGGGAAGTAGTCCTCCTCATTCTACTGTGTACAACTTCAGATTAGCTGCATTTAGTGAAAGGTGTTTGCAACACATGTTGCTGATAGCTGCTGAGAAATTCTGTGGTGAATTACCAAAGGTTTTACTGTACAACTGCAGCTGAAGAGACATCTCCTGCTAATACCACAGTACTTGTGCGATGTCTAGAAGTTATTTGAAACAATTGACATTCCCAGACACAAGAGGTAAAGCTGTATGAAAATGATCAGTTGCTTAGTAGGAATAGTTTTTTTCTTTTACTAACCAAAATGTTCAAGGAGCAGGTTCTGTGATAGTCTGTCTTTTTACTTTTAACACCACTTCCCCATCCGCTCTGTACAAATAACTGTAAAAAACAGAGGACAACGTCTTCAAGCTTAAGTATGGGGTGACAGTGTACCTCTTTGGTGAAATGGGATCTAAAACACACATGTCTGTTGTGCAGTTTGGGGTTGCTATGTCTGTTAGTAAGCTCTTTATTTACCCTGCACAGAATCCCTAAATTTATGCTGAAATGCACTGGACCCTTCAAAAAATGGTTATGGTGTTAGAAATGGGAAAGGGGGAGGAAGCAATTTAGTCAGTTAAGTCTTCCAGGAAAAAGATAGATGCTGGAAGAAATTAGTAGTGAAGGCTAATCTAAGGTGTAAAAAGGAATCCAAGCTTTTCAAATTTATCAGAAGGGGAAAAGAGTAAGACTAAGTACTCCATCTATCACATGCATAACTTCAAGATGGCTGGGAGACTTGGCCCTTATTTCAAGCCTAATGAAGAAAGTTTGTACAGTTAAGTAGTAATGAAGATCTTGCGAAGGTATACTACATACTGATGAACTCTAGATGAAGATAAAATGGGAGAGCTTGAGGATATGCAAATGACTTTCAGCTTATGGTAGTGAAATTACATTACGGACTCATTAAGTTCACCTTGCGTTAACTATAGAAGCAAAATTAAAAATAAACAAGTGATATTAAGAAAAGTACAGCCCTATACAGTACTTGAAACATCAGTGATTTAAAAGGAACAGTGTTAAATAGCCTTGTAAATGTCTCGGAGTATATTGTGATTTATAGCCTGGGTGACTTACACTTGCAACATAGAACACTGACCTTGCTATTGCTCTACTTTAGCTATTAGGAGACAAGTAGGAACTGTGACAAGTCAAAGCTTTTTAATGCAGTTAACTTCTTTTCCTGGCATTAACTCTGGATATTTAGTAGAGAAGTACCTACAAATCGCACAAAATAAAGGATGAAATATTCTACAGATCTGATAGTTGCACTAAGAAAGTGGAGAATTATGAGGCAGTGAAAACCTATTTGAATGACCTTATTTGTGATTTTTAATTACGTGCTAAAAGAATATTTATCTTCATTAGATTTCTAGAATTAAAATGAATGTAACTTGAATAGTTTAGATACTTTTGAAAAGCTGGAGTACAAAATTCTCTCTATAATATCATTCAGTTTATAATAGTTGTGCATTAACCATTTATTTACTTTTGAGGAAAAATACATGGAGGAAGGGTGCATGTCACTTTTTATTATTGGTGAAACAGATTCTCATCTTCATAAATGCACAATGAGCTCAGACATAAGCGCTATCTAGAAACAGAAAGGGATACGCATGCTTTTAGATGTAGTCTTAGAATTGGATAAACTGTTGTAGTTCAGAACAGGCAAACTTCATATAAAGTTTCTTTATTAGCTACCTGATATACTTGCAAATGAGTCATTATATCACTGTAAAAGATGCAGCCTGAAAGATGTTTGTCCAGTTAGGCGGTACCATGTTTGAATACCAGTGCCAAATTCAGCATGGATTCAATAGGCACTCAGCTGCAAGCATTGTGCTAGAGGTAAAGCTGGAAGATGAGGATGTGGTTATCTTTGGCTTGGTTAGACAGCTACTCAGATCCTAGCAACAAGGTCATAAAATGTCACAAGGCTAATAAAAAAAAAATAAGAAAAAGACAGTTTAATTCATTACGGTGTTTACTGGAATGCCATAAGATATAAACATTTGCATAAATTGAACATTCGTATCTAGAGACAGAAGCCAAACGCTGTGCTTCAGGCTGTGGAAACCTAGCAAAAAAGTAGTGCTATATTGTTGTTACTCAGCTGGCTAAAAAATGTCTGTAATGGAAAGTATTCATAAGAAATACAGCAGCAATCTAATCAGTATTTCTAACTCTAGTGAGAAGGTGGCTTTGGAAAGAAAAGAAAGCTAAAAGGGCAAATAAAAGGTAACAATGTTTTTATCTATTTTGATGGTGTGGCTTGAAGTTGTTAGCTCCAGTGAAGATCCTTGCAGTCAAGAAAATAAATATATACCTCCATGGGGAATATTCTCTCATGAGTTTTCTTTTGACCAAGACTGTGTACATAGCACCTGGTTCTGTATACTATGCTGGGACAGTCGTGTTGCATACCAAGCTACACATGGAAATAACTGCAATAACTTGGTGGTACCTTTCAAGCTACTCTGTATGCCCATGGTTGTAGGATATAGGGTGCATATTCTGTCATTAATTTTATAACATATGGTGAGTCAAAAAGAAGTTTTTGGAGTCTTAGGTGGGCTAACAGTCAGTGTGACATAAGATATGCAAAATATTTACCTTTGCATGCTGCATTAAAGAGCAGCAGAAAAGCAAGTAACTAGGTTGATTGTGACCAGTCATATTAATATTGTTCAAATGTGTACAGCTATCACATAGTAGTAGCTGCATGTGAGCATGTCCAATTATTTACTGTAACTTCTATTTGCAACAGTTTTTGTGGGGAGAAAGGGAAGACTGAGTAGGAGCCTAAATAAAATTGGATCTGTAACTAAAAGCATTGGCTGGGATAACCCTCCATACTTGCATGTATCTCATAAATCCACAAGCTTACCTGTTCTACTAATGAAGCGTGAAACGAACTGTGACTTCCTGTATTCAAAGCAGGATGTATTTAAATACCTAGCAGTAAAACAAAGGTGAAATTCAAATTGATCTAGACCAATGATATCCTCAGGAGCCAGCGGGCTGCTTTACCATGAGAAGACAGGCTGAATAGATGAGAAAGTAAAAGCAGCGGTCAATGTACAGCTGTGGTGTCTTAACATATTAGACAATAGAGAAAAAAACACCGTGGAAGTTTTGGATTTTTAAATCACTAACGAACCTGGAGAATTCAGAAGGTCAAAGCATTTTTTGAGGGGTATGTTATATCTGAATGAATGGCTTGTGAGAAGGTTGTAGCTAGGTAAGAGAACTTCAGCAGTGTTACTTGCACTCTTGAACCAATATGTGACCTTAGTTACGTGAATCACTGTAGGCAGCCTCTAAATCAGAGACCAGAGTCTGAGTGGTCAAATAGGAAACATTTCAACTTGTTGATCTGAGACAGTGCAACATCAGCTGCCAAGGCCATGTTTGCATCAGATAAGGACTTGAACCCCGAATGCAAACCTTATTTTGGTGCTTTAAGAACATCAAACTAGCATGTTCCTTGGTTTTGTGGTACCTCATTTTGTGTTCACCTGATGGCTGTATGAGAAGAGTAATGGAGAGCAGAGTTCTAAAAATGCTTTACTGGGTAGTGCGTCACAAGAGGAAACCAAAAGCTGTTCCTCCTCACTAGAAGGCTGGCGGGGAATTGCCTATGCAATGTGACTTTGTGGCAAATTAACAGTTATTAAAACTAAAGAAAAATAAAGCACAAAGCAGTTAGCTGATCAAAATACATTAAACTGTGCTACTAAGTTTAGGTGAAGAAAATCCTTGTGGGCTAGCTACAGAAATGGTGTACCTTTACAGAGCCTAATAATAAGATACCATTTTAAATGATCCCTTCTCTGTGTAGAGAAGGCAGTCTTCTTTCTCAGTTTTTCCTGTTAAGCCCTTCTTCACGGCTTTATAGCTCTTGAGTATGAGTACTCAGCGGTACTTTTTGGTGGCTGTTTGTGTTCTTAAAGTCCCTGAATATCAGAACCTTTTAATCAAGATGGTGTTTTTGATGTTTAATGACCTAGTCCAAAAATACCTCTCTGGCTATTGCCTGTTCAAGCTGTGGTATTTAAGGGATCTTTTGCTGTGTGTATTTCCATGAGCTGTACTACTTTCTCCATAAATTCTCCTTCCTTCTGAGGCAGTGGGACATTTTTCTAGTGAGACTGTAAACCTCTGGGAGAGATACATTAGTTAAATTTCTGTTAAAATATGGAAAACAGACTAGCCATCATGCATGAGGTATTTGGGAAGGGGAAAGTAAAATATAAGCTAGCTCATTTAAATGCAGAAGAGAGGAAAAGAAATGACCAGGACTAAGAAACAACAGCCTTAAAATGAGTTAAATATAGAACATAAAAGAAAGGATTACAGGTTTAAATATCTTGAGCAGGTTTGAGCGTGTACTGAACTTCTGGGGTGAAAAATATGCAGGTTAGTACTTAAGTTGTCCCATTAACACATCAATATCATTGTAAATTTTTAAAGGAACTTGTTACAGCTTCCATAAGGAGAGCAGTGGGGAAAGGTCAAACCTTTTAAGATGGCTTAAAGTAATAGGATATTAATGACAAAAATGTATTTGCTTAGATAACCTAGTGTATTTAAAGTAAGAGTATATTGGACCTGTTAAGTCTGTAGGCTAACCCATTGTCAAACAGAACAATGACAGAATTGTCATTATACTTTTGTACGTGTGGACCCTGCAGGCACAGGATTAAGAAAATAGATGATGTGAGTGTGCTAAGTTCTTAATGTAACTCAGCTGACCTGTCCTGATTTTTTTCAGTCAAACCATATTTTGTAATTAAGGCAACATATTATTCACTTATCCTCTTGCCTTTTAACTAGCAATGACATCAGTTCAAATACTGAACTGACAAAATAACACTATGGAAGCATCAAATTTGTAAGAACAATTGGTAAATTTATGTGAGAGAAACAAAGCTTGGAGGAAAAAAAAAAGGCTGTAGAATATTTGAGTATTGTGGTCTGGTCTTTTTTTTTTTTCCAATTTGCCACCTCAAAGATACAGAAGAACTGAAGCCCAGATGAATCACTTTGTAAATATTCTTTAAGGAATCAAATGTTCAAGTGCACGTTTGTCATCTTGAAAATTTCTAAACAAAAGGTTTCATTGTTTCTCTCACTGTTTCTTGTAATGTTATTGATGCTATCAAATTACCAAGGTTGTAAGACACAGGCTAAATGAATACAGTCATTCCAGAAATGTGGACTAAAAAGTGCTACAGGATCATACTTCTACAAAGCAGTGACTCTTGGCCATCTTTGAAAAAAGGTGCCATCTGACCTGTTGTGAAAACATTCTCAGACTATCTTGTTTGGTAGTTGGGATGTGAAGGATGGGGAGAAGACAACATGACAAAAATATCAGATTACAGGAAAAAAAAAAACCACGTTACTATGACAGGAAAATTGGCATGTTGCATAATTGGTCCGATGAAGGTATGTACTGAAGATGTTCACTGGCACAAGCTTACCAGCGACCTGGGATGCTCTGTGTGTGATGGAATAGGAGGAAGATGAGTGGTTCAGTGGGTGGTAAGTGAATATTATGAACCATTTACTGAAAATAAGAAGTGGACTTGCCTGAATGTTGTAGCAGTGTCCCCCTGCTTTGGCCAACAGTGGCTAGTGCTTAGAAGCGTAGCTTCTTGTCACTTAATGCAATGTTCATTTAGATTATCAATGCTTCATGAAAACCGAACCAGCCTCTGCTGGTTGCTAAAGCACTTCTGTGGGGAGCACTTCAAGCAGAAATGAACCAAAAAACCTGCTCTGTGCATGCAGTAGGTTTTACAAGGTCCTGAATGCTGCAGCTCAGTGTAGAGCTATTGATCTGGTTTCCCAAACAGCATGCTGACGAGTTTATTTGACACCCCTTCAAAGCAAAAGCTGTGATGAGCAGATGAACACTTGTAGATTGGGATATAAGCAATGCGATATTCATTGTCCATCTTAGTCCTGGAAAAGTAGTACAGATGGTAGGTTTTGGTGATATGTTACCACCTTTGCTCAGTGTTAGAATCAGTTAATGGATAATCAGCAGTATAGCAGCTCAGCAGGGAGGCACCCGCTGAGTAAAATACCAGTAGTAGGTGAATGTTGCAATATAGATTTAATTGCTTATGCTCAACACAACTGATGAGCAGGAAAGAACAGCTATGGCCTTAAGGGAGTAGCAAGATTTTTCTCAGTGATATTTGGTAGAAACCTAAAACCAAAGAGGTTTGTCAGTCAAAAAAATAACTGATGCTTTTTGTGGCACAGTTTGTCTGTTATTGCTAAGGACTGTATTCTATTTATTTACATATCACTATTGCTATTTTAATTTCAGGTTACGCTGAAGCGGGAAATCTTGCCAAATCCCTTGTGATTACTCACTGGAGAAATTTGACAGTACCTAGCTTTCTGTCTTAAACTTTTTGATGTCTTAGGTGAACAGTTGTTAGTGTTCTCTATTATTCTTGCATTGCTTGACCAATTTAAGAAGTTTGAAATAAGAAGTGTTTCTAATATTTAAGAATTGGAAGTAATGCACCACTGTTCTTCAATTGATGTGTGCTGGCAGAGAATAGTGGGTTTGATCAGAGTGGAAAAGATTGAGGAAAATCCACTGAAAAGTGATGATAATGACAGCAGGTAAGGAAAGGCAAAGTTCTAGTTGTGTTCTCTCTTTGTTCTTTCAGGGCATGTTATGGTCTCTCCCAGTACCCTTGCACTACAGGTATACTGTTACTTACCACAGAGCCAATGGAAAGGCAAGAAATAAATTGCTCTGAATTACACTTTATTCTGGCAGCCTGACCTCTTCATGAAACCTGGTGGATAAAAGACTCTCATTTGTCCATCTAGAATTCCTCCAGTCACCAAAAAGGTGTTCTAGATACCATTCTCTTTCACTTTGTACTAAAAATTCTTCTTACTTTAAGGTCCCTCTACTACTTAACATTGTACTGAGAAGAAAACTACAGCTTTATAACTGGCCATAAATAAGACCTTCTTGCCCAACAGATTTCTGGCATAAAAGCCATAGTAAAAATCTTTGTAGCTTAATAAGAGGGGGGAGGAAGGAGAGGAGAGGAACTGTCCTCCCTCTACTGAAAACAAAGTGTGTGTCTCCTGATGGGCAACACAAATTATTTGTCGCTATTTGTTACATGCAGAACATGTGTTTAAAAATACACAATGATATGAGAGTACTGTGATTCAGTTTTCATTTGAATGAAAAAAAATTATGCTGTTTGAAGACAACTGAGTGTTGGTATAGCAATTATACTCAGATGCATACATTTGACTTCCTCCGTAGTTTGTCAAAAGTTAGAAATGTGAGTTACATGGGGCTTTTCGAATCTCATCATGAATGCTGAGCATTATCACACTCATCTATGATGGATGAGGAATAAAAGGTGTTTGGTGTTGTACGCGTATCTTTGGGCATACTGTATAAAACAGGGATTCAATCTTGACTTAAATGAAAGAAGAATTTATCTCTCATTTAGCAACTATAAATGTTCACTTTTTCTGTGCTAAATATGAAAAAATGTCAAGAAAATTATAGTCTACTGGAGCCATGAAATTCTTTATCCATAAAGAAATTAGAATTAAACACTAATACTATCAGTTGCTGTTCTCACTGGGCTTCTTTGCTATATTAATCTTTTCAGTTCTATCTTACCTCATAGGTTTTTGCTTTCAGTCAAGTAGGAGCTGTTGGCAGTTTTCCTCTGTGGTACTTGAAAAGGTTTTTGAGGTTTCCTAAGCTTTCTGACCTTCATATGTTCCTATAGAAAAAGGTGTGGTGTAACAGTTTTAAAACAGAGAAAAACAAAGTGTTGTGTGATGATAAAAACATCTTTTTTCTTTTTGGTGAACCTTCAATTGCTTTTGAAAAGGATGCAGATGCAAAATAACTGGATTTAAAAACAGAACCACTAATACCGCTATTTAGCCAAACCATTGTGTGCAAACGGTAAATTTTCACAATTAAATTTTGTGCATCTGAAAAATGATGGCTACAATGAAAATGTTAATACAGCCTTAACTGTAGGAATTACAGTGAAGATGACTGTAAAACATTTCCTTTAGCTATTTACTGACACAATGGAATTATCCCAACCAAATTACTCTTAGAGGAATAAATCAAAACAATCAGCTTTGAGTAGTTGCACCGCTGGTGGCTGAACAGACAAGCTGCCTGGTGTCATCGTACAGTAAAGACAGCAGCTGGATGTGAAATAACTGTTGTTGGCTGAAGTGTGGGCACTTGCTCAAGGACTCTTTTCGCTAGTTGCTCGTAATTCTTGCATGACTTTTGGTATTGGACTTCACTCATTATGAATGCCTCCAAATCAGTAGTGAAATGCTGGGTGAGACATCTTCATGTAATTTAATGGGATTAGAAGTGATTTGGAAGAGGGAGGCATCTGTCAGGCTCTGTTCTGTTTCTTTCATGACAAAGTGTTCGTTGAATTTGGCACTACCTTTCTGTATTGTGCTAGGGGGTCCAGACAAGGGTCTCAAAGCTGCGTTCTCAAACAACAAGGTTTCTGGCTGGATCTGTTATCTCAGTAAACTGCCCAGCAAAACAAGATCCTGGACAAGAGTGAAGCCTTGCTTCAGCAGAGGGCTGCACTAACTGAATGGCATAAGGGGGTTTTGGCGGAAAGTAAGCTGTGTGGATGTCTTGAAGATCATGGTGTATTTCTTCAAATGTATTAAACAATGATTCATTTCCTTGAAGATTATGGGAAAGTTTGCACTTCTTCAATAAAAGATGGGCTTCTTGAGCTTAAGTAGACTTTAGTGCCAAGTACCTCTAATTGCAATTAGAGCTTTTCTGATGTGTTTTGCCACTTCAACAGCTTGTGTGGGTATAGAAGAGTTGCTGGTAAGGCAAACTTATTCCTGGGGCATGGACTTCATGTCACTGAGACAGCTGTCTATAATCCCTTTATAGTCACTGGCAGAAAAAACTATTGAATAATGGGATTTATCTGATCCTTGCAGCCACACTTATCTTAGAATAAAATAATCAATTCCTTAGAAACACTTATTTTTCTTCTTTGTCTTTAAAGGAATTTAAATGACCATCCGAAATTACCACCTACTATATCTACAGTGTAGATGTAAAATAGTTTGAGATTAATTGCAGATGTAGTGCTTACCTGGAATGCCTGTGTTCTTAAACCACTTTAAGAAAATTGTTAGTGATAAACTAAATGCATAGATAGATCCTGAATGATTATTCTATGACCCCTTTATTATCATGTTAATAGCCCAGGTAAATCGTTTCTATATACAAATTCATTAGTGTGTAGCTAGCAATTGCTAGCTACCAACATTCTGTATGACTAAAAAAAACACTAGCAATTAAAAAAAAGTTATATTTCTGCCTTTTTCTGTGTTCATGTGAGGTTTCCTGTGCTGGTTCAGTTTCTCACATGCACGTACAATCCCATAATGAAAACTGTTTTAAAAGACGTAGAACAATCTTAGTGCTTCCTTTTGACTGCATGTTAAAAAAAAAAATTAAAGCAAGGCAAGGAATAGTTTGACACTATTGCTAGTTTCTACATAAAATGTACCATACAGTTAAAGCATCCTTTTAAAAAAGAAAATAAATAAATCCACTGTTCAGATCTTATAATAGAGTTTTGCAGTACTCTGTATGTCTCTAAAAGCATGTTGTATATTTTGGTTCCCACTATCTTTCCTCACCTGATAGGACTTTAAATATGACAAATAAGTTTGTGCACTGCTTACATACTCTTCATAATGTCTTTTCTTAAGAATGGATGTCAGAATAGGTCATGGGAAGTCGGTTTTCTTAACTTTTATACTGTTAGGTTTTTGTAGGATGAACAAAATATGGTGGTAAGTTGCACTTCTATCATGGTGTCCATATTTCCACTGACATAAGATAAAATGCCCCTTGACGTGTGATTTATGAAAAAATAACACAAAGTAGTATCTTCAGAGAACAGATGAATTCATGCTATGAAATCATATTAACCACTGTGATACTGTGAAGCTGAAGTTCTACAATTAAATGTAAAGCCTGTAACAGAAGGGTTTTTTATTGCAGTAACATTGCTCATTGACATGACCTGTAAATTATGGCATGTATAATGCAGCACACACTCTAAATTTAATGATTGTAGTTTCTAGGTGTTCATTATATGATAAATAGATGCCTCTGACACAGTCAAACCTTAATAGTATTGTTTGAAAACAGTTCATTTCAGATGCAACATTTCAAGACTTGAGTAAGGTAATTCTTGTAGTTGACTGCATTAGCTTGTTTGATGTATTGCCTTTCTATGTCTTCCTCTCCATCTTAATTGGAAAAAATTTAACTATATCAACATTATGGCTTTGAGTAATGGAAAGGAAGACCTGCCAGCTGCAAAGTTGTCTTCTACTGCTTGAAGTTTAAGTCTGAGAAGCATATGGCAGTAATCACCACAAAATATTTTTCCCCACTAGGGCTTCTCTCCTTGCTTTAGACAACTTAATATATCAAGGAGATTGAAAGCAGGGCTGGAACTTATGGCACCTCTTGACTATACCTTTAGAAGACAGGAGTGTCTGTTTTGGGGTGTGTATTTTGTTAACTTTGGGAAGTCCATTTGAGTTGGTTCACTTTCCAAGCCTGTTAGCTGAAGAAGATACTCAAACTGAAGCTGCTACTGCTATGGAAGAGACATTCAATTAGTGAGCTGATTTTGTAGTTTCTCTTACTACATGCAAGTGTTTAACTCTTAAAAAAAAAGTTAATTTTTAAAATATTACTACCAAGAAAACTCAATTTCTTTTGAGGTTTTTTTTGTCTCAAATTAAGTGACAGACATTTTCTGTGGCAGCTGGAGAAGGACAAAGTGAAGATAAGCAGCTGATATATTTATAGAGCTGATAAAAGGTAAACTGGACTCTGGAAAGTTAAATAATCCCAACTGATAAGTGTTAGTAGTAGTCCAAGATTTAAAAAAAAAAAGTCACCCTAACATAGTGAAATAAACTCACTGGGGTACGGTTAAGGTACCTTCTCTACCAAATGACAGTAGTGTCTCTGCAGGATGTAGATTTGTGCAAGAAAAAATACAATTCCCTCTAAACTTGTTACAATATTTTTACTTGTTACTGATAGAACAGTACGTATCTCAAAGAAGGGGAGAAAGTGAAGAAGGGCAATTTGTACTCAAAGAAGTATTTATTCTGTTCTTCAGTTGGCATTTTTCTCCTTAGCCACCTTTCCTTGAAATAAGTATATCCTTGAATATTGTAAGGACAAATTTTATGTGCTCTAAAAGGAAAAAAAAAAAAAATTAAAAAAAAAAATCCATGGCTTACCTAACACAAGAAACACTGCCTGGAAAATAGCACTATAAAGGCTTATGGTTCTTCTGTGGTACTGTCTCCTGGCTGTCAAGTCTAAACAGTTCTTCAACTATTATGTGAACTGGTATTGATAACCTAAAGCTAAAAATCTTTGTACTGATCAAAGACAGACATTTTAAAGGAGGAAGGATGTTTGGAAGGTAATTGTAACTGTAAAGCAAACCTCAGAAAAAGACGAAACAGGTCTCCTAAAAATGGGAATGTCTTTGTTTTGCTGGTTTCTTCCTATTAACTGTCTCTTATCTTAACACAGATACCATTCCTTTCAACTATTTGTAAAGTGCTTGCTGAGAAGAGAAATTGAGACTTCAGACCTGTGGTCATATTCAGCCTGAACCAAATGGCTTGTTGTCTGAAAGTCAAGGTAAATTTGCAGGACAGTGAGCTCCACTTGCAGAGTCACATTGACTTAAGGTGAAGTGAACAGTATATATTTACACTGATGCAAAACAGCTCTAATGCCAATTGTCATCTCTTGAAGTCACCCTGGAAATTAGGCTATAAAGGAAGCAGAATCTGATTAAAAGAAAGAAAGCAGGCACTGACAGTTCCATATTGGTGTCAGTTCTCTTGTAAAAGAGAGATAATGTCAGAGAGGTTCCTATCAAAGGTTTGAAGTATACTGCTAAAATCCATCAGTAACAAGTTGAGAGTTATTAAACTCAGATGAAAACCTGAGAGAACAGTTATTCAAATAGTTCACCTTCATTCCCTAAACAACCCCTTTGAGAATGCTTATTGAAGTAAATGAGGCTTTTACAGCCTGAACACTTTTGTACTTCTCTTTTCCAACTCTCTTTGACTTCCACATAGGTAATATATATTAGTTTGGTTTGTGCAGTCATCACACTGGAACATATGAATAGCAGGCTCCTTGAATTCCCAATTCAGTCAGCCAGCTCATTGCTGAATGAGAAATTTCCTATGCTCCCATCCTTACTTTGCATGATTTGTGCAAAGTAAGAGTTGTCTATTCAGCTAGACCTGAAGCTTCGGTTCCTGAAAACTAAAATTTGTATTTAATCTCTGTAGGCAATTGTATGACTGGAAGACAAAGCAGTAATGAGTGAGGAATAAAAAGGAAACAAGTTCCCTAACTGCTGTGAATTAAGGTAAATTATAAGGGAAGAAGTTATTCTTATACAATGTAATCTGACCAGCGAGGAAAAAGCATGGTCTTTGTGGACAAGCTACTTGAAGGAGTTCACCTTCTGCTCAAAAATGCCAAGGGACTCCTGTTTTACTGATGTTCATAATACTTCTATAACTTATGGAAGAGACAACGTTCATTCCCAGAGTAATAGCTGGAAAGCACAATTAAACAGGGGCCTCACAAGACGGCAGAATTCATGGTTTCTATTTGAGTTGATGACTATGTTCCCTTCTGACCTGTGGTGCAAGGGCTCTTAATTAAAAAATGGGCAAATCCAGCATGCAGTACAAAATATGAACAAAATAGACCAACTATATAGTTATGTTAAGTGAAATAAACATTTGAAAATGTTGTTATTGAGCAGCCTGAAATGAGAGCTTTTTCTAATGAGTCAAGCCCTTAAACATGAAAGAAATAATTGTCTTGTGGATGTACAGCTTCCAACCCTAATTCCAGTCAGTAGTCCTGCCACCGGGCCCTACTTCATTCATTAAATGGAGTAGGCTGATGAAGTTGGCCTGTATCACAGGCATGGACATACTGTGTGGTCTTGGCAAGATATTTCTGTTCCTGACTGGGCATTCTATTTTTGAAACAGGTGTTTAAAGGATAAATACATAGGCTGTGGTGTTCACATAGAAACTTTCAAGCTCCTTTTCTAAAATGTCAGTATTCTTAATTGATTAGGAAAAGAAAGCTGCCTTACAAAGAAAATTCTGCCATGGGTGTTAACTAAAAATGTTCTTGGTAGAGATGCGGAATGCTATGCAATAAAATATGTATTGATATATTGATCTGCAGGACAGATCTGGGCAACATGTTCAGAAACCTACTGAAAACCTACTGAGTGTACTGTGTTCTTTAGGCTGACATGGTATTTCCTTAGCAGGGCCACTGCTGAAGGGGCAGGTGATATTCTTGGTTTTGGAATGCAAGGTGAACACCGAGGATAGGGAAGGAAAGAGGAGGTCAGATTGTTAACACTGCAGGGTGTGTTTTTGTGTGTTTTTTTTTTGCTGAAGTCACTCCAAAGTTTTTCACAATAGCTTCAGTGACATATCTATCTGAACAAGCCTTCTCTGAGTTATGAATTATTTAGCTGGGAAGGAGATCCTCCTACAAAAACTTTTGCATTGCTTAGTCATCCCCTGTAAGTCATATTTAGAACAACAACAACTCAAGGAATAGAAAATCTCAACTGTTACCAACTCCATTATTTTTTTTAATGTTTTTGGAGGATGAATACTGATGAGCAACTCAAACAGAAGCTTGCTAGTAATAAATTAAGAGCACATAAGGTCTTAAAAGGTTCTCCAGAAAAAGAGTTTGCCAGTAAGATAGTGGAAGATCTGTCTGAGCAGTAAAACGTTGTTCAGCGAAGAGATCCACACAAGCTTCAAGTGAAACCAGAAGCAGGCTGTTCACACTAGCTTAGATTCTGTGGGGAGCAATTTGGTTTATTAACAAGTCTTCAATTTGCAGTGTTAACTGGCCACTTGCATTTGCCTGTTGTGAGTTTTCTGCTTGGCTGTAATCCTGTCTTCAGTACACAGTTGTACACAAGAAGTACTTGAGACTTTTGTTGGAGTCTTCCCATCTGGGAAGAGATGGACTGATGCCTATGTGATTTTATAGCAGAGGCTCCTGAAGGTGAATCAGCAGTATTTGTAACATAGATCGATCCAAAGTAACACACTACAGAAGTACACAATATCTTTTCAACAAAATAAAATATTTTCCTGGGACATGTTAAAGAAAAATGAACAATCTTGCATAAAATACCATCAGTATGCGTTTTGCCAGACACTTGTAAGACCTTGGTTTCACCATCAATTCCAGCCCCCTCATTTTGAGGAAAGTATGGACAGTTACTGCCCAAATGGCAGCAAAAAGACTGATCAGAGGTTAAGAAAATACAAGCTATGAGGAAATACTGAAAAAGCTAGACTTTGATTAAGGAAAAGACTGAGGGAAGGTGTAAGCCTTCAAGTGAGCGTAAAATGTTGCTGGGAGAAATTAAAGCAATGACCTGTTCTTGCCATATATGCATAGGGTAAAGAACTCATGAGCTAGAACTGCAGCAAAGGAAGTCTGGGCTAGGATTAGGCTAAATATTCCAAGGAGTAGGTTAAATTTTCCAAGGATTAGGCTAATTAAACATGGAAATTAGGTTTTCTACAGAGCTGGTACAATTTCCAGTAAAATCAGTGGGCAAAGAGGTTACACTCCCATCAGTGGGAATTACTTGAATGCATATGGCTTGGCACAGGGTGAGAGCCACACAGGGACATCTTGCAAGGCCGTGTGTTATTACTCTTGCAACTTTCAGTATGCTCAGCAAGATCATGGCTTCTGCCTTAGCCCAAGCTTAAAGGATGTTTATAGTAACTATAACAACGCCAAGCAGAAGAAAGCATTACCTTTTTACTTAGTGTTGATCAATACATCCCCATGTATGAGATGCTTAGTACTTTTTCTTCCCCTAAGGTGTTCCCTTGTTCAAACTTTTCTTGCTGTTGACCTGAGTTATATGCCATGTTAAGCAAAATCTCTGGCAAGTGTTCGTGAACGATTGAAATAACTTGGCAAGTTTCATAAAGAACATCCTATATATTAAGAAAAATAAGTGGAGCTGAAGGAAAAAAAAATGCTATACTGTGGTGATTTAGACCATCAGGAGGGTCTATTTGCTTGTTCCCCTGAAATTCAAATAGTTATTTAGAAAAATATTTTGAGCTTATAGTTTAGTTTAATTTTTATTTTCACACTTTTTGTAACAGAACACATTTTTGCTGTTACTGTCAGTAAATTTTACTGCTGGGTTGCAATTACCAACCTGTTATGGCTATGCACATGTGGGAAAACCTTCATGTTTGGCAGCTAACTGAATTTTCTTATTGTGACAAGGCACTTCAGGACCTAGTCAGAGCCTCAATATCAAGTAAGTGAACTGGTGCTTAAAACTTCAATGGCTCAGAGTGAGACTATTCAGCCTGCCTGATGGTGTATTTGGGCGCTCAGTAGCTGCTCTGAATTCAATGTGTTGGAATTGGAAAACTGGGTCCTGTGCTTCGGTCTAGATGTGGAAGACCTGAGTATGCTTTGTCTGGAAGTAGATGGCTGCAGAATTAGCTGCCTGTGCCGGGGTATGACCAGCAGTCCTCATAAAGTGCAGAGGCTTTTTGGTTTCCTGACAACATTGTCTTCTCATTGTAGTGGTCCTAACCAATAAAATCAAGTTCTCAAAACTAAGAGGTTTAGCCAGAAAAGTAACATCCATCCCTTACTTGTTATTACCCTAGGACAAAACTGGTATGTGCATTTTTCTCTATATAGTTTTAGGAAGCTGAGATATAAAAATAAGACCAAAATTAAAGTTTTAGCAAGTGTAAAAGTTTTTACTTTGTAAAGCTGTGAAGTGGGAAACTATTGAGGTAAAAGCTGTTGATTTTTTTTTTTTTGTCTTCTAAGGATACTTTCTTGGCTGTTTTAGTAACTTATTTTCCTGTATCGATTTTGATCATACATGAGATGTGTCTGTGGCTCCTGGCAAAACAAAATGAAGCTCCTTTTTATCACTGAAAGAAAAAGGCAATGACATTGTTTTATGTAATATTTATCTTTTAAGCTTTCAGAATTAAATTTGATGCAACTTTAGTCCAAATTCTAACACTAGCTTTTCAGGGATAGCTGAATTGTGCTGAAAGGTTAGCTACAGGAATCAAGCGAAATTAAAAAAAAAAACAAACAACAAAACCTTTTAACTCTAGTGCTCAAGTGTCTTTGCTTCACTATTTGAGTTGTTTGAAACTTCTGAATAGATATTCTTGGCTTTAGAACAAATCTGAAATACATATTAGTAGTGACAATATTTTGGTGAAATAAATTATGCTGAATAATTGATTCACGTAGTGAATAAACTTATTTGCTGCCTTAAATCTTCAGCAAGGAAGAGGCAAAGAGACTGGCTTTGAGGCCACAAGTCAAATCAGATCTCTTTGCTGTGACATGTTTGTCACATCTTTCTAACCTAAGTTTCTGCACTTTTTCCAACACCAGGAAAGCGGTTTCTATGCTCTGTTTATACAGTTTGAGAAAAAGACTTGGGCTTTGTTTGCTGTGGCTGTTTCATGTCTTTAAATGCTAGCTGTACGAGTTCAAATTTCATATATTGGCTTGGTGTGACAACGTGTATCAGGCAAAATTTTAGTAACGTGGCAATGTTGCTTTTAATAGTTGCCCAGACAAGAGCATCATTGTCAGCAAGTCCAAGGGAATAATGTGAAAGCACAGCTTCTGATTGTGTTTGCTTGAGGCAAGTGAGAGCACTGGATACAATTCAGGCTTGTGAGGCTGTACAGGAGGACAAAGAAATGTATGGATGGATTATGTTGATACTAAAAAGCAGCACAGCATGCTTGTTGGAGCGGATACAGGATTTTTCAGTGCCCATAAGGCAGTCTGCATTATACTCACCTTGAATAAACACATGGATGTTGCTTACCAAGATCCTCTACTACTTCACTAGCAGCCGAAATAAGAAAAAGCTGAGCTCTATCTGATGCATCTTCCTATGAAACCCCGTAAAAACTTGTTCAGTAATTAAACACTTACTTAAAATTTCATATCATAATTTGGGCTATATCATAGACGGAGACAGTTTCTTTACAGAAGCTTTTCCACTGGAGAGAAGAAGAATAAGTACGTCTAAAAGAAAACAGAGATGACTGTTCTGGGAAGCATTCAGAAAATAATCTGAAAGGTCTTAATTTGGAGGGGAAGAAAAAAGGAATGCATTGCTTTCCTGTCACTTAGAGGAATTAATTCACCAGGTCTTGTCTTGCAGCATTTTATCCTGATTTAATGCAATAGGCTGCGCAGGCTGCTGATGGTTTTTAAGTGGAAAAGCATATTTATGGATAACTGGGTGGAATCTAAGTGGCTACTAAGAAAATCTATGCTTTTTATATTTCTGCAGTGGAATTGGAATGTGAAAAATAAAGATAAAACCATCTCTTTTGAGACTTGAGACTGTTGTAATCTAAGCTATTTGAACATTTAACTCAATTATTGACAGAATTGGAAAAGATGATAACAAACAATACAAATTAGGTAAGCTTTCATCTTCCATGCGCAGCAGAAAAAATCACACATATATTGTCCCTACCATCAGATTATTAAGATACGTAGAACCTCTTAATACATGTAAATGGATAGTTCATTAGGTGTGATGGTTGAAAAATTATATTCTATTAACTCTTCCAAACATGGGTAAAACTAGCTATCCCCTAGTATAAAAAAATACATTTATGGTGATAAGGCTTTTCTGAAAAGTAGTGTTGGAGATCAACATGAATGTACTGTCTAATCTCTTTGTATATTGACTTTTCAATTTAGTACTTTCCATTACGGTAGGAGCTAAGAAACAAGTGAAGTTAAGAAAATTACTATTTTTCCAGGCTTATGTCTAATAATTTTTCATGGTGACAAAGGTCCTATTATTTTAGGTACTGACCTAAGCTGCTAAGACTACATCAAACAAATCCAGTAGCAATAATGATTGAAGGAATCATAAAAATATTTCCTATAGAGCCCAGTGAGACAAAGCAGAGATATTCTTCATCATGCTTCACACTGTTTAAAGACCAGTAAGTTCACCTAGATTTGTCTTTTAAAGACATTTGTAATTACTATTAATAAGTTAGTGGTAACCTTGAAATGAGAAGATTTAATATCAAGTTAAAACTTGCATATATACTTTTTCCTTAAGTGTGTGGTGGTGTGTTGTTTTGTTTTTTTGCAAGAGAACAAGTGGGATGAGGCACCTGTTTTGTTTTCTTTTAGTTGTTTTTTTTTGATTGATTTCCTTTCTACTGGGCTTCTTCAATAACAATTCTGCTTTTTTGGGGTCTACACTGGCTATTAGTTTAACAGGACAGAAAAAACAGTTGACAACTTCCCACAGTACGTGTTTCTATCAGAGGATAAGTAAAAGGTCTATTTTGGAATGTTTCTACAGCAGTAATAGATAGTGTATGTTGAAATAACATACAATAGAAGATTCCAGTAAATCATGAGGAGTGTAAACTACATTAGATGTTTGAAAACCATTAAAGCTTAAGAGCAGAAAGTAGGTCAGAATGACTGCATAAACTGAACTTCCTTCTCCTTCATCAGAGGCTTGCAGTGGAAACCTAATATGAAATGAAACATGGAAATCAATTATTTCTGTGTAGGTGAATTTCTTACTAAGAACAAATGTGCTGTTTTAAATACTAGCCAAATCAACTTTGAGAGTTTAAGCTGTTTGTTTGTTTCTTTTAAAACTGATTCTGATCCAAGATGTGGTTTCATCCTAGTATGGTTTAAGACTGCTTTTTCACATGCCCCTGTAGTGCTTTCCTAGTTGTTCACCAGTAAGGGAATAAATTTTTATGAATTTCATACAAATAAATATATTTTTAATTTTATATATATTTTTTATATATTTGTTTAGCTTTCACCCAATATAATCTAGTGGTTTGGCAGTTTACCCCCTCTTTAAATGGAAGTGTACCTTCAAAAGGCTAGCTAAAATCAACATTTAGGTGGAGCTCTGCTTCTTTGGAACTTATTATTTTGTGTGTGTGCATACAATTTATTTCTCTTTTTGTTGTTGTTGTTATTCTTGGATTTTATCATGGTGACAAACTTATTCCCAAATTAATCAAAGAACTTAATTACAGTTTATATCATAAAATATGTAGGCATGTTAAAAAGAATTAAACAGAACAAAAAAACTTCAAAATTACTACTTCCGTGGGATTTTTAAAAATGTTTGAAGTTCTAACAGGAGCTGACAAAAAATTCAGAATCAAAATACCATTGTAAAATGCATACTGCTTCCTATGTTTAGCTCATTTATTACCTGTATAGACTTGTGTTCAAATTAAGGAACAGTAGAAAAAAGAATAAATTGCTATATTTTCCAGAAGAGGAATANTGTTTAAAGACCAGTAAGTTCACCTAGATTTGTCTTTTAAAGACATTTGTAATTACTATTAATAAGTTAGTGGTAACCTTGAAATGAGAAGATTTAATATCAAGTTAAAACTTGCATATATACTTTTTCCTTAAGTGTGTGGTGGTGTGTTGTTTTGTTTTTTTGCAAGAGAACAAGTGGGATGAGGCACCTGTTTTGTTTTCTTTTAGTTGTTTTTTTTTGATTGATTTCCTTTCTACTGGGCTTCTTCAATAACAATTCTGCTTTTTTGGGGTCTACACTGGCTATTAGTTTAACAGGACAGAAAAAACAGTTGACAACTTCCCACAGTACGTGTTTCTATCAGAGGATAAGTAAAAGGTCTATTTTGGAATGTTTCTACAGCAGTAATAGATAGTGTATGTTGAAATAACATACAATAGAAGATTCCAGTAAATCATGAGGAGTGTAAACTACATTAGATGTTTGAAAACCATTAAAGCTTAAGAGCAGAAAGTAGGTCAGAATGACTGCATAAACTGAACTTCCTTCTCCTTCATCAGAGGCTTGCAGTGGAAACCTAATATGAAATGAAACATGGAAATCAATTATTTCTGTGTAGGTGAATTTCTTACTAAGAACAAATGTGCTGTTTTAAATACTAGCCAAATCAACTTTGAGAGTTTAAGCTGTTTGTTTGTTTCTTTTAAAACTGATTCTGATCCAAGATGTGGTTTCATCCTAGTATGGTTTAAGACTGCTTTTTCACATGCCCCTGTAGTGCTTTCCTAGTTGTTCACCAGTAAGGGAATAAATTTTTATGAATTTCATACAAATAAATATATTTTTAATTTTATATATATTTTTTATATATTTGTTTAGCTTTCACCCAATATAATCTAGTGGTTTGGCAGTTTACCCCCTCTTTAAATGGAAGTGTACCTTCAAAAGGCTAGCTAAAATCAACATTTAGGTGGAGCTCTGCTTCTTTGGAACTTATTATTTTGTGTGTGTGCATACAATTTATTTCTCTTTTTGTTGTTGTTGTTATTCTTGGATTTTATCATGGTGACAAACTTATTCCCAAATTAATCAAAGAACTTAATTACAGTTTATATCATAAAATATGTAGGCATGTTAAAAAGAATTAAACAGAACAAAAAAACTTCAAAATTACTACTTCCGTGGGATTTTTAAAAATGTTTGAAGTTCTAACAGGAGCTGACAAAAAATTCAGAATCAAAATACCATTGTAAAATGCATACTGCTTCCTATGTTTAGCTCATTTATTACCTGTATAGACTTGTGTTCAAATTAAGGAACAGTAGAAAAAAGAATAAATTGCTATATTTTCCAGAAGAGGAATAGTGAGGGGAATTCATCTAGTTAACAGCAGTGGGAGAAAGAGCATCTGAAAAATGTGTTAGTCTCTGAAAACAGTTACTAATATGTAGAAATGATACAAAAAATACTTAAATTTGAAAAAAAAAAAGTGAAAAGAAACTGAACTTCACTCTTCCTTATATTCTTTCAATGATGACTGTCCTATAAGAATAACATATGTTGTTTTGATTAGTGAGCTACTACAATGACAGGAAAAATAACTTGGATAGAGCCAGAGTATCTTATCTGACATAAGATGAAATGTGTCTTTGCTCTTAATGTTTAGCACGGTGGTTGTTTTCATGAATAACAAAACACTTGCTTGTTGTCCTTGTTGCTGTTGCTCCTATGTCAAATATTTGTTGGATTTCTCAATTATATATATCATTCAAATTCAGGTCAATCTTTGCAAATTTTTTTTATTACAAGAAAAATTGTGTGGCTTTTATGATTTCAATACTCTTTTGAGAGTCTGGGACCATATTTTCAACATTGGGAACCTCTTGTGTCATGGGGATACAATTTATTTTTTTTTACAAAAAAAACCCCCCAAACAACCCCTTATCTCAAGTATTTACCCTTTTGACAGTCTGGCAGGTATTGGTAATCCAGGTTTGAGGAAAAGGCTGAGGTACTTAATGCCTTCTTTGCTTCAGTCTTTAGTAGTAGGACCAGTTTTTCCCTGAATGCCCAGCTCCCTGAGCTAGAAGACGGGGTGTGGAGCAGAATGAAGCACCCATAATCCAAGGGAAAGCGGTGAGGGACCTGCTACACCACTTAGACACACACAAGTCTGTGGGGTCAAATGGGATCTATGCAAGGGCACTTAGGGAGCTGGCAGATGTACTCACCAAACCACTTTCCATCATTTACCAGCAGTCCTGGTTAAATGGGGGGGGTCCCAGTTGACTGGAGGCTAGAAAATGTGATGCACATCCACAAGAAGGGCCAGAAGGAGGATCCAGGGAACTACAGGCCTGTCAGTCTGACCTCGGTGCCTGGGAAGGTCACAGAGCTGATCATCCTGAATACCATTACGCAGCACTTGCAGGACAACCAGGTGATCAAACCCAGGCATTATGGGTTCATGAAAGGCAGGTCCTGCTTGACTAACTCGGACTCCTTCTATGACAAGGTGACCTGCTGAGTGAATGAGGGAAAGGCTGTGGATGTTGTTTACCTGGACTTTAGTAAAGCCTTTGACACTCTTTTTCACAGCATTCTCTTGGAGAAACTGGCTGCTCATGGCTTGGATGCGTGTATCCTTCACTGGGTAAAAAACTGGCTGGAATTCATGGTCCAAAGAGTGGTGGTGAATGGAGTGAAATCCGGTTGTCAGCCAGTCACAGGTGGTGTTCCCCAGGGCTCAGTACTGGTGCTGGTTCTGTTTAACATGTTTACCAACAACCTGGATGAGGGGATCAAGTGCACCCTCAGTAAGTTTGCAGACAACACCAAGTTGGGCAGGAATGTTGCTCTGCTTGAGGGTAGAAAGGCCATACAGAGGGATCTGCACAGGCTAGATCAATGGGCCGAGGCCAATGGGATGAGGTTCAACAAGGCCAAGTGGTGGGTCCTGCACTTGGGTCACACAGATTCTATGCAGCACTACAGGCTTGGGGAAGAGCCACCTGGGTGTGTTGATCAACAGCTGGCTGAATATGAGCTGGCAGTGTGCCCAGGTGGCCAAGAAGACCAATAGCATCCTGCTTTGTATCAGGATTGGTGTGGCCAGCAGGACAGGGCAGCAACTGTCCGGCTGTACTTAGCACTGGTGAGGCCACACCTCAAATATTGTGTTCAGTTTTGGGCTCCTCACTACAAGAAAGACACTGAAGTTCTGGAGCGTGTCCAAAGAAGGCAATGAACCTGGGTCTAGAGCAGAAGCCTTATGAGGAGCAGATGAGGGAACTGGGGTTGTTTAGATTGGAGAAAAGGAGGCTGAGGGGAGACTGTATGGCTCTCTACAACTACCTGAAAGGAGGTTGTAGAAAGGTGGGGGTTGATCTCTTCTCCCAAGTAATGAGCTATTGGTCAAGAGGAAATGGCCCCAAGTTGCACTAGGGAAGGTTTAAATTGAATATTAGGAAAAAGTTCTTCAATGAAAGGGTTGTCCAGCATTGGAACAGGCTGCCCAGGGTAGTGGTGGAATCACCATCCCTGGAGATCTTTAAAAGATGGGTACACGTGGTGCTGAGGGACGTGGTTTAGTGGTGGTTTTGGCAGTGCTAGGTTAATGGTTGGAATCAACAATTGTAAAGGTCCCTTTCAATCTAGATGATTCTGTGATTTTTGTACAAAGGTGATAAGTCTGTGGAATTTTAATTTTTAAGAGGATGTTTTAGTTGAACCTCTTCTTGTAAATCTCATACAAAAGCCAATAGAAAGAATTCAATAAAAGCAACGCTAAAGGACAAATAGAGAATGAAGCACATTTATAAGCATACAGCTAGTCTTGAAATAGAACAGAGGTGGACTTAAACCATGAAGTACAAATAACCCCATTATTCATAGGAATTTATCTTGATTAACACCTGTCTTTCTGAGGACAGAATCTGACCAAGAGCATTTAATTTTAAATCTCATGTTATCCTATGGTTTTAGCTTCCTGGAACCAGACATGTCAGTGAGAAGCTGCTTTCTCTTCATAATTTCTTTAAATTCAGTTATTTATACAAATTTTACTCTTTGAAATGGTGGGCATTGAGTGGGAATCCATTAGACCTGGCTTGGAAAATATAAAACCTTGGTTACCTGTGTGAAACAACCTTATAAGTGACAAATGAGACAGCTGTGATTCAAGACTTTCTTCTGATGCCCTGACAAAGCTACCTTCCTGTTACCTTCTTTCTCTGTCAAGCAGATACTGCTTTTGCAGATCGCAAAGCCCTTTCAAGGGCATTTAAAATCTACTAACTGAGTCCTGCTTTAGACTTCTGGACTTGTTAGAAAGTTCTGTGTTGTGTTGGCTCTCAATTTTAATGCAGGGAGGGAGGAAACCGGGTGCATGCCCCCCTCACCTGAGCTTGGTGACAATAGTTGTTAGCTCAAGGTACTGACCAGCCCTGCTCTGCTCACAGTAGGAGCAACTACCCGTGGGGTTACTCTGAGTGCTATGGAACAGTAATGGGAGCTGAAGGAGTTGCACAAATTCTCATATTTGATTTGATGATGCTTCAAGATGCAGCTCATCTCCTGGTCTCTCCCAAGCGGAGGAGAAACAAGGGCAAGAGGCTGCTGTCCATGCTACTACAGTTTTGTATAAAGATCCATCTGTTTTAATTGATACTACTACATTTGAGCCCTAGATGTGACTTAAAGCAATTTTGCTCCTGAGGGCATCTATCTTTTTGAGAAATTCAAGGCATTCGCTTTTTGAAGGGGCTAGTATAATGTGAAAGACTGAGCTGGATTCAGCAAACACAAGCCTGTAGCTCACATTACTGGTGGGTGTTCTGGAAAGGTAAACAAAGAATGTACGGACATTTTGGTGAGGAACAGGACAAAACAATCCTGAGCTTTGATCCAAATTAAGTTTATAACTTCTAGTTTGAAGCATTCTTATAACATGTAGTGCTTTCCGATATCCTAATATCGCAAATATTCCCAGTTTCAGTAAAAGCCCTTTTCAAGACCATTGTATCATACTGCAGAAAAAACGTAATGTAAGTGCTTGCTTGCACTTGCAACAGTGGTTGCTATAGTCACATCTTAACTCACCGCTTTGGGATGCTGTATGTATAACAATTAAAACTTAACATTCAGCATTACTTTTACATTTCTACTATGAAATTGTTTTCTACTTTAATCTCCTAAATTGTTATTCCTATTCTATTTTTGCAGGTCTGGTATGCTTTTTGACTAACTTTTAAATATATTCCTTAAGCTGCTAGAGAGTAGTTGCTGTTTATCTCAGAACAGTCTTTTTTATGTTACAGTTCACAGACAATCACATCTGTTACTAATGACCGGAGATACAGCATTATTTAAACATTTTTAAATAACCTCTTAAAATCAAGGTGCTGCATATTTTCAATCCAGGTAGATTTCTGAGATAATGTGGGCACATGTAGCTTAATGTGAAAATGAGCCAGTTTTGTATTGTAAATAAGAGAATCTCAGATTTCCCGGAAACCCATTTGTCTGGCTAAAAAACACCAAGTATGGAAACTCAGTTCAGGTTTCAAAGCACAAAAATAACAAATTGTTTGCTTTTGAAGCTATCTTTCTAGACTGGGCTTAACTGAAACAATTTAAAAACATGAAGCACAGAATGCTGCCTATATTCATGCTTGCTAGGAAAAATCTGTTAAGACGAACTAAACTTGAATGGATGCCCTTCAAGAAAGGTTCATTTTTGGATGCTACAGTTTTAACTGTAGAAGTTGGTGCAGAAATCTTTGGACATCTGAAGATGTTTCAGCATTAGTCTATGCTTTAATTGAGAGAATGTAGTGTTGTTAAGTAAGCAGATGGATGAGACAATGATTAAATCCAGGATGTTTCACTGCATTTGCTGCTCTCCCTAATTTTTTAGTAGAACTTAACACCTTTCTGGTTACTTTCCCCTTCATATAATTCTCATTTACCTAATTTTAAGGGGATGTGGATTAACATTAGGCAGGCTAAACAAATCAATCAAGCGGGTATAACTGGAGGACCTCAGTAAAAATGATACTGAAAAAATAACTTGAGCTTGTTTTACTTCCCCCCAAAGATTTCTATAAAACCTTTTTTCAGTTTTGGGTAACATTAGCCATTACCATACTTCATGCTGAAGACTGTAATTGATCTAACAGCACTTTGTTGATGTGCTTGTGAGATTCTAGCTGAGCATATACCATTTCTTCAGAGAAGAGAATATCTCAGCATTCTACTTTGGTGGTTTTTTTTTTTCCTTTACTTTTAGTGCATGTTGAGGCTGGAACAACGATTTAAGATCTCAGATGCAGTAAGCATTGAGATTCATGCAGTTAGGTAAGTAAATGATACGGTAAAGTGTGTGCACAGTTGGGTTCAGAGCTTAATGCCTGGGCTATTATGCCAGTAATGAGTGTCTGAAGTAATATAACATAAAGACTTGAAATACAGTATTGCTTTGTAGTCAGAAGTCAGGAGGCTGCCTTTTTTTTTTTTCTTTCAGTCCAGGAGTGTCATCAGTCTTTCCTAAATTTCAGAAAGCATCTAATGCTAAAGAATATAATCACAAGTAGCATTCACCTAAGTAATGTCTTGCATGTTGATGGGACTTCTGTGCCACATGTACAGGCAGGGAGCTAGAAGCTTAAGTTATATAAGTTTTCATTTCAAGGTCTGACTGGTTTGTTTGTATATTATTCTCAAGAATTATGAGTAATGCATCTCTTAAGCCGGAGAAATTGGAATGAGATTTCAGCAGCCTAAATCCCGTAAATTGTAGCTGAATAAAATACAGTATCAAACTGAAGTGCCTCATCAGAGAAGCGCTGAACAGCAAAGAGCAGAGCAAAAGCTCTGAGTCAGGGAGGTATGCAAAATAACTGATGAGTATTAGGTGATGAATATAAGAGCATGAAAAACTTGGAACACCATTTTCTACTTAACAATAGTTATCTACTTCCTGGTCAGCAAGCATTAACTTATTCTCTTGTAACACCTTGCAGGACTTATTTACAGACAGAATGGCTGACAATTTTAGGGTTAACACGCAGCTTGAAACAAAACCAACTAGCCTTTCTTGACATGACTTTAATGCAGCAGGAAGAGGTGTTTGGGCCACTGTTGTGATGAGGGCAAAAAGATGGAAGCGGTGAGGAAAGAACTTGTGTAAGTTTTGGGAGGTGGAATAATGTTGAAAGAGCGGGAAGATGTTTTTAGCAGCTGCTCCTCAGAGCAACTTGGGAACAGTGAGGCCAGGGAAGAATTTACAATAACAATCAAGACATGTCTGTGACGGGGGCAGAGGAATTGCTCATGAGAACCAGGAGGGGTCTGGCTCTTAATGTTTCCCGTCCGTGTGTGGTACAGTTTCTAGGAAACAAGATGACATTAGGGTAAGGAGCTACCCAGAGACACAAGGGGAATGACCACACTGGCTATTTTGAGAGTTGTCGTTTCAATAAAGACAATTTCATCCAGGACCTTTCTCAAGTTCAAGCGGTTACAGAGGTCAGTCCAGTCTGTCATTCTTCTCTGAAACAGTCCCCTGATAACTGCAAGTCCTTCAAAAATCTAAACTCTCTCTCAGTTGCACAAAAACCCATGCAGATGTAGTTTTGATGTATAAATATCCTTCACTTCTGAGAGCTGTTGGACTGTTTTGGATACCAAAAATATCACAAGGGAAAAAATTAAATTTATCGGGTTTGATATGTTCAAGGAAAATCTGGACTTCAATGGCAGGCTCTTTCAGAAGGTCAGTCTGAATTAAGAAACCTTGCCTTGCCTTAATTCCTACCCTGTACTATAGGGCTAGTACTTAATTTCACAAAGTCTTTTTTTCTAAGCTGTGTAAGCAGCTGGATCAAAAATCCTTATTCAATATACTTGTGAAATATCTAGAGCAAAGTAGTCCCATCCCCTCAGGATTGTTTCAATACTAACTAGGGATAATGATGAAAGTCTTTACTGGATAATGGCTCTTTATATAACTCTAAGTTATATCAAGTATCTGTATTTCAGAATTAAAAAAGATATTTTTAAGCTTTTGGGGGATAAAGCAATATGATTACCTTTTTGAAATATTATAAAACAGATTTAGTAAATTTTTCGATCCTTTTTTAAAAAGTCGTGAAAGAAGCACATGGTAGGCTTTTCTCCTTTAGAAAGAAGTTTTTTTCCTTCCTTAAAACACTGCCCATTAATTTATGTAGCCTGTATTTAGTTAGTGCTGTAAATATAGTATTCTGAATAATAGAATTTAATTTTAGCTTCTTCAGAAGCTGAAAGAGTTCAACTGTAAGATCTTCAGACATCTAAGAAATATCCTGTAAAGAGCTGCAGCATGACGTTTTGTTTTCTACTGCATAGATATTTTGCCTTGGTAAAAGCATGTATGCTTCTAAAAGCGGACACTTTCTTCTATTTCTCTTTGATATTTTCAGATATAGCATGTAAGTAATCCTTTTACGTTCAGTATTCAATCAATATCCTTTTATTTGTCTATTTCAAGATTGTTCTGGTGGGTGTGTGCTCCTCATCACTGAACTGATCCACAGTGACTCCTTTTCTATATTGCTTAATAGGGATTTTCATGCATTCTAAGCCTTCCATGTATCAGAATGAAGAAGTAACCATACAGTATTGGATTTCACATAACAATAAATGCTAGTAGAAAGACTAAGATATCAGTTACCTGACAAAACAATTGCATAAAGCTTTACAAAAAATGAAACCATTAAATTTGTTGTATGATTCCTGCTCTAAATTAAGTCCTTGCCAGTTTCAGATGTAGTGTCCAGTAAGTCATAGTGTAAAGAGCCTTCAAAACACTTTGCAACACCTGATGATAGACCCAGGGAAAAAATTAATAGTGTGTTTAGGGTGCAAATGCTGGTTTTTCCTAATGACAGCTGGAGGAGAGAGGTAGTACCGTAGCCATTCCCCACTGGCCAGTCTGACTGGTGTGTTAATGAAAACAGAACCATTCATATAGACGCCCCACTTAAAGTGCCTGTATTGCTTGTCAAGCCTCAAGGAACAGTGATGTTGTCTAAACTTTCCAGTCCTGCACCACCTTTCAGAGAAGTAAAGTCACCTGTTCATCAGGGGAAGGACTATGAAGATAAGTGGTATGATATTTTTTGTAACTTTCAATGACAAAGTGTTTATCCTCAGTAATAAAATGGAGGGATGTTAGAATAGTTTCTAACAAAAAAGTTAAAAAAGTTAAAGTTAGCCTCAGCCAGATTTACATGCACCAAGAAACTGGGCAAGGACCTCTTTGAAGTGTGCATTTAACCATACTTTTTAATACTAGGGGAAATTTCTGTCAACTTGAGAAATAAAGTTTTGTTTCATTTCTTAAAACATTATGGAAGGCAGTGGATAGCAAGTGATATAGGAAAAATCTGTAAATAACTTTTTTCAAGAAATGGAATGATTCTAGTCAACATACTTAATGGAAAGTAAATCTTGTCAATCAGATCATTATTTCGTGGTTGTAAGTGCTCATAAGACAAGACTTAGCTCATGTGACTTTTCAATAAAAGGTAGAACATGCTATTGAAACAGTCCAAGCTAAATAATTAAAGATGCTTGCATGATGGAATGCATAAATGATTTTTAAAGATGGACACATCCAGTATGTGTTTTTGTACTAGATCCTACAGTCATGGGCTCTTGAATGCTTCTGCTGAACATGTTTGCTCTTGGATTATTTCATGATAGGAAGGCCTGTAAACACTAGGCAAAGCTGGGAGAGCAGTAAATAACGGTGCAAAGCTTTTGGTGGGATCCATCCAGAGAGGTTGCTACAGGGCATCCATATGAATGTGGGTTTGTTTTCCAATAGCAGCTCCACTTATAGTTAAAAAACAGACCCTAATTGGAAGTGGCACCACTCAAATTTGCGCTGGTTGTCTGACTTCTGAAAGGACTAGCTCCCTGTTTTGTCCCACTGCTGAAAGGAAAGGACAATTCTCAGTTTTATAACCTTGGGAATATGAAACTGTCAACTGTGTTAGACATATCGCTACAACATCAGGAGCTGGGAAAAAAATAAACTAAAACAAAAAAACCCCACCTGCGAGACATTAAAAACAAGAATAAAAGTATGGCATGTCTTTTACTGAGGTTAAGATCTATTATTTGAAAGGATTAAAGATGACCTTGTTCTAATCTAAATATTTTTGAGGGGAAGAGTCTTCTGATAGTAGACTGCTTTTTTTATATAGCAGAAAGTGATTAGATTCTGCCATTGAAAGACGAACATAGACAAACTGAGTCTAGAAATGAGAAATGTATTTAACAGTGAAAGTTAAACCCAGCTCACAGCTTGTATGCATTGCAATTATTTTTTCCATGCTCATCATTCAGAGGAGAAAAACTGACTTTGACTGCTGCTCACCTGTAAAAGTGTGTTAAGCTTCTTTACAGTCAAATGTTCAAGGCTTTTGAGATTGTTACGGTTCAGGAAACTGCAAAAGATTTTAAATTATTCAAATGAAAGGGCTTAAAGAAGTATTGCAATTAGTACCATTAGGTGATAAAATACATGTAATGTTAAATAAGTCTGCTAAACGTTTGTTTAAGGCTGTTTAGGTAACGCAAAATTCTATCATGGCTAATGATACTTCATGTTGGCATATTTAAATGACTACAGAGCGAGTAGTGCTGGGAACTGGCATGTTGATCACAGAATTTCATACTGTCATGCTGCTTTGATGTATAGCATGAATGAAAATGGTTGCTTGAGGAATGCACATGAAAAATGTTACTGACACAAGGTAAAAATAGAACTAAACCTATTTAAGTCTGCTTATGGCCTCTCATACAATACCTTATCTGCAACATTGCTAACCTATGTTGTGCCTATACATTTTGCAAAACTTTCATACCCACTGGCTTGTCTTTTCCATAAAAAACTTCATAGAAACTCAAATACTCCAACTGGATCCAGTTTATTTTTACTTCTTGAATTAAGACTAAAACTGACATAAAAGACTGATTCTTAGTCTGCAATTTGGAACTAACCATTGAAATGATGTGAAACAAGTGATAACACAAACCTGTGAAAACTAGATATGCAGACAATTTAAATTTTCAGCTTTTGTTTTTCCTTCCCTAGAGAGTATTTTTTAATCAGGCAACAGTTGCTGTTTGGGTGTGGAGAAAGTCTATAATAATAATAATCAGTCTAGTGTAACTTCAGCTTTGATACTAGCCTAACAATGTGTGTATTCATGAGGCTGGCTTAAAATCAGTTTAACATTTGTCAGTATGGGTAAGAAAGCTGTATATGTCATGGCAAGCAGAATGCTGAATGGTTCTCAGTCAAAAGATCCAACCTGAGACACTGAAAAATCTTAATGCTAGATGAAATAGTATATTTAATATGGACTGTCAATGGTTATTTCTTGCTGAGCTGGGTGGAATCTGAACAGCTGTTTTTGTCCAGAATGATGATAAATAAGATTCAGTGTTGACATAATCAGTGTACGAAAAAGAATTTTCTTTTTTTTTTTTCTTCCTAAAAGGAAAGTATGCTATAGTTTGGTCAACCAACTCTGGGTTTTAATTTCAGTTAAGTTCTTAGAATACGTGTGATGAAGAAGTCCCTCTCTAGGACTTGCAAATTACAGTTTGTATCCTCTGTGTAGCCTTAAAAGCATTATAAAAGGTAGAAAGTTCATCACTACTGAACACTTGAACACTCCCCAGGAGATCTGGAGAGAGGGGATTTGAAGACAAAAACCAAACAAACAAAAAACCAAAAACCAAACCGAAAAAACACCAAAAACCCAAAATAAAATACCAAAAAACCCCAAAATACCAGTATACCCAGTCAGGCCTAAAACATTCTTTAAGGTTTCTCAAATTTTGCTCTGTTTCTTAAAGTTTGCTAGAATATAAGATAAGGTAAAGAAAAACTTATGAGCTTTTTCACTGGTGATTAATACTGTTAGCCCTGGTTCAGTAAAGATTTCTCATGAAGAATTTTAAATTTTTAGGTCAACTATCATTTGATCTGAATTATGTATATATATTGTAACTGCCATTATAAAATTGTTCCAAAAAAGGTTGAAGAGATGATAGTGGTAGAAATTTGAATCTTATTGGAAAGGTCTTAGAAGGGAAGTTGACATGCCTAATAATAAGCTTACAGAGAATGGCTTTCCATAATATAGTACTGTTTTGTCAGTGCTGAGTGTGCTCATTTCAATTTCTGGCTTCTACAATACGTTGCCTTACCAATGGAGAATGACAACACAAATGAAAAAATGTAAATGGGGTCTTATTTTTGTTTGTAGACTAAAATTGATTTATCTTATTGCTAACGTAGACGATACTAAGACTGTACAAGGGTGGCTTCTTGCTCCAATGTCTCCTCGTATTTATACTCAGTCACCTTATTTTACATGAACCTGAAGAAAGTTTCAGGGACAGAACTGTCTGTTCTGGAGTGCAAAGGCCCCTAACTTGTTTGCTGTGGGAGACTACCAACGGTTGTGTTTGTGCAGACCATGAGGACCCACATGGACATGACGTGGTGGTAAGCATCCACACTGCGGAACAGCAAGGCGTTGTAGCTGCTGCACTGTAGAGTGGTGTAAATAAAATCTCTCAAAAGCTTGGCTTTCATTAATGCCCTGAAGTGTTTCTCAGTTTGTCTTGAAAATTCAATCTTTCTAGAAAGACTATTACTTAAACATCGAAAGACTCAGTTTGTGTTAGTCAAAACAAGGTCCCGGGTTTTACTTCTTACAGTACATTCATCAACCTATTGGCCAAGGTTAGTTCAAAATGGTACTTGGCTTTACAAGTCAACCAGACATGTCTGTTACACTTGCTACGGTTGAAATGGGCAAGCAAAATATGCTGTGGCTTAGCCATCTCTTCCTGCATCCTGACTTCATGAAAGGACTACTCTAAACTCAAAGTCAGAATATAATGACTTAAAAGAAGCAGGATTTTTTTTCTTTTTTGAGAGTAAAATTTAATGGCTGCAGACTTATCTTTGCTGTGTGATTTGTTGTAATTTGGTCAAGGCGCAGCTTGATATTATTCTGTACAGACTGAGCAGTACTACTGCAGTATTTAAGAAAAAATACTACACTAGTTTGTTGTTCTTTCCTCCCCTTCCTTCCTACTGTCAGCTGGCAAGATTTAGAGAGAGCTCTAGCTCTGTTTCAAAGGCTGTAAGAAGATTGAACCTTAACCCTACCCCTGCCCACCAACAGTCAAACTTCTTAAATTTACAGTTTTGTTGCATTTGGACTTCACAGGCGTTTGTTGAAGTCAGCTAACATTCATAACTGAATTACCCACGTTCATAACATAAACATACTCCTTGCACTCTTTGCGAGTAAGCGTAGAGGGAAATTGTAATCTTATTTTAGTGGAAGACCAGATTTCCATTGTGTGGCTCTTGCAAAGCCACTGTCAAAGCTTTAGACTCCTCCAGTTTCTTGCTTAGAGCCTGGAGTGCAGCTCTTAAACTTTGTGAGGTGCTCTGCTGTATTCTCTGACAGAGTGAGTGCTGGATTACTTATTACGAGTAGTTTCCTTTAGGTTGTACTTGGAATACTGGAATAGTAAATAACACTTTACAACCACCCTGTCACCCTTCTTGCCCTTGCCTAGTTTCTTGTTTCTGCTTCTACATGGCTGTCGCCTTTTCCACCTCCACATGCATTCGTGAAAACACCTGGTGAATTCATCCATGTTAGAAATGATCAAGCTCTGATCCAGACTTATTGTGCATCCACAAAAATAGCTTTTCTGGAGTAGAGGGGAGGGTGCAATGGAGGATCATTCTGAAATGAGCAGAAATACTTAGGTTGAATGTGCAACTGCCTCTTTAAATAACTGTGCAGTCTCAAGGCATTTGTTAATCTACAGGCAAAAGTTGTGCTAGTACTTTAGGGACAGAAAGTGCCCTAATTTGATAGCTACGCAGTGAGAGCTTTTAGCCTTCTTACTCAAACTGCACTCAGTAATGAAGGGTGAAGCACTCTTACATGGTGGGCAGTTAGTTATGTGCTGTGTGTCTGAGCTTCTGTCCACTGGCACAACCTGCTGAATAAGACAGATAAAACTGAACTGCACTGCTAAATATCTTTAATGGTGTCTGTTAAAGAAGATCTGGAATTCAAGTTGCTTATACTTATCTGCTGCACCTAAATTAAGTACACTCAAGTATTCAAGATTATGTAGTATTGTGCAAGTAAGACCTCATCATTAAAGGATGTGATTTTTGGAGAGCTGTCTCCCAGCTGTTGACTGGTGATGCAAACTGCTGGAAGATATTTGCCTGTCTTGGAAGACTATTACCCACTGGCTAATGAGATGGGTTGTGACCAACTAATGAAGACCAGGTGGGATGAACACTGAGAGAGGCGGAAGGACAGAGAACTCCACAAGCAGGTGTAGCTGAGGAAGCTGGGCTTAAAAGCAAAGACACATTCTATAAATTGAATGAAAAGTTCTTGAGAGCTGACAGAAATAATTGTTGAAATATGTAGTCAATTACTGTGAAAATAAGCATATTTCTTCTCTCTTTAGTCTAGTTTTGGCCATCTCTTGTGTATGTAGAAGAGCAAACCTAGGTCTTAATCTAAGAACATACTGCAGACGAAAATAATTAAGCTAAATAACTTTTTTAAAACTGACTGCTAAACATTCACAAATGCTGAAATGTAATTTTAAAAAGTGACTTTTTTTTTATACACAACTGTCTAACTTCTAAAGAACCTAAATTACCTTTGAAAATGTGGTTGGAGCACTTCAGAATATTTTCCTGTTTAGCTCGTAATCACACAGAGGGAGAAGCTATTAGTTAGTGCCTGCCTTATAAGAACCAGCAAATGGACAATGAACTACACAGCTCTAATGGCATCCTCACCAGCAATGCCAATAGCAATCATCTATGCTATATAAAGCAGAAAGAATAAGTGGTGTCAAAATTACATCATGGTTCTTTTAAAGATATGAAGTGAAAAATTCAGTTTTTTCTTTAGGAAGAAGATTGTAGTCATGTGTTTTAGTTGTTGGTAATTATTTATTTTTCTTGGCAGGGGAAAAGCCACTTTTCTGGTTCAAATATATTGTTAGTTCTTTCTTATGGTATGGAAACATCATGAAAGGTTTTTTGGCTGTTATTCAGAGAAAAGGCAATTGCTAGTACACCAGTCTAGATTTCTGCACCTATATGCTTATTCTTCTGTGGTTTATTGGGCATGCATCTTCTGTCTGTTCAATATAAATTTACATAAGGCCTCTTTAAACTACCTGGAATACAGTTTTGGTATGAGATATTATAACTAGTATAATAATTAATAAGTCCCTATGGAGCAGTAGTAATCTCATTCTTCTTCCTCATCTTCAACCCTGGAAGGAACTGGATAAGCTTCTAATTTTTTCTTGAGATTGAAAGTTATCTTGAAAACCTTTAAACTGTTAGAGTGTTTCAGGCTGGGTATGAGTGTATGCTAGATTACCAGGGCGATAACAGAAATTTGACCCCTAATATTGAAGCTTTCTTAAGAAAGAACTTGCAAAAATTTTATTATCAAGATACTTAACAAAATCCTCAGGCTTTTTTCAGACCATGAAGGATAAAATAAAAAACCAATAGATGCATAGGCAATATTCAGTGCAAATGGTGCCAAGTCTTTATATCTCTTTACATCAAGAGTCACAACATCTGGGAATAGAAAGCCAATGATAGCCACAACAGTGATGGCATGAGATCTGTTGCACTTCTGAGGACAGAGGTGATCTCCACTGTAGGGTGGCACTGGAAGCAAAGGATTCGTGAGCTGGGCTGGAGGATGTGGCTGTGTGGATACAGGCAGACACAGGCATCAGCACCTCAGCAGGGTGGTTGTCTTGCAGAGCTGTGCTTTCAGTCAGGATCCAAAATCTAGGACTGGCCCCATGTTGCTGAACATGAAAGACCACTCTTTGAACACCCTTTCTGTCATTTAAAACAACGTCATCCATCCAGCTGGAAAGATAGAAACTAGGGGCATGACAAAAGCATAAAACTCCTACAGGTTTTCTTTCCTCCTACTTGCTCCAGGTGTGAAATGGAGAAGGGACCAGAAAAATATAGTCTGTACAGTACATAAAGTCTGTGTCAAATTCTAGCTCCATTTTCACCACACAGTTTAAGAAACAAATGGGTTACTGAATTTAAAATGCTGCCAGCTTTTTCTTCTCATCAGTAATGGATATTCTCTTCTAGATGCAAATCTAAAGACAGGATGATACATGTGCTAGTTGGGACAAGTGAGAGCTCTGGATTATTTTTTTTTTCTTTTGGTGGTAAGATAGCTCTTCAACTCTTGATTGAAAGCTAGGGAATCTTTTTGTTTTGTTTCTTTCTAGGTAGAAATAGAAAAGCATGAAATAGAGTAGTCTAAAAATACAAATAGTAAATATTCTGGAATCCCAACAGAAGGCAAAGTGACCACAGTCTTAGACTTGTGGGAGATCTGTCTTCACCTTTCAAGCTGCCAGTAATTTTCCATTTACACAAGAACAGTTGTAAAATCTTTTCAGACCCAGACCTGTGAAACGCGTTTCCTGTCTTACCTTAGTGGGTTTTTTTCTTAATAATTTCAACCCGGACGGCTTTGTATCACTTCAGCTGGCAGGCTGGCAATCCATAGGGCTTTAGAAATGGAATAAAGTAGCGAAAGGATCTCAGCTCGTTATTGGCTTTTACCAGCTGTGATACAGAACAAAATGTCATTGGTTTCAACTATGTTTGCACTCAGTCTGATATCACTACCCACAAGACATCTGTTGGGAGACTTAATTTTGTCACACTGGTAAGCGTTTTTACCAGGGGAATGAGTTGAACGCGTGTAGTTAATGATAGGACACATCTGCTGTTGTGCTGTCAGAAGCATCTTCTATCTACATGTAAATATTTTACATAAGCCTAAAAAGACAAAGGCTAACTTGGTTTCCACAGTTTGGACATAGATCAGTGCAGCAAAGGGTAAAACATCACTCACGTTTCTCTGTCTAGGGATGAGAAAATCTAGAATAGCTTGCTATTCATATTGCAAGCACGTTTCTACTGGCCTCTCTTAATAATAAAGACATGATCTCCACAGGGGGAAAGAGATAAAAGGCCAGAGAGAGCAGAAGATAACCAAAAAATTAAGAGCAACTTTGTATCTCCACCAGGTGAGTACGCTATGTGCTGTAATTGATCCTGCGCATCAGATTAAAACTTGAATGAGTGTGTGAGGGCACAGGAAAATAAATACCAACTAGGGAAAAAGACTTTCATTGAAAGAAACATTTGAAAAACATTTAATGGTAAAACGTTATTTTAACAAAGGAACAGCCAAAAAAGTCCAGCAGGAAATAACCTGCGTGCTTAAGTGACCCTTTCCTGTTTGGTTTTTCAGGAGGATTGTGGTCTTTTGGTTTTTGTTTTTGTTTTTTCTTTGTTTTTAAAAAACTTGCCAATCAGAACACTCTGTCTTCTATAGTCTTTTAAATTTTGGGCACTTGGGTCTTTTGTACACTCCAAAAAGCTTGAAAACTGAAATGATGGAAATAGGAAGAAAACCCCTATACTCAAGTTAATTTCCCCATTTTCTTTCTATTTATATCAAATTATGCTTGTTCCCTTTGCAAGTTGTGCCTGGAAAAATAATAATTAAAAAATGCTGCTAAAATGTGAATTTCAGGGGTATTATCTGTTTGTCTTGGTCACTAGCAATTTGTCATTTTCTCGTAAGGGCAGCTGGGTCGCTAAAATTTCAATTGAAAGGCAATGTGCTTGGACCATTCAGACTACACGAGTGATTTTTAGGCAAGCCCTATGTCAGCAGGCTAAAGGGAGGTGTGCACCATGCACTCCAGTGGACTCTTGGGTGCATGACAGCTGTGCTAGCAGTGATTAAATCACTCAGTAACATCGGTCTGCTGCAGAAGAACACATTCTGGAAGGCACATTGAGTAGGAGGTTCCAGTATCCCTTCCTCCCTCTCAGATGAACCACTGCAGCTGATACTTGGCTATTAGCACTGTCATTTTCTCCTGCTGAATGTTGTTAAGACAACATGCCTTCACAGTAAACCAGAACTTACAAGTTGCATTTCTTCCTTTTGATGAACTGTTGAAAGTTCTTTCCTTCTAAAACAACTATTTTATCTTGAAATAGCAAGTGTTAAGGAGGGTTTAAAAACGCAAATCTAAACTCGAGAAAGCTGGAAACTTGTGAATGGTATATATATATATTTTCATGCTTTTGTTTCTTTCAAGTACATGCAGTACTATGGAGAGAGCAAATGGAATTCTCTCGCCTGTTCTCTAGACTGGCAGAGGTCTGACCTGAAATTATTTTTCTTACTTTCCTTTTATCAGACTGAAATTCACAGCCGAATTAAAGGTAGTTTCCCACACCATCTTCCTTTCCAGCCAGATTTAGCAATTAATATTAAATGACTGCTTTTAAATACCTGCAATCACCATAGTCCCTAAGACTGATCAATTAGTGTGGTGCTTTGCATTGATGTAAGGTCTTCCTTGAAATAAAAATGTGTTGTGTTTTTTCCTTCTCTTCCCTGTTAGCTGGAAAGATAAATGTATACTGTCTGGTAGAGACAGCACCGGGAGTGCTGAAAAGGGTATATTTATTCATGTCATCGACCTTGTTTCTTTTGTTTTACTTCATGAAGGCACATGCCTTTCATTTCTGAACATCAAAAATGTCTGTTCTTGACTTTGCACGCACGCACACACACACACACACCCCCACCCTTCTTTCACTCTTAGGCTAAGATATCTCCATGTCTCCCTAGGACATTACATTGGGAAATACTATTTTCAGCCCTGTGAATGTTTTTATTGCCCACTCCCGGTGGTATGGTAGGCAAAAAAATTTACATTTATTCTTAATTTCACATATTCCTGATAGGGAAGAATAGTCATCTTTGTTCTAAACCTCGAATTTTACTTGGTTATTTATTATACCTTTTCATCCAGTGTTTACATGAGTTAGTGTTTGTACAAGTGACATGACAGGAAGGATCATTATTTCCATTACTGTCCTCTGGAGAATTCACTAAGTCTGATGCGAAGACTGTGATACTTTCAAGTGTTCTGTTCTTTTAGGGCAGATGCTTCTTTCTCAATTTTTACCTTTTTTGCTTTTGTGAAGGTATTTGTGTCTTCTACCAGTCCTGCCAGAAAGTCCGTGTTGCTAGCAGTAATGTTACATTTTGCAGCATGCAAATGTGTAGTAATTCGCTCACAGCACCCAAGCTTCATTCTTACAGGTATGTTGAAAGTTGAAGTTTTTTCTGGCTTTACAAGGACACAAGCTTGCTTTCACAGCCATTTACGCTTTCTGTTTGAATCATGAAACAGTTATGGAGTAATATTTCTTCAGGTGACAGGAGCATGTTTTCAGTAGTTGAAGGACAAGGGTTCAAACACAAAAATGTGAAATGTTTTTAATATTTTTTTTATTATTTTTAAGCAGTAATTTCTTTTAGTAGTGCCATTTAGTAAAATGAGCTGTGGTAACATCTGCTACAAAACACTGGAAATAAGTTAAGTCCTATCGACCATGTTATCTTGGTTATGGTTTTCTTTTTGCTTATGTTATGTTGACAAGCAAAGTACAATAGGTATGTTAAAAAATTGGTTCTAATATTTGTTTTCTTCTTTAAAGAAGAAAGCCACCATAATAATCCCCATATTCTTCTGCTTCCTTCTCTATTATGTAACTGTCAATGAGTTCAACTTAATTTTACTGGAAAATACAGGATTAAAAATAACAGTTGTTTCTTATGGAGACTTCCCACACTGAAATACGTGCTATCTGGGGGAAGCTGCAGTGTTTCTACTAACTGTGATGACTATGTATATACAGGCATGGACAGCTAATAATCATAAGCTGGTTTTGTGAAAACCACCCTATTGCCTCTGTGTCTTTCTTGATGGTGAAGATGTGGTATGTGCTTCTTGGCTCTGATATACGGGCTTGCTAACCTTATGAAATACTTTGTTTTACATAAAACTTATATCTGAATTTAAATGCATCATAGATAAATTCTAATATTTTAAAATTTTATAGAGCTCAACTGTGAGTTTAATTTTCTTTAGTAATGATTTTTAGTGGGCATCTGTTGTCCTGAGATTAAAGTGCACCTGGTAGCTACTATTTTAGATACATAAATCAAGTTGATAAAATACTACTTAGTCAAAAACAGAAGAAAAAATAAAAAAACCCCACATAGTAATCTCAACGCCCACCTTCTAGTCTTGTTGACAGATTTCCACAAATTGTTGTGAAATTAATTGTAAATTAACAACCCTATTACTGGGTAATGACGTCATTAACTCACATGCTGCATAATTTCTTAAGCTGAGCTTTACACTCAGAAATTCAAACCGTTTCTCAAGATTTCTTAAGCAGTGTTATGTTCCCACCTTGCCTTAGACAGCTGGGATCAATCTGAATAAGTCACTGTATGTTCTTGCTTTCTGTTTGTTCTACTGAAGAATCGCTGTATCAATATTAGCACATATTACTTGTAATAGGCTGTAATATTATTGTGGTTGAAATAATGACGCTTGTAAAACAAGTTACAGTCCCTGGATAGGTTAAAATTTCTATACTGACTTCTCTGTTTAGTTATGTCATCCTTGTAGTCTCAAGGAAGGAGGCATTTGGTTTTAAGGCAGAAATAGCTTGTCACTTGAAATCTTGCTATGCTGCAGTCTCATCTGCCTATCTTTACTTAATCCTGAAGGTATTGATGGAGGATGTAAATTCATTCCTTCTGAAGGAAAAATGCTGAATGTTCTGCCTACAGTCAGTGAAATGTGGTTGCCTTGGGAATGGATTGAGAAGTTTTAAAAACATTGGGCATGACACTACACATGATTACTGGTAACCTTGCTTCTTGCAATAACTGGACACAGAGCCAGCTCAAGGTTCTCCTTTATTTTTTGTGAAAGCTAAAAGATTTTTCTGCTTTACAAGCTCACTGGTAGTATTTTATGACGGTTAAGACTCCCTCATGGCAAAGTCTGGTGATAGGTTCTTGATCCTAGTATTGCCTTGAAGTAAGCAGGTTTGAATACCCTGGGCATCTTTTAAGAAACAAAGCCCCAGCAGGGCACACTTTCTAAGCCTATGTCTGTTTCATGTAAAGCCTGAACCTTCTTCATATCCACATTATTAAATGCCTATGTGTTGGCTATAATGTCTCTTGGTTTCTCTTAATGCCCTGGCTGGGCCAAACTCCAATATGCAGTGAGGACGAGGCAGTAAGTCCTAGCTGAGATATGCTTGCCAAAGCTGTTCCAGAGAAGTTGCCACCAGGTAGGTGCTGTCTACAAGTGAGATGAGGAGCCTAGATGCTTGAGTCATCCTGTTATTTGTGCCCAGAGGGGGCAGGCATGAAATTAACCTACAGGAAACACTATTGCCTGCCACTCTTTTTTTTTGTCTGGCTCAAACTGGCAGAATTTCTCTGAAGATGTTAATTTGATCCTCTTCCTCATCTCGGTATTAGCAAGGCACCAGAGGTGGCCTTGGAATGGTGTTGTTGATTGCTCACTAGGGGTATGCCTCCCCTTCTGGATGATAATGTAAAGCAGTGCTCATGGAGTATTCCTGTAGAGTTGACCTAGCAAATTGACATGGGAAGAGATCATCTGGATTGAATAAAATGTTTGTTCTGAAGTTCTCTCTTTTTTCAGAGCCTTGTTGCACCACCTGCAGCTTATCTTACACATATGAATACAGGTATGGCTTTCTGCTGGAAGGTCTTGTAAGCAGCATACCAAAGCATCTGCCCTTGCCTGCTGAAAAGGTCTTACTGTGCTTTATCTGCAGTTCTAGTTAAATTCTCTTGACAGCAGGCACTGGTTTTCAGTGGCAGGCATTTGCTGCTGCTTCTTGTTGTCTCTGACAAACTCTGTTGTCTTGTTGCGTGTCTGTGCTGCCAGCTGCGATCTGTATCCCACTGCAAAAAATGGTAGAGATTAGGTCAAAGACCCAGGCTAGGCCAAACATAGTGTTTTCTGTAGTCTTGCTGATTCATAGTGACACTGGAGGTTAATGGTTGAGATGTCATCTGTGATGTAATTGCTACATTGTAAAAAATATAAATATAAATGTTTGCAAGGTGATCTAAAAGGGATGTTGTATCAGTCTGGATGTGACTGAAACAGAGACTGAGTTTGGTAACAAGTCTAGGACTATAGTTTGGAGAGACATATTTCTGTGTGATGTCAACAGTATGACTGGGAGCAGAAAAAAAGGCGTTGATGAGAGTTTAGGTATTAGGTTGCGTACTATGCTGGATGGACATAGAATAACTTGAATTGGAATAACTTGAAGTTCTAATTGATTCAGAGTATAATTGTCCACCTGGACCATTAATATTGCCTGCCCTACTAGAGCACAGCTTGAGCTGCCCTCTCAGCTCTGCCCTTTGAGCATTCAGGTGATGTAATGGGAACTTTGTAATGTAGGGATGCTTTTGAAACAGACGTATTGTCCTGAAATGTCGACAAGGTAATATGTTGTATACTGCTAGAGGCAGCTGGGCTGACTGAAGAGTGAAACGGGACTGGTAAGGGCTGGGACTCATGTTGTATAGTAAGTTGTGCTGGTTTTGGCTGGGACAGAGTTAAAACTTTTTTATATAGCTAGTATGGGGCTATGTTTTGGGTTTGAGCTGGAAACAGTGTTGATAAGGCAGGGATGTTTTAGTTATTTCTGAGCAGGGCTTACACGCCGTCAAGGCTTTTTCTGCTTCTCACCCCACCTCATCAAGCAGGCTGGAGGTGCACGTGAGGTTGGGAGGGGACACAGCCAGGACAGCTGAGCCCAACTGACCAAAGGGCTATTCCATACCATATGACGTCATGCTCAGCATAGAAAGCTGCGGAAGAAGAAGGAAGGGGGGGATGTTCAGAATTATTGTGTTTGTCTTCCCAAGTAACCATTGCACAGGTTGGAGTCCTGCTTTCCTGGAGATGGCTGAACACCTGCTTGCTGATGTGAAGCAGTGAATGGATTCCTTGTTTTTCTTTGCTTGTGTGGGTGGCTTTTGTTTTACTTGTTAAACTGTCTTTATCTCAACCCATGAGACTTCTCACTTGTATTCTTCTGATTCTCTCCCCTGTCCCTTGGCGGGGAGCCAGCAAGCAGCTGTGTGGTTCTTAGTTGCCAGCTGAGGCTAAACCATGACATAAGTCAAGATAATATGGCATCATCTCCCTCCACTATTGCTACATTCTTCTTTTCCCTTCAGATGTATCAGTATTGCACCAAGCCTCACAGGCTTGTGTAGTTCCATTGCTAGTGCAGTAAGGACCGCTACATAATCTAAAACTTGCCAACATATATATAATTAATAATAAACCTTCAAGTGTGGTAGTCCTAATTAAATAGTACCTTTGGTTTCTGCCTTTTGGTTATTTAAAAGACAAAAATTCTTGTGTCATGACTGAAACTGAATTTCAGAGCAGTACTGAACCAGGGAACACAAATTTAGGCAGACGTGTAGCTGCCCAGCACTGCCTCAGTGTTGGTAGCCTGCTGAACCAGTGCCTGCTGAACCAGAAGTCAGTTAATAAACTTGGTCTGCGTCTACTACTGTAAATTTTGATTCACTGTCTGTACCGGAAAACTGACAGACTGTTCCCTGGCATTATTTTGGCACTTAACAACTAGCCCTGTCTTGCAAAAATTTGCTGTCACAGCTCAGAACTGAGCATGGGCCGGGCCATTTGCAACAGGAATTTAGTGAGATTTAGAGCCAAAGGGAGATTTCCAGCACAACGGTAGGCTCTTTTATGCCAGCTGGCATGTTTAATTTATGGCGTTGGGTATGTTTGATTTACTAATATAGGCAGAGCCTTTTCTTCTTGTTAAATTTCTAACCCTTCCCTACTAAAAATAGAGACTTAAAGGTCAAAGTATTTTCAGACTACCTGAGACTCAACTGAGAGATTAAACTTATCTTTTTGACAAGTTGGATGATAGGTACGTAAAACTTTCCTGTCAGCTGTGACAGGAAAAATCTTGGGCTGAGGACTGCACAGTCCCTGTAGGGTTGTATTTTCCCTAGTCTTACTTCTGAGCATGTAGCATACGTGTTCATCCACTACAGCCAAGTGCAGGAAATAACTCATTCTTGAGGATACTTAAGATGGTATGACCAGAAACTGGAAAAAGATAAATTTTTGGCCCCCGCAATTAATTTTCACCTACCTAGAGATTCATTATGCTTTCAAAATATTGTAGAAGTAAATGCACTGTTAGTCTCTGTTTACTTTGGAGATCCTGGGATTCCTGTAGCATGGCATTGTAGGAACCATCCCTGCTTTGTAGGATCTTATGTTCAGAAAGTGTTGGCTGGAAAATGTGGGTGGATACTTGGAAAGTCAGACAAGGCTGCTGTCCAATCATGCAGGGCTAAACAGAGAATTAAGGCTTTCTCTTTTAAAGGAGAGGGTCAAGAGGTTATTTTAATTTATTTTTTTAATTGACTTTCTGAAAATAACAATCAGCAACTCCAAGCAGCTTTGGACTGAAAGACACACTTCCACTAAGAATACCTTCTTCCCTGCTCTTGTTCCTGAAATTTTCTAATATTTTGTTTCTCTCACAATTTCAGACACTTCTTGGAGTTTAGATTGAGTGCACAAATGCATTTCTTTGTGTAGGTGTGTTACTGTTCTGTTCTTTTTGCTATGTTTTTTTTATTAACCTGGTATTTGTCCACCTCCAAATTCAGAAACAACCTGACTTTTTTCACTTGTAAAGCTGGTATGTCATGTAGTCCAAACAGCAGGCTATCCTTCATTGGAGTAACATACAAAATTTGGTAAGAGCCTGCTGAGAGAATACTGGAGAAGTTTTGAAGTGACTTAATTTTGTGTGGTTGATTAAGTGTATTTTAACTTGCAACTGTAAGCAGATCTGTGTTACCCAATTTAAAAAATAAAAATCCTGAATCAAGCTACAATTAACCCACCTAGTGGTGTTTATGCTGCCTGATTAAAACTTCACTTTTTCTAGCTAACTGCATGATACAGACAAGACAACTATATAACTACAATTTATTTAGATTTTGATAAGAATATGGTTATTTTGTGATTAAATTACTCATCCAATTATGTGTCATGCTGTAAATGTATTTGTAGTATGTAAATAAGCCAACATACTCATGGTAAATACTTGTAGCACCCCCGTACTGAAGGTGGGTTACATTCCCTGTCAAAATGTCTGCTGCCATAGTTGAGAGCTTTCACACTTCTATTGTTTGGACCATGTGTTTCTTTAATTGATCTGTAGTTGTTTATTCTCAGATGGTATTTATTTTTTAGTTAGCTGCTGCTCCTATTGCAGACTTGAAAAACAGGTTTGCTTGCTGAAAAGCTGCCTACTTGTTCTGGTATTATTACCTGATTTAATCAAACATATTGCCCCTATCTACCCTGTCTTTCAGAGAAAAAAATTCAATCTCATGCAGGTAAAAACAGTGTCACCCCAGGAAGTTCCAAAAGGTGGCCACTGTCATCACTTGAAGAATTTCCTTTTCTTCTTCCTTAAATTGTTCATGAAAGAATTCTGCTATTATGACAAATTTTAGTATTTGACATTGTGACACCTGCAAACTGAAGGTCTTGTAAATGGGTAAGGGTCTTCCAGACAACATGAACAAGGGTAACACACGTGATTTTTGAACCCAGAAAAATACCTGAATGCCTGAAAGACAGTTATTTTGACCTTGCATATAATTTAGGAATTGCTTGACCTCCAGGAAAACAGCCAAGGCCTCACTAAATCATTGTCTTCTCTGTGACACAGTTGGCCTTTTCTACTTTAGCTTTTTCGCTGTGACTGCTGGTGGCATGAAGGTGTTTTGCCACTTGAGGGTGATGGTGTAGTGAGGTGTCAATATCCTGCCCTTCTTCACAACACAATCTCCTTAGGGTGCTGGGCTGGAGGACTGATGTCTTTGTGCCTTGGATTTAAACATATGGGTATGCTGAACAAAGGTAAAGGTAAAAAATCCATAGCTTGCAAAGTTGAAACTTTAAAAAAAAAAAAAAGAAAAGATAAAAACTACTTAGAAAAGACATTAGCTTAATGCAGTGCATCAGTGAATGCACAGAGAGTGGGAAAAGCAGGCGATGCCCAGAAAGCATTGCAGACAGCTAAGTATTCCCTAAGTGTTTCTCCAAGCGATATTTATCCAGAAATGATGTGGTTCTCATTAAACTCAACAAAGTGGTAACACTTGTCTTTCGTCTCATTTGTGCAGTGGTCTCATAAGTGGGCTGCTCCAAATCTATCCTGTGTACTAATAGATAAAGTAAGTTTATTTATTTTACTTGAGAATCTCACCTGTTGTCTTCTTCACTTCTAGGATAGATAACTCCATTGTCTTATGAGATGTCGTATTCCTTATACAGCATTGCCTTTCTGTCCAACTTGTCCCTGCCGATTTTGACAAAGGTGGACATGCTTATTCAGAAATTGAGATGGAGATAAAGTGTTTTTAAAAAGGCAAATGTGCAGTGCTGGCCTTTGGGAAAAAACCTCTCTCAAATCCAACTCTGCCAGCTGGTATAAAATATCCTTGTAATACTTTGTCCTCCCTGTTGTTGAGAATCCGGGATGTTATGTATTAAAACACTATGGTTCTGTGATGCACCTCTATTTGGATCTTAGAAACAGGACCTCTCAGTCCATAGACGTCCTAGATTTCATCCATTTGTAATAGAAACTCCGTTTCTCATTGTCTCTTTTTATATTTTCCTTTTCAAAGGGTGTATTACAGCCCTGTTATTGTGAGAAATTTCTGCTACAAGAGGGAATGAAATTCTAGTTTCTAAGGAATGCTAAATAAGACATCCAATATATTCAAATTTTGTTATAACCAGTTATGAGTGGCACCTGCTTTGGTATGTTCTTTTTGTCTAAAAGAATATCACAGCTGGGGACAAATATGAAATCAGTAGTCAAGGTTATAATATTTCCTTCTGTTTGAGCAAACTCCTCAGAAACCTTAAATATTGGGATGTAGTATTATGTGTTCTGAAGTTATGCCAATAGGGTAGTAAAAATGATTTTCTTAGGATTTCTCTTTAGACAATTGGAAGATTTTTATCCAGGATTTTAATGAATTTTTCTTTTAGTGTAAGAATATTTTATCAAATCTGGTGAACTTCAGAAATGGCAGCTTTTCAAGCAACTAGCCCGAGGGGTTTAATACAAAACATAAAAACAATAGTCAAAACTTTGCATACTTATGTGAACTCATTGTAATGCCCTATGTGTTACTTAACCATGTTGTGACTATAACTATTTACATTAGTCCAAATATTTATATAATGCACAACTGTGAAATTATGAGGTGCTAAGTAGAGAATAAATGCTTTCTTTACGAGAGAGGTGTTCATTTCTTTGAGCAGATGATGTCTGCATGTTTTTAGGAAAACACTTTTCACGTTTTCAAGTTTTTTAGGAAAACATATACAGCACAATATCCCAAGGAAACATTTGTTCCTTCTCTTTTTAATTTATGCATCTTGTACTTGTCAGCTGGCCTGAAATGTAGAGCAGAACCAAAAGCAGCATTCATAATTGCTATGTTAATTCCTTTCTATGAATTGTAGTGAGCTTTCTCATCTTCAGAATAGTCCCAGACACCAGTCTGAAAGAGGAAACAAATAAATGTTGTTAAGTCTTTAGCTGTGGCCCCACCTGTGGCTCTGGTGGTCATGTTGGTATCCCCAGGAAGGAGGGCACAAGTCAGAGGCTGCAGAGAGTTCTCTTGAGAGGTGCTAAATTCACACCTGGTTTGGATGTAGTTTCACTGCAGAGCTATCTTTTCCATTGCAGTGCCTTTAAGTCAGATTAACCAGTAAACAAATGTTTCTTAAAAAAAAAAAATATAAAAATTGTACGTTATTCAGTGAGTTAGTGCCTTTTGGTTTTTAAATTTTTTCTTTTGTCATATTCTCCAATTACACTGCTTAGACAATTTTTTCAGCTCTATCATAGCCCAGAAAACAAGTTCCAATACTGGCAAACTATTTTTTTTTTTAAAAATCCTTTTGAAGTCAGAAGGGAATAGAAAGCACAATGAGCAGGGCAAGTTATGTTCTATTGATAGACTTTGTTTAGGGCAGAAAGGTTTTCCCTTCCAAACCATTTTTGATTACGGGGACTTCCCTTTTGTTTTCCGCATTCCCAGATACACGCCTGAACCTTAAAAGGTAGTATTAATATAGCTATTTATATTCACCTGAATTCAAACATCCACTTGCACATACAACAGTAAAGCAGCGAGATATCTCAATAATTGTGTCAGAAAACTAAGAATTAGATGATACTTGGGATATGAAGATTGTCCTGTTACCTGGTGGTTCTTGTTTCTACATGAACAGGCAGGAATTATATGCTTTGCATTTAGGAGTGAACTAAAATGCCAGCTGAGTGCTTCTGAGTTTTTATTGCGGTCTTTATAGACAACCAAAGCTCACTGTCCGAGCTCAGTTCTTCCCTTTGAGAAATCAGGTTCCACCTGTTACATAGGCAGGTGATGTTTGCTATGGGCACTAATTGATTTGATGGGCCTATCCTGAAAGACAGGAGGATCTTTCAGGAATTTTGTGACATTGTTTTCAAGCAAAATAGATGAAAAGGCATGCACTGTTGTGGGATTTTTGCTATATTGGTCGACATTGTTGGTTTCAATGAAGTTGACTGGGAATTCGAAACAAAACTTGAGCAGACTCAGAATAAATTAGAATAAAATCAAAGACAATACTTGCATGATGCCCTGTGAGGAAAATCTGTAAACTTTTGTACAGTTCTAACTGACAGAGATCCTGTTCTCATGCTAATGTTGCCAATAATGAAGAAATGTGGGAACAAAAATACAGAGAGTATGTGTTATACAAACAGAATTGTGCTGAACCAGGCTGAATAATGGTGTTTTCTATGGGACACCAGCCAGCCCTTTAATGCTTACTGCTACTGCAAAAGCACTTGCTAATCCTGCACCAGGAATTGTTTTTTCTAAATCACGGTGGGACTTTGATTTCATTGTCACAGAGGAAGGCAAGGGAGGCTTAGGTCTGAGACTCCAGACAGATGGTTTGTCCCTTTGGAAGAAGGGTGCTTTGTACCGGTGCGTCATGCTGGAATTGCGGCTGACAACAGCCCGCGTGAGGAGCAGCAACTTCAGACAGGCATTTTGCTGTCTAATTCCTGTGCTCCTCTCTTACCCGGTAAAGCTGTCTACTACACAGCTGGGTAGTGATGAAGTTTGGGACTCTCTTGTCTTCTGAAAGTAACTCTTGAAAGCTTTTTTAGTTGCAACGCAAAAGGGTGACAGTTGTGTCAACGCTGCATGGGAGGAAAAAGGAAACAACAGGCTAGTCTGGCCACCAGGGCCTTGAATTTCAGGATTTGGCAGTGTCATCTTACCCACCGAAGAAGTTGCATCAGAAAGCCAGGTCTTCAACATGGTGGATAGAAATATGTCGGTTTCCTAAGCATTCAGATGGCAAGGACATGTGGCTGAGGGCAATGCATTTGGCAGAGCTTCATTTTTCCCTAAAACTCCACACTGAACCACATTGTACTTCACTGATCAATAGATAAATATTGGGAGGGTGAGAGGAAGAGAGTTTCATGTAGTGACACAATATGAAGCTCTATTTGTGATGCTGATGTAGATGTATGTGTCTGAGCATCAGAGTGGGGATTTCACAAGGGTGGTAAATGACGAAAAGCCCACGATTCTCCCCGCTGAGACTTCTGTTGTTGAGAGACTAGAGAATATTGAAACATACACAAAGATGAACTGTTGCTGAAGACAACTGAGGAGTTTTGTAATAATGTTGAGTGCATGCGGAAGTACTTAGCTCTGTGGATGACTGCTGTAGGAAATGATCTCTCTGCGTAGTGGAAGACAGAGTGGCTCAGCTCCTGTGGCTTCCTGGCAGGCTACCCACATAAAGGCATCTTGCATCAGAATCCCTCTCCCATTCCTTCTTTTGCCCATTTTGTTGCTTTTTAGCCTCAGCTTTAAGGGAAGGTGATCTTTTTCTAAATCCTGCAGCAAGAAAGCCCAACTAAATTAGGCAATGATGAGTGAGGAATAGTTTCAATCAGTTTCAGAGTATCAATATACATTTCTACTAAAAATATGAATCCAGCTGAAAAAAATCCTTTCTACACATTATTTTTAAGCTAAATCTCCCTGTAAATATAATCACAGGATTTAAACATTCAAATTCAATTGAAAATTATAGAATTTAAAACTTTTAGTTTATAGTAGATGTCCTGCTTTTACTTTTCATTAATGTTCCTATTGCTTAATTATTGATCTACTATCTAGCTAAAAGTAACCAATGTAAGAGCATCTGTGAGTGACTACTTAAACACAAAATGGATATTTCAAAATAATAAAATTACAGGGTTGTAAACTATTAAGAAAAGAGTTAATAGTGGGGATGCATTCTTAATTACTTATCAGTGACAAGGATGTACGCAACAGTAATACGTAAAATGTAAGCATAAACCAAACCCAAATACAGCTAAATCATGAATAAAAAAAAAGTCTACAGTATATTTTTTTTATAATCCCTGGCAATGGTTTTTGTTCATTTCAGGTGTAAGTAATTTCTTAGACCTCTGCTCACTTTTTACCAACTATGAATCCTCAGATACACTTTTATCTGACTTGGACATCTTTATCTTGTACTCAGACATAGAAGTGTACAGATAACTTCATTATTCATTAAATTCTATTATTGCTTTTAATTAAAAGTCTCTGCAAAATCAACACTGAAGTGTCTGCCTGTTATGATTGTAGGTAAGTTAATAAACACTCATTTGCCTTGCTCATTAAGAAAGTATGTTACTGCTCAGCATTTTTATAATCTCAGTCTAAAGCCCATAGAACTTCTTCATAAATCAGATTAAAAAAATACTTTCTTATAAAGCTAAATGACCTTATACATCAATGTTTCCAGATAAGATCCAGTGTAAGCTATTCCAAAGATAGAGAGCATCAATCTTAGGTGATTCATTTCCTCAGCTACTCCCAATGCAATTTAGTGAATACATAGTCTCTGCAATAAAAGCTTTTCCCAAAAGGCTGAATATTTATACTAAGATGTACTTAATAAGTACAAAAATTGCATCATCTCTTGCATAAGAGCTATGTAAGTTACATTTGAAAGATGAAATAAAAATCTTAATAACACCATATTCATTTTTAAAATGAACCATTTCTCTCACGGAACCATTGTTTCTCTTTTACTTCAATACAGAAATCACAAGGGAGCTTTCTCATTATGACATCAACTAGTACGTATTTTACTGTCCTTCAGTTTTCTGGGAAATCCTTATTCTCAAATTTACTGCATGCACATTCGCAAACACATTTAAGAATGTTGACTTTCACTTGCCCTAGCTACAGGACAAGGAACTGTGGTTTGCATGAAAGAACTGGCAGTCAGGAGTGATAATTTTTTTGTTTCTGGCACTGATTGCCTCTGTTTCCTGGGTGAAATATGAGGAAATAGTTATTTAGATGCCAGGAAATAATTTGAATGCGAAGTATTTTGGAAACCTGAACTTAAAAGCTAGAACTGTGAAATCCCATGTGGTCATTCTTTTCAGTTTGTAAAAAGACAACTAAGGAGAAATTAGAAAATATTATGTTCTCCTTCTGTTGTAAAACAGGAAAAAAAAAGAAAAGTGTACTTTATTTAGAAGAAAGTCCACGGGTGGAGCTCATCCCTCTTGTACCTTCCTCAGACTGAAAGTGAAGATGGGATTTCAGTGGTAGGGAATGCTCCTGGAAGCACTGTGCATGGTACCCTGATCAAGACAGGCAGATATGAGCAGTGGCAAAGAGGCCAATAGGAAGAAGATCCTGGGATTTGTATTTCAGGGCAGGCAGGGTGAGCAGGCAAAAATGTCCTTGGGGTAGCAACCATGGTAGAGTGATAGGGGGTGGATGACTCGTTAAACAATTTAGAGATCAACAAAGTTATTTGAAAAGAGAAATGCCACTTTGCTTTGGTTTGTTTTTCTATAGACCAGTATGTCTGAGCATATCCAATCACTTGTTATTATGGGAATCAAATGTAAAAAATACCAGTTGCTATTTACAAAATGTCGGGAAGACTTTGCTTCTGAGAAAATGTTTATTAGCCACGTTAGAAATCTTGAAAAAAAGCTGGTAAGTTTGAGCTGATAAGCAGACTTTCAATATATTAACTACTCAATAGCAGCAATTTGGTTGACTAGAAATGCTAGTATATATTTAAAGGCACAAAATGCTTTAATGCATGTCCGCATGTAATCTGATTCCTTCTTACCATGTTCCTTTTCTTTCTGCAGCCCAATTCAGAAATTACCTAAGTGTCAATTAAGACATGAGCTATATCGTGGTAGACAACCGACTGATTGAGGGAGCCGTAGAGACTCAAAGGATTATTAGTCACCACTTCCCTGTGCAACAAAAAGTTCTTCTTGATAGCCTGTGTTGCTCAGCAAAAACCCGAGAGTTGATGGTTGCTTTTGCCTTGTAAAGGATATTCTCATACAACAGATATATGAGCCTGTTCTAAGTAGAACAAACTAACAAAAACTGGTAATTAGTGTCTACTGTGAGAGCAACTTACTAAATCTGCACTAAAGTATGGGCAAAGATATCAAGAAATGTAGATGTTGGGTTATCTTGCCACGGTTCTTGGATTACCCTCACCAAGTGGCTGATTCATTGTCCTCCGACAGCTTAGTATTTAGATATCAAACACTAAATAGCATACCTAGAAATATAATACCTTGCAACCTTTTTCAACATCTTTTACACAATGCTGAGCTGGCTTAAGGTCAGACAAAAGATTTATGACTTAGTTCTTGCTCAAAATAGAGGCTGATCCTCAGCGAAGCTTCCCCTATTCAATTTCATGTACTCTGAAAGAGTATGTTGCTTACACCATAATTGTATGTTTTGTTTTGGGAAGTTCATTTGTACTTAGGATCCTAAAATAGATCAGTTCTGCATGTCCTACTCACAGAAAACCTCCCCAGCACAATAGGTGAAATGGCTGGGGTTTTTAGCAGGCTGGATTTGTGTTTAACTACAAATTAAGGAATAGCAGAGCTAAATAAAATAGGATTGGAGCAGTTATCAATATTCTCCAGCCTGTGCTGACTGAATTGCCTACAGTTAAAAGGGAAAAGATCCTTTGCTTTAGGAAGGTGAAATTACTAGTGTTTAGGAGGCAGTGTCTATTGAGGAGGCAGAAGAGGCTGCTCTGTGAGTAGGTTAACTGATGAACTCAGGTCTGCCGCAGGTTTCTGCTCCTCAACTCTACAGCTGTTACCTCAGACCCATTTTTAATTCTGCCTTCTCAACTGCCTCCCTCCCAGGGACACAGTATCCCTCCACTGTGACTCTTCCAGCCCATTCCTCTCTCCAGCTGGACGGAGAATAGCTCTGGATTTGGCTCCTTTGGACTTGTATGTATGCTGTGGTATTGATTCTGGGGACGCTCAGATAAAATTAACTGGGAAACTGCTGAGGCTTCTGGCCTTTCATCCATTAAGACAATAGTTTCAACCTCTCCTTTTTTTGAGGCTGCTTGTTATCTATCGTAAAGCAGGGGGACCTTCGTGCTTTGGAAACCTCTACCCCTCTTCTACGATGGGCTGAAACAGCCCAATAAGAGCAATGCAAAGCTCCCTCAGGTTCAGTTTCCTTGGGTAGCCAGAGTGAAAACAGGTTCTGGCTTTCTGCGGTTTCACAAGTAGATAAAATGTATAGCAATTAATGCTTTCTGGTAAACAAAATAATCTAATTAAAGTTGCCAACTACTCTTAGCTTTTGAAGCGCTCTTTCTTAGCTTTATTACCTTATTTTCACTTCATGCTGAAATTCAGGTAGAATCCCTTTCATATATCTTTTTTTTTCTGGGTAATGTCAATCTCAGTAATGTAAAAGAGGCTCTTTTGTTTGTATACTGCTATTGTTAGCTTGCTTATGACAGGGGTAAAAAATAATCAATATGTGGTAGTCATAATTGCAATGAAGAGACACCGACAAATACATTGGAAAGCTTTGTGCTAACATGCTGGCTGTCAGCACTGAATGTGTCTAGTTTTCCAAATTATTCTCACCTTTAGGTGTCCAGAAGGAAAAATACAACTGTTAGCAGAAGTAATTTCCAAGGACATAATAGTTAAGAGGCCGTGAGTGTCAGTTTGTCCTAACATATTTCAATATATGCTATTTTTTAACATTATCTACTTCTCAGACAAATTAATCCTCTAAAATACAGCCTTTTGTATTGAACCTAGCTGTTTCAATGGTTATTTCCTATGAAGATGATCATAAATGAGAATGCCGGTAAACACTCAATTTAGGGCTTCCAGTACAAGAAACAGCTGTTAGGATTGAGTGGTTGTGTATACTCTGTCGGTGAGGGTTTATTGCTGCCCTGGGTGAGCCATTTCGGCATTCCAGGATATGCTCCGTCTTAATAGCTGCCCAATATTTAAACAGGGAGAACAGCTTGGATTTCAGGCCCTGAAAGCTCTGACATTCCTTTCTTGCACGGTCCCAGAGGGCCATGTGGTGCCTTTAATTGTGAACAAGTAAACATTAGTCTGGTGGCTTGAGCAATTCAGTAGATGAAATGAGACAGAAGTTGTCTCTGCAGGTGGGTTAACAGCTGCTGCCAAGCAGCTCTCTATCTTACTATCTCAGAGCAAGCCTCAGAGATGAGGCTGAATAATTTCCAGTGTCGTATAAAGACCGGGAAGCAGCAGGAGAGATTTGTTCTGATTCTTGTGAAAAAGAAGGATGTAGTGTTTGTTTCTGAAGACATGAAATTGAGAGAGAAAAACCACTTTTTTATTCTTTTCTTCAGTCATTTGATTTAAAATCTTAATATAGGTATGCAAATTCTAGCTTTTTTTGTAGTTGCAAGCAGTAAGCAATTAACCCTCTAAATGCAACTAGCTATAATTTAGCTACCAATTAACTTTGTCTTAGTGCTTCACAGACTGTTACAAATAAGAGGTAGGACAATCTGTCTGGAGCAAGTAGCTTGGAAACGAAATTACCTGTCTTATTTGCAGATGCATGTTTTTGACAGAAGCTTTAAGCAGGGGAGAGAAGGATATCATGTGGAAATTGCTCTTATAAAAATAAAGCTCCTTCTCCCAGTGCAATCATATTCAAATATGAGGATCCTCCTGCTTCCTCCCTGTTTTTATCTGTAGGTTGACCACGGTATTGTTGCTGATGACACTTTCTAAACACGAGATTCCTATAATTAGCAAAGGGAGAGCAAGAGGAAAAATTACGCTATATTAAGTAGCAGATAAAGGCGATTTCTTTGGAAAAAGACTATCAAACTATTCAGTATTTAGCAGAGCTATCTTCACTCTTCAAATAGTTTCATGTCAAGCTGACTTTTCCAATTCGTTTTTGCTCATCACAATAATTGAAAGAGGGATGCATTTTCCCATCAGCTGTACTTTGGAGGCTCATGCATCAGCAGGCCATTTCTGTGAGTGCATATCTGTGACTGTAGAAAAGGTTTGCTTTCTAAAAATCCATAGAAAGCAGATCAAATGTGTCATCTATGCAACTGAATCCTGTGCTGTGATTTAGTTGTCTTTTGTGAGCTGATGAGGGTCACTGGGGGTCAGGACTTGAATGGATACTTCCAGGAAAAATAAAAGTGTAGTAGGAAGTACCCTTTAGTGCATCCATAAGTGGTGCTTGCCCTTTGACTCAGTGATACAATACAGCCTGAAAGATACTTCTAGTAGTTTACGCAGTCTTCTGGGTTGGTGTCCAAACAGATCAGTGACATTTAAAGCATGTAACAACATACAAGTTCAGTCTGGATGGTCTGGCATAGTTCAATGCCAGGGCATCTAAATATCTGGTACTTCTGATGGGCAACAACACATGCTGGGCAAATTAAAAAAAACCAACCAACCAAAAAAAAAAAAACCCCCAAAAAAACAAACACCAAAAAAACCCAAAACCCCACAACCAAGCCAAGAACAATCTAATCTCTTTAAAAATAAACCAGGTTGTTGAAAATATCTTGTTTTCTTTTATAATGTAACATTGGTGAATATATATTTATACATTAATAAGTAAATAGTGGAATAGATTCTTTTAAGAATTTGTAGAAGCTGGAACAGTAAAGGGATTAAGGAGGAATACAGTAGCTTCATGAAGAAATCTGTTAATGGTGGTGACAGACAAGCTTTGAAGGCAAAGTTCAGTTTGGCAACTGCTAGTTTCCAAAACCTGGAGAGTACACTAGAAGAAGGATCATTCTGTGCATGCCTTACTTCCTAAACTGGTTTTCCTCAGCACCAACTGTACATCTCTGTCCATGATAAGATGCTAAATTCGGAGGATATTTTTGTGATCCTATGCAGCCATTCTTATAACAATATGGATGTATAACAGAAAGACTGTTTATATAGCAGGAAGAACTGAGTTTTGTTAGTCCATAGCTTTTAATAAAATGAATAGCAAGGAATTTGGGAACAGACACTAGAACAAAGGAAGTGAAAAAAGCAGAGGGGCAAACTCAAGTATGTCAGGGAAGACTTTTAAGGTCTGTCAATATAATTTTATAGCATCACAAATCCATTGATACCAGATAAAACCACACTCAACTAACTTTTCTCATACAACCAATCGATTTCTTTTAAGCTTTAGTGACTGTCTATTTTTCAAGTCCCATTGCTGAAGTGTTCAGTAATCCCAGTTCATAACCGTGACATCCTGTGAATGCATCCCATTATCAGGTGACAAGGACCTGGATCAAGACTCAGGTCTTGCCCTGTAAATACCATTCAATCAAACATGAGTGCCACTCTGCATCCAAAGAAGCAAGGCAACTAAGGAGTATTCTGTCTTGCTCATCCCTGAAAACCTTACCCAGACCATTTTTAAATTTCCTGGTCCATGGAAGAATCACAACACAGAGTATAGGACTTTCGTCATGTTGCAGTGTCACCAGCCCACCAGAAATATTGCATAGAAGCTGACAAAAATCAGTTGAATGAAAGACTTCTACCTCTGTTTAGAAAAATTACATTTCACAAAGATTTAATCTTTGCTTCTTATCATTTGTATGCCAGACTTAAACTTTCTCTTGACAGATACATTTTCAAAGTTTTAGTTTCAAAATCTCTTCAATCCTTTTGTAGTCAAAAGTAAAGTATTCCAAAGTTAAAAACTGAATGTGGTGAAGACAGTCTGAAATAGAATCCTTGAGATTTAGGTTAGTCTGGGAAATTAAGCATGCTTGCAGTTGTATGAAGAGTGCAGGTTCTGAAAGATGTACTATCATCAAATGCACTGGGATGACTTAACCCTATCATTGTACAATGTTTCAAAACAGTTTTCTAATCTTGGTTGAATTTCTTTTCAAAACAAAAATTTTAGGACTTCTCATCACCCCCTTCAACGTGTGAAGTATTTCACGAAGGAGCTTCTGGTTTTCGTACAAAATATACGTTTAAACCATCCTCAGAAATCCCTATGTCAGCCCTGAATTTTATCCACGGCAATCTCTTCTTCCTTTTCTCTTTCATCTCCTTATGGGTATTAACATGAATAATTGCACTAAATTCGTCAACACAAATAATCTGTGCACTTTGGGTCTATGAAGTAGACTTAGATTTCCCTTGGTGATATCAGGGGGCACATGGAGAACAGCAGAAGCATTGATTGTGTATTTACAGATTTCTAAGTGCAGAGAGAAGCTTTACAGTAAGTCAGCAGAAGCATCCCACATGCAACCAGTCTGAAATTCTGTGGCTGCAAGATGATTTAGTGTCTCTTTGGGGGACAGGACTGGAAGTGGTCCGTACTCCTTAGACTGAAGAAGTTCCCGGTGGTGATGTGCAGAGGTGAGCCTGGCTAACTCACCTGTTCTGCTTCTGCAAATAAATGCAGTGCTTAGTGATGTGAGCACAGAGCTACTTCTGTATAACTTCATTTTAAACATGGGAAGTTATGTTACCTCCAAGGAAAAACTTCTGGGGACTCAACATATGGAAGAAAGATTTTGACTGCTGAAGAAGTGTTTGATGCTGAATTCTTGTTGCTTCTTCAGAAGATAAAACTAAACTTTTAATCATGAAGATGTGTCTTTGCTCTTTCAGGTTTCCAAATGGAGGAGTTCAGTAACTACCAAGGGGAGGTTAAAACCAAACCTTCTGTTTAAGACAGACTGTGTTAAATGAGGTATAAAAATTCATCCGAAGAATCTGTCTCAAGCAGGCAAGTTTCACTTAAGTCCTATTGAGAAAACTATGTTAAATAATGATGAGGGTTATAGGACCTAGTGCTGTGGAAGGGGGCAGAAGTCAGAGAGATGTCTAGCTACAGCTACTCTGCAGAGTTTTTAATGTATTATGTCAACTTATATATGCACAAATGTTGACCTGTACCTGTAGGTGAACCTGCCAGCCTAAATTTTCATAGACCTTCTCTTTGTTATCCTTTGGTTTTCACTCTTCTTTTCAAAGCACCTCCTTTTGCTACATAATTTAAAAGACAGGTATTTAAAAGACAGGTAGACGTGGTGCTGAGGGACATGGTTTAGGGGTGGTTTTGGCAGTGTATATTTATGGTTGGACTCGATCTTGAAGGTCTCTTCCAACCCAAGTGATTCTATCATAATGCTGAGAGGAAAAAAAGTCTTTCTTTTGAGGTAGATAACACAGTACAGTGGACAAAGCACTAGACAAGGCATGAGGAGAACTCTTTTCCTTTTTGATGTTGGCCACCAAGTGGTTGAATATCTGGCACTTCACAGGAGAGAGGGAAATCAGGTATGCCTATGTTTGTAAAGCCTCAGTGTTAACACACTATGACTTTTATCAGCAGTATGTTTACAAAAAAAGTGGTCATCCTTGACACTAGTTCAGAAGAGAAAGTCTGTATTGAAATAGCAAATTAAAGTGATAGCCTTTTTTGGTCTTATATTCGGACAACTACATTTTAATGGCAGGAGAGCAGGTGTTGAATTATGCCCAGCAATACTTGCATAATATCTGTGTCCCTTTTGAGGAAGCATGCCACTTGAGACAAACAAGCTGTATTATTAAATCCTGTGCCAGGACAAGGCATATATATCTAATTTAGCTTAATAAATATATTTTTTGTAATATATGTGTATCTTTGTATGTAGATGTACGTCTACTATATGCCAAAGACTATGAAAAAGAATGCAAGTTAATTTAGCACTATCACACAGGTCAGTTGTCTGCATGGTTAATTGGATAAAATTTGTGTGGTTTTTTAACTCTTAATTTACTTTTGGTGAAGAGTCAACGGCACACTGATTTCTGTGTAAATGAGCACTGAAACCCTGAAAAAAGAAGAGGGTTTTAACAGAAATGTTGCCACAGCTGAGCTAGCAGGAGCAGCTAAGAAGTGACACGTTTAAGATGTTAATTTTCTCAGCAGCAGTCAGATGATAGGAAGCCTGTAATGGTATCTGTGGAGGGAAGTTAACAGCTGCTGTCTTCTCTTGGTGGACGACCATATTAGCGCTGATTCCTCAGGCGCTGTTAATTAGTGTATGGAAAAGAATGAGGTGCAGAGGATGGTGGCATTTGTCACTCCTGATGCACAGCAGATGACGTTTGAATCAGAGCTTGATGGTGGAATCCCCAAAATTATTTTCTGTGTGCCAGTGCTTATGTTATGCTGTAAGCTACCAAAACCACAGTCTGAACTAGATGGTTTTTACTGCTTCTACAGTATATAAAACCCAAAATCTTAATTTGTTTGCTGTTACAGAAAAAGCAAGAGGCATACAGGTATGTCTTGGATAAAAAGCTTTCAGTTCTACTACTTGTGCACACTGGAAAAAAAATTGTATATACTAGAAAGACTTCTTATGTCCCCTGCTAAATTTACATGTCCACTGGTATCATAAAGAATTGCAACTGCAGCATGCATACTCGACTGTGTATATTACAGTTCATTAACCAGCCCTCAGGCTGACTAATTGTGCCAGATGGTATAATTTCTGTGTATACTTGACTTGCCATGAGTGTTACTATCTTGATTCTGATATTTATCTGCAGTTCGGGGGGGGGGAGGAAGGGTTTCTAACTCACAGGCGCCTTCCCTGAAAAGACCAATTGCAGATGGAAACAATTTAATGAAAGTTGTGATTCCAGATCTATCAACAAGAATGTGAACAGTCAGCATTCATCAGGGGAGCTACCGAATAAAACAACCTTCAAAAAGCTTCTAATCAGCCTTTGAGCATGCTGGCTTGTGGCTGTAGGGAGGTTCACAAGCATGTTTTGATGGCTTACAAGAGCGTGAATTAATATTCCAATGTGAGTTCACTTTAATGATAAATCTCTAAAATACATAATTGCATTTTATTTTGTGTTTACACAAAGGTATTATACTCCACCTTATTTTTATCCTCTCGCCTGAGGAGCATTGCTCCTTAGCCAAAGACCAGCACTTGGGAAATTTATCCCCTCTCCCTGAAATGGTGTGTGTGCAATTTAACGGGGATGAATGTTAGATTGCTTTCCTTAGGGACTCAGTAGAACATCTTGGGTTTCGTCCCGACTCTTGGATGAAGTGTTTTATTTATCTAGGTAATTTGTCATAACAGGTAAACAAGTCAAATAAATCCCATCAAAATTTTGCAGGGCAGCAAGTGGAACCACTTCATCCAGCCTGAATTTAACTGAAATAGCGACTTGAAAAACCTGGTGGGACATTTCTGTTGGAATTATCCCTCCAGTGATCTTCATGCAATTTAGAGGCTGTGATTTCAGAGGAAAAGAATGATTACCCAAAGGGTTCCTTCTGTAAGTACATTTTGTTCAGAAAAAAATAATTGGAGGCAGGGAAAAACCCTGCAGTGGAGAGAAGGCAATAACAGTGGAACATTCATCTATTTCTTCAAGCATTCTTCACGTCCATTTGGCCTATAGAGCTTTATATCCATTTTATGAAAAGGCTGTATTGATGTTACGTAGAATATACTTAACTGTGTGAAATTTGCAGAAATCCAATTCTTTATGCTCTTAGCATTTCTCTGTAGGCTGTTTCTTGAACTATATGTCAGAGAAAATATTAATATGCAAGTTTTTGAAGCTGAAAAGTTAGATAAATAATTTTGGAAACAAAGTTAATATACCTCTGAAGACACTGCAGTCAGTTACGATATGTGTTGAATAATCAAGTTTATAAGCACGCGAAATGGAAGGTGAGGATCCTGCGCTGGAGTGGGATTAATTTTTAACAGGCACAAATAATCTCTGCTTGCGATAATAACAGAAACTAACAAACTGCCGTGCAACCACATTTCTTCACAGAGAAGAGAATCTGGGTTATGAGACAAAGCTGGTCTAAAATAAAAGCTAAACTCTTATTTTGTTTTCTGTTGCCTAACATAACTACTTGCGTAGTCAATAACTGCCAGAAGAGTAGTTTTTACAAAAGACATATCAAAAGGCAAATCTTACTGCAAACTACTGTAATTTTGCCATGGCACAGCGCTTATCTTTTAATTTGAGCGGTAATTAAATTCCTTCTCTTGTGCGTCTGAACAAAAACAGCACTATCTTAACAGCATCTTGAAACACACTCTTTTTTTTTTTTTTTTGGTGGGGGGAGTGGAAGGAGGAGCAACAGGCAAGGCTGGATAATTTGATTTATGTAAAGAATGTGGTTTGGAGTTGTGTACTTGGGAGGCTTGTGCGCCTGTTGCTAGGTTTGCCTTTCACTGCTATGGCAACCGCCGGGAAGAGGCGGCCGCCGCGCCATGCATCCCAGAGGACTCGGTGTCCTTGGGGTCAGCGGCCCGAGGCAGGCAGTTTTGCACCCAAGGGTCTGAGCGGGGACCAGCGTTTTTCAGATCCTGCAGCTTCAGCCCCAGCTGTCAGTCTTGTTCTCGCTTCTCCCACGGAGGCTGAGCAGGCGCTTGCCGTTTCCTCGGTGGGAAAGGAAAATGGTCTGGCAGGGCGCGAGAGCCGGGCAGGGAGTTTTTAAACTTGTCAGGGCCGCGCGCAACCTCACCCACCAGCACCTTGAATTATCCTGTCTGAACGCAGCTCATGCTATTTGCCTGAGACACCTTGATAACTTCCAATGTTTATTCCAAATATTAATTACCTGACTTCTGGCTGGTTGAAGTGTTTGCTTTTCCGAGCACAGTCATTTTCTATGAAAAGCTACGTTCTTCCAGACTCTCATCTGCCAAAACAGGCGTCTGAGTTGGAGTGACTCCATGACTGTCACCCCGAGCGTGTAAGGGACAGGGAGCGGGTGCGCACGGTGCAGGGATGCACTGGCCACCTGGGGAGGCAGTCACCCTGCCTCTCATCTTCTGGGCTTAGATGTTTTGACTTGGACATACTTTGATTTTTGGCACTCTGGTCCTTTCCCTTGAGCTCAGGATTGCACCTGACCTCATCCAGTTGGTAAATCATTTGGGTGCTTTTCTCTGCCTGCTGTTGGAGGATTCAAAACCAGACCCTTCTCTGATGGCTTGCAGGGAAGTGCAGTCATCCCAAGGCGTAGCCTGGCTGGGATGGGGCGCGCCACTGCTAGTGGTTGCTGCAGGGCTGCTGCGGGTTGCTGCAGATTGTAAGACATGGGTCAATGGGTGTTAAACACCCTTCGCAGCCCCTCTTTCTGAGGAGATTTTCAGTTTATAGGCACTAGCTCTTGACTGACGGTAGATGAATGCATTGCTATATGAAGAGTGATCATTGCTCTTCGCTTTTTTCCTTTTGTGTGTGATTTTGGAGGGTGAGGAGCAGAGGGGGATTTGTTTTGTTGTTTGTTGTTTTTTTTTTAAATTATATATATGACTGGATTTCTCAAAGGGCCAGATACTGCAAGCACTGGCTTCTGCGATGTTTTTTCACTTTGAGGAAAATGTTTTTTTACTGGTTTAAGGTATATGTCCCTACGTGGGAAAGGTTTCAAATGGCTGCTGTGGTAATCTCATTCGAAGCTTTCTAAGTTACTCCGTGTTACTTGTGTTCATAGGTTTTAAAAAAACTTAATTTGAACAGTGTAAGTTACTAGGTTTATATTTTTTTAATACCTTTCTAGGTATCAGTTAATGGTTAAACCACAAAAGGGGCGGGTGGGTGGACAGAAGGTGGACTTCACCAGCCAGACCACCCACCACCAGTCATAATTCCCCCGCAGGGAGCTCAAGCGATGGTGATCACCTGACAGACAGCCACGTCCTCTGCATCCCCTGTGGTGTTAGCAACCACTGGGACTGATACCACTACCCAGAGACAGCCCCCGAGGGAACATGCAACTCTCTAGGTCTCTGGCTGCAGGCTGTGCCTGAGGGTTTCTACTGGCATCTGAGAGCAGCAGCAAGAAGTCCTGTGGGAGGTGTGCCCAAGTAGAGAAGCTGCTCTGCTCAGTAGCTGAGCTTTGGGAGGAAGCAGACTGGTTGAGGAGCATCTGGGAGTCCAAGAAAGGAGCTGGCTGGTGGAACCAAACTGCCTTCCCTGGAACAGAAATGGCAGCTAGGCACAACCCACAACAAGGATAATCCTGCACACTCCTTTCCACTAGACAGAAGGCAGTGACTTGAGGGACAGAGGTGAATGGAAATTAGTCCCTGCTTAGGACAGTGGGAGAAGCTTCTCCATGTCTACCTTGCCTTCCCAGGTGTCCTTACACAGCAGATATGAGGCTCTGGGGTTGGGCAGACAGGGACATGAGGAGGTTGAAGATGACCCGTCTATATTTGAGGAGTCATCAAGGTCAGGTTAGCTTATCACCCACATCACAACCACCTCCTCTGCCACCTCCATGAAGAAAAAATGGCAGGTTATAGATAACTCCGTTCTGAGGGGAACACTGAGACGCAATCTGCTGACCAGGCCCGCATTTTAGGGAAGTTTACTCCCTCCCTGCGATTCAGGTTAAAGACATGAGGAGACTTCCTAGCCTCGTACAGCCCTCCGCTATTGTTTTTTCATGTTGGTACCAATGAAGGTGCAATGAGAAGTCCAAGGGGGATCAAAAGAGACTTCAGGGCCTTGGGAAGTTTGGAAAAGGGATGGGGACCACAGGTAGTATTCTCTTCCAGCCTCCCAGTTGTAAGGAAAGACACAGAGTACACTGGAGCACACCTGACATTTTTGTACACTAACACACACAGTATGAGGAATAAACAAGAGGAACTAGTAGCTTTGGTTCAGTCCCAGAGCTCCAACATCACTGGCATAAGTAAGACTTGGTGGGAAGAGTCCAGTGACTGGAGTGCTGTGGTGTACGGGTTATAGGATTCTCAGGAGAAATAGGCAGGATAGGCAAGGGGAAAGGTTAGTGCTGTTGGACTGTACAGCACTTGCAGTTAGGGATGACATGCTTGAGAGCCTCTGGGTAAGGACTAGTGGAAAAACTGATAAAGCAGACGTTCTTGTGAGAGTCTACTGTAGATCGTTCATCCAGCATGGTTAAGACCAATGTATATAATTAATTACGGGAAATCACTAGATCAGTTTCCCTTGTCCTTATGGGTAATTTCAACTTCCCAGATATTTACTGGGACAGACACTAACAGCAGTCACTAACAGGTCCAGGAAAATCCTAATAACTAACTTAATATCTTCTTAGGAGAAGGTTACCCACCTAGTGGATGAAGGTAAGGTAGCGGATATGGTTTGGGGTTTTTTTATTTAAGAAAGCTTTTGGTACTGTCACTTACAATGTCCTTCTGGACAAGCATACAATTAGACATGTGTACAATTTGATGGATAAACCATTGGCTGAAAGTTTGGCTTCAAAGCATTGTAGTAAATGGGGTAACATCTGGCCAGTCACTAGCGGTGTTCCTCAGGGCTCAGTTTTAGGGGCAGTTCTCTTCAGTGTTTTTATCGATGACCTGAACACAGGAGCTGAGTGCACACTAAGCAAGTTTGCTGACAATGCTGAATTACGAGGAACTGTTGATTCCCTCAGGGATAGAGAGGCCCACAGAGAGATCTTGACAGATTGGAGCATTGGGCAATCACCAGCCATGTGAAATTTAAACATGACAAAGGCTGGATTCTGCACTTGGTGTAATCCTGGATGTGCTTATAGATTGGGAGACAAGAGTCTGGAATGCAGCCCTGCAGAAAGAGGGAAGGGGGTGTATGGTTGATGGTAAGCTCAATGCAAGTCAACAGTGTGCCCTGGTGGCAAGAATGGCCAACCCTACCTTGCAGTGCATTAGGCACAATATAGCTAAGGGGTTGAAAGTGATTATCTTACTATACTCAGCATTGGTGTGGCCCCACCTCGAGTACTCTGTGCAGTTTTGGGCACCATGATATGAAAGAGATATAAAAATATTAGAATGTGTGCAAAGGAGGGGAACAAAGATGGTCAAAGGACTAAAGGGCATGACTTATGAGGAGTGGCTGAGGATACTAGGTTTGCTCAGTGTAGAGAAGAGGAGACTGAGGATCTCATTTCTGTCTACAGCTTCCTCATGAGGGGGAACAGAGAGGGAGGTGCTCATCTTTTTTCTCTGCTGTCCAGTGATAGGATGCGAGATAATGGTTTAAAGCTGTGTGAGGGAGGTTCAGATGGGATATTAAGAAAAAGTTCTTCACTGAGAGAGTGGTCAAGCACTAGATCAAGCTCCCCACAGAAGTGATCAAAGCCCCAAGTCTGTCAGTGTTCAAGGAGTGTTTGGAAAATGGTCTTAGAGAGATGGTTTAACTTTTAAATTGCCCTGTGTGTAGCTAGGAGTTGGACTTGATGATCCCTGTGGGTCCCTTCCAACTCAGGATATCCTCTATACTTGTTTCCCTCTTTTAGCTGAAAGAAGAATTTAGACTTTAGGATATTTATGTAGAAGTGTAAATTACATTTGCTTACTTCTTTCACATGCTTATATTTCTGAAGCAAGGAAGCTGTATTCCACGTTCTTAATGTTTGTAATGCCATGACTGGTAACCTGCAGAGAGAATATACTCTTTCTAAGTTTCCTCATGACAGTTTTCAACACATTCATTCTTTTCTTACCCTCTGCCACTGCTCAAAAGAATAAAATCAGTTAACAACAGGCATATGTGATCAACAGCTCCTCCTACTTCAAATCTGTCTTTAAGCTTCACTTTTTGGGAGTCCATCCTACATTAACCTTCTGCTAGGTTTTATATCAAACCAAAAATGTGGTAACTATGGTGCTGTGCAAATGTGTGTGTGTGAAATTGTAAACTTCTGTGTTTGCTAGTCTGTTGATAGGGTATGGTTGAAATCTACTGGCAAGAGTACAAATGTAGATTCTCTGAAAATTGAATGAACAGTTACTTGAAGAGATGCACAAATAATTAAACTTTCATCCATTTAGTAAATAAAGCCATGCTGATTTAGCTTATATTTTAGAATGAAGTGAGATCTCCAAATTCTGAGGATTCAATCAGGTCACAAAATAAGTCTAATAAAAAGATGGTGTTGAATGAATCAGTGGCTTAACCAAAGAAACAAATGTGAAATAATTCAGTCATTCCATGAATACATTGTTCAAATTCACCCATCTTTTCTTTGGGATAGGGTTTGTACTGAAGGTTTAGTTTACTTCATTACAGGAAGGTTAACATTGCTTTTTCTAACGCTGGCTTTTAGAGTTCAGCTCAGATATTAGGGTTTGGGGGTTTTGTGTTGTTGACTACAGACCACTTCATTCGTTCTGGTCCATTTTCAAGGCTGTGCTTCTCTGTCACATATGTCAAATATCTGTGTGTCTGGGGGGATCGCTATCACTCTAAGGGGTTTTTTTGTTGTTTTAAGCAGCATATCTGAAAGGGAAAAGTACGCTGAAAGCTAACAAAGAAAATAAAAGATTCAAAAAGAAGCGACATAGCCACAGGCTGTTTCTGGCTGATAGGCATTCAAGTGGCTGTGCTTTTTTTCCAAGTGAGTGACCAAACGAAGCTTTCCTTTTTGACATTCTTCCGTGCCTCTCACCTGTGCCACACAAAGACTTTTAGTCTCTGTCCGCTGTTTGAATAAAGTGTATTTCTAGGTCAGGCACACCTCACACTGAGAAGGGAGAAATTTGGCAGAGGGGAGGGAAGGAAGGTTCAGTGCTCTTCTATTTTTACTCCCAGCCATGATAAGTTTAATGGAGTAGAATCTGTTTACTAGAGTCAGGTGTAAAACTAATGATAACTATTTTCTTTTTAAAGTAAATGCTACTTGTCACCTGGAAGTAATTTCAGAAGTGGTTGAATATTCATGAGTTTTTCTTGATAATGGGATAAAAGTTTCTCTTATCTGGTTGTGTTCTTATGCATATTATTCAGGAGAACAAGGAGGATATAGAGTATTGAACACTCAAGCTTGTTTTCTGCAGAAGGAGGAAAAGCATGCTGTGGGAGCTGACAAAAGAAGAGAAAACCTTGAACAGTTAGCAAGCAGCCCAGTGTACATGATTCTGGAGTTCAGCTCTGACAGCTGCATAGGACTGTCAGTCTAACTCACTGCCATTTAAACAGTTTTTAAAAAGGACGTAACTAAAAGTCATTGCAATGTTAAAAATGATTTATTTATTTTTTTTACTAGACCCACATAGGAAAGAGAATGGAGAATTCTACAATGAAATGAATTATTATTCTCTTATTCCAGACAGGCCTCCAGATAACAGGCAAGCTGTAAAGAAGGCTGTGAGCCTCTACCTTTCTTTTCCCTTCCTACTTCACCTCCATGCTGCATCTTCCCTCTTCCACAACCTGGTGCTGCACATCCTGCCATACAGTAGCATTTAACTCCGATTCCCTTTTCCTGTCTGTAATAGATAGGGGTTGCAGTTGCTCTAATATCTTTTCCAGCCAGAGTTTTTTGACAGGTTTAAAATGGACATAAAAACAGTGACCACAACGGAGAAGATTAATTCATTTATTTAAGAAATCACACACATAATAGCTGTTAAAAAAGTATGTGCTTTCCTGGTTCACCAAGGAAGGGAGATAAGAGTCCTGATTTTTGTGCCAAAGGCTGAGAGTGTAACTATTTCAAGAAAATAAAAGGTTGGCTTAATTTGTGTATGTTTGGTGTATAGGGGCAGAGGAGTGAAAAGGAGGAGAGGAAATATTGGTTTGGTAAGTTTTTTTGTTTGTTTTGGAGTCTCTGTTGCATGCAACTAATACTCTAGGACTCAAGCCTGTCTTTTCCCGTCTTTCAGGCTTAATAACAACAATAAAGCAGTTCTGATAATTCACCAGATGGTAAGTATTACTTTAGAGGATGCTTTTATTCTAGTCTGGATCAAGCAAGGTTTTTTCTTACAGCCGTTTTATATAGATAGCTGTAGTTATGCTATTTCAGTCAGTAGAGATACATTGGTTATAGGATTCTTAATTGTTTGGCTTTTGTTTGATCAACTGTATCAAAGACAACAGTTGAAGATACAGTTTGCCTGAAAAAAAGGGAGGAGGATTGTATTTTGAAAAGGGAATCACGTGTTTTGTGAAGCTTCTGAAGTATAAAAAAGGACTTTCCTGCAAATATAGAAATTATACCCTGTTAGGGTAAGATACTTTAAAGGCATAGGGTTCGAGACACACTGTTTTCAACAACAAGGACAAGGTGCAGTTTGGGCCTATTTGAAATAAATGGTTCAGAACCATATCAGGGACTCAATTAATGCTGTGCTGGTGTGAATAACAATCCTGTTTTCAAAGTAGTTCCCCTCCAACCCCCCATAACTGTGCTGAATACTAGAGGTAGTTACAGCTGAATACTAACAGCAGTCACAGGCGATTGCTTCCACATTTCAAGACAGACATAGGAGGTTTAATTGCTGCTCTTGTACCTTGTCAAAATGACCGAGGGATTGGAGCAGTTGCCCTGTCAAGGAGACTGAAAAGGTTGGGACTCTCTAGTTTGGAACAGAGATGTCTGTGGTAGGGTACGTGCAGTAGGGACAGAATGGTGAATTGCAGCTGTGGGCAAGGGCTACCTGCCAGTCCTGTACCTGATCTTGCCCTGGTGTAATCAAAGCCAGGCTGTGTGACTTCATTGTCTCCTGCCCTTTTACTGGGCAGCAAAGGAAACCTCTGCCTTCTCTCAGCTGAGAGCAGCTCTTCTTGCTGCTGCCCAGCAGACAAGGAGACAACGAGGAGTAGAGAGGTCCCGGACTCAGCTGGAAGGCAAAGCTGCCTTTGCCACCTCCCAGCTGAGATTTTATTTTTTTCTTGTCTATGTGAGTGCAGAGCTCAGATCTGCTCTCCTGTTGCTTTTAGTCAAATCACAGGGAATAAAGCATGATGGCAGTGGAGATCTTGAGCAAACACCTGCCTCACCTGATGATGTTAAACACCAATGACTGGAAGTCTCTGCAGAGACCAATGTCTGCTTGTGAGAATGCTTTACTGACACGCTAAATTTGATTGCAGTTATTGGTTTGAGTGGAGAAGTTATTGCTGCCAACAGTGGCTGTCTCAATGGACCTGACGCTGGCATGTGTCCTACTTTGGAGACAGCATGTGCAAAATCAGTAGACTACCTGATCAAAAATACGATGTCTACCTAGTTGTTTGGAAGCACTGAGGTCTCACATTGAAAGATGTGAGTAATTTCTGGGGTTTAAGCAGTCTTAACTTTTTTCTTTCTTTTTGGAATATTGGATACCCAGTGTGAAATAGCCGGTGTGGAACTCAGCTGCCGACAGCATGTTTCCTAGTGCCAGAGGGAACCACTCTGCCTCCAGATCTGGCCTGAAGAAGAAAATTAGGGTTGCTGTTAGTGTAGATGATCCTTAAATGTCCTTCATCCTAACATTGCAGCCGCATGAACATACTATTTGTTTAATTTGAAAATACTGCGGTGTCAGAGAAGAAGTGTTTGTAAAGTCCAGTAGATTGTTTTTATTATCTGCTGTCATTGTGATTTGTTGAAATGAATAACACCTTCAAATATGATGTGAAAATAATCACCATGCAGTGTATACGATGTAGTTTACTTAAGTGGGAGAAGATTACTTGTTCAGAAACCAAAACATCAGGAGCTCATATTGATGTGATAAAATATATTCTGTTAAAATTGGTTAGAAGCGGAAAAGCCTTGTTATGGGGGCATGTAATTAAGGTATGGAAACGAATGCTGCTAGGTGTCAAGTTAGGCCTTGATAAAGTAAAATCAGGAAAAAGATATTAATATTTCTGGAGAATATAAACCATGGTATTTATCTAGGTTAGTAAATTATAAAACTGTATTAATTCATGTGTGTACTACGTAACTCATTTACATATGTTAGGAAGAAACGGGTATTTATATGAAAGAGCTTGTCCTAGTGGGCCTTCCTTTTTGTTAACTTTTTCTAGAACATATGGTTCTGGCATCTTCAAACAGTAGAGCAATGTAAACCAGTCATTGATATTTCTTTTCAATTCTGTTTATTTCACTGGGCTTGCAGAACATGTGTTTCCAGATACAGCCATGCTCAATCCACTGGAATGCATGAATCTGTGTTTTTTGGAAATGTTGTGCAAACTGTATTGCACTCAGCGCTGGTGAATTTGTGAAGGAAGTGGGTAAACACCCCACTAAGAGAAGCTCAGAGTTTTGGTTGCTGGTGACTGAACTGGAAAGGCCTTAAGGTGTCCATAATGTAGAAATACTTCACTATTCATCTTCAATTCTGAAAGCACTCTTGTCTGTTGCTACTCGTATTTTGGGAAAGGCTTGCCTATTAATTGGACTGAGTGCATGTGTGCCTTCAGTGATGACAAATAAGAGTTGGCGAAGGACAAGGACCTGTCCCTAGGCTACGCTGTTACACTCGCAACTAAATTTTACAGACAAAAGCAATTGTTTTATTGGCCTGAAGACATCTTTGTCTCTTTGGATGAATTGTTCATAACTAAGACATAATCTTCCAGCTCAGAATGGTTGTGAGAACTGTATGCCATTTCTGACCCAATTTAAAAAATAAGGTGAAGTTAAAATAAACAAGGCCACAGACAGTGGCTGAAACATAGCGCTATGATTTTTGCACTAGAGTATTAATCTTTATAGCTGGTTCTCCTTTCAAGTTTGGTTTCACATTTTAACCATGGGTGTTTCAGGGGTACCCAGCTGTCAGATATTGATATGCACAGTTCTAAGTAACTTGTTTATGCTGCATCTATATGACAGGGACTCCTGTTCTTTGACAGCTAGACATCCGGCTGAAATGATTTTTCAAAACCCCCTCTTGGGAGTTTTTGTAGTAATATGAAACTTTACTCTTTTCTCTCTAGTACCCAGGTTAGAAAATATTATTGAACTGCTGGAAATTAGGATTCTAGCAAATGGAAACTTTCCTCATACTTTTTTTATTGCCAGAGGAGACAGCTCTCCACTTTTCACCAAGGACTGCCTTAGCAAAGCAACCCAAATTTTCAGAGGCATTTGTAGTTATGATTGACAAGTCCAGCTTTTGAATTGGGTGCTATCTAGAAAGCCTAGATAGAGCAGTTTTGACAGTATTGTGTCCACGTTCTAGAAATTAAAGTAGCTGCTATTCACCTGGGAGCAAGTCACAAGAGTTTTGGACATACAGTTAATATAATCACATATCAAACACAGACATTCTTCTGTGGTCTCCATGTTCCAGGAACGAAAAAATATAAAAAAAAAAAAAAATTATAAAGCTTTCATTCTAATGTTTCTACTTGTAGCTTCATCGTTTCAAGTGCTATGATAACATGAATGCAAAAAAAGGGAAGGCAGTTCAGTCAGTTTTCAAGTGTCTTAAAAACCAAAAAATTTTTGCTTGTTTTGGGCCAGCCGTTGGTTTTTGCACATTCCAAACCAATTGTATTCAGATTTGTTAATAACTGTAATGTTCACTTCACATGAGAATTCAGTCTGATAAAAATGTTTTACTGCTTATTTTCCTCAGTTTCCATCTCTTCAAAAGCATTGATATTGAGGCACAACATTCAGGATTGAGAATATGTATTTTTAAACATAAGTGTCTCTGAAAATGAAGTTCACAGAAAACATCTCAAAACTGGGGATCTTTGGAGGTATGTCCATTAGGCTTGCTGTCTTCATTTTCAAAGGTGGATGTTTAGGAATCCTATTTGCAAAATAAGGGTATTATCACAGCTTGAAATATTTCAGTACAAAAGATGTATTGCTGGTGTGAGCAAAGTTTGAAGAGGGTAATAAGTATATCCCGGTCATAGCAGCATGAGTGCCATCCAAGATCTATCAGGAAACAAATTATTTACCAGCAAACTAACAATCTGTATTTCCAAAAACCCTACTTGACATGAGAGCTGCTCGATGCAGTACAATGAGAGGAGTTGAAATAACTTTGAGTTCTACCCACTTTGACCTTACATGTAGGCCATATATGCTAGATTCCTAAAATAACTTTAATATCTACATTAGACTAGTTGTCAGGCTGTGTTCAGCCTCACAGCCTGCTGTGTTTCAACATGACTCGAATAAGCTTTTAGATCATGGCTTTAATCCTAGAGATTTTGAAGCAGCACCACAGTGTCTTTTAAAATACATGGGTATGAAGCAGCTGTTGAAAATAGAATACCATGGATGAATAGACCGCTCTGTTACAGATATAGGACTCGCTACCGTTTTTCCTTGAAAACACATTTCTGCAATACGCTCACACAAGAAATTTGGATTGATTACAATGCATGACTGAAACTGCCCTGTGAAGAGCAGTAATGGGGCCCAACTGCTTATAGATTAGCTTCCAATAATCTTCAGCATATCCTTATCACCTGCTCTTAAATGTAGGGCTTTTGCATGTGAATGAGAGCCACATACACAATTGGGAGTGCAAAACTGAAACTGATTTGGGGAAATTAGTTCAAGTGGTGCCTATATGTTTTGGATCTCTTAGGCTGAGCCTACAAGCATGCAAGTGAAGGTCCACGAGACACGCTATTAAAAAATTCAGAATTGTATTTGACAGAAAATAAAATACAGCAACACAAATGTAGAAGCATATATATTTTGTTACAAAGTTCCTTAAAAATAGTTGCTGGTAGAACAGGTTTTCTACTTGAACAAAGACTTATATCTTTATTCTTTTTTAATTTAACAAATCTCAATTTCACCCAATTCCTGAGGCTAAATCCTCAGGACTTGCAGCAATGATGGCTGACTGAAGATAGAAGTCTCTGAGACCATTAGGAAAGGAGAAAGAAAGAGTGAGACGGTATGTGGGGGGGATAGTGCTCGACTTTCTCATATGAGTAAAGTGAGGACAGTTATTAAGGACAACTTGTCCTTAAGTTTTGTGATGAGTGGAATCAAGGTCCCTGGTGTCAGGTTTGGACTTGCTTGCTTTCCTTTCTTCTACTTCTTTTGTTCTTCCTTTCGTTATGCACAGACCCCACACACTTGTCTGATGAAAAACTTGCATCTATTTTTATGGAGTCTTTAGGTCTAGGTGTGTTAACAAAAAATGGTTCTTAACTTAAAAGCTTATTAGAGAATAAAAGATTGCTGTTACACCTGGACTGAGTCAGGGGAGCAGAGGCTGGCTTCTCCTGGGAATAAAAAAGAGGTTCCAGAGAGCCATTACCTTGCAAAACCCATCCAGAGCAGGACTATCAAGAGATGGCATTATCATGCCTGGAAGGTTTATTGCATGGTCATGCATTCCCACAGCATGCCTATCCGTAGGCATTGTGATCCCTGAGCTGGCACAGGGAGCTCCAATTCATTCAAAAGCATTTGAGATTGATTGCCGATGAAGCCGATTTAACTCTTCTTTATTGCTAAGAGCTCCTGCTGAGTCACCCTTCGGCATGGCTGGGAAACCATTTAAAAGGTTTAACCCTTGCAGCTTTGGGTCCGTCCTCCTGCTTCAGCCAGCATGGCTGTGGGTCAGTGGATTGCTTGGGAGCAAGCCGGGACCTCTGCATTATACTGCACTGATGGTCTTAAATATAGCCTGTACTTTCCCCTCTACCTCGTCTCCCCTTCCTGCATCCATGTGTGAGAGTGTGCTCCCCTCTCCCTTTCTCTTGCCAGGGAGGATGAGCAAGTCACAGCTTACGCTATAGCTGTTTCAAAGCCCGTGTGCATGTGGTGGTTGCTCAGCTGAGCCAGACTTGAAAACAAGAGCTCAAAGCTGTAGCCTTCCCCTCCCTTGAGGCAATGCCTTGGCTTTTCTGTCCTCTGCACAGCAGCAAATTTTCTCAGAACTTGTAGGACGTTACCTCTTGTCTGTTCTCTGTCAGGTGAAGCCTGAAGTTTCTTAACGAGTTCAAAATTGTTGGAGAGATGAGATTAGGGGGAGGCAGGGAGGAGAATAGATCAATAGTTCAATCTTTTTAAGTAATCTTTCTTTAGGACTCAGTCTTTAAATAACCTTTCGTATCTCCGCCTCATCTTAGAGAAATTCGTTCCAGTCTTCAGTCTTGCAACAAGTGGCAAAGGAGCACTGCGTTGTGCTTTCATGCTGCGTGTTGAAGGATTGCTGTAGTAGCACGGGAGTCCTGTCTTTCTCAAAGGAAGCGCTCTGTTCCATTTCTAAACTTCAGAAGTTAGACGGGGCAGGGTAGAAGGAGGGGGATGTCTTGGCAGACTTGGGGAGCTAAGTAGCGACCTTGGACTAAACCTAAATTGACCTAAATCTTAAAATCTGAAAAAATTCACGCTTATTTTGACAGAGACGCTTGCACCCAGTCCAGTACTTAAACTCTGAAAGGTCTGATTCTGCTTCTAATTCGAATTAAATTATTTTAGAAGTAAGCTAGGTATCAACATGTATTCCCCTGATAATCCAAAGCGAAGTGATAAAGAAAAAAAAAAAAAAAGAAAGAAATAAGTAAGTTCAGTTGAAATCAATACTTTGTGTGCTGGCAGGTTCAACTATACTTGCACTATAATCATTGAAGTTCTTTTTTTTTTCTTTTTTTCTCAGTAATATCTTCCTGTATTGCCCAAGATCACGAGTTAACTGTAAAGTCAGCAGTGAAAATATTTTTCAGTAAATGACTCTTCTCTTTATTTGGGTAACTGGTTTTTGACATATTTTGTCTTCCCACTGAACAGTTGTAAAACTTCAGCTGTTTTAGGAAACATGGTTAATTAGCTCTGTCATTTCAATAGTATCTTTTAATTTAGCAATTATATATGTTGTAAACCATTTGAAATCATCCAGAAAAGTTTTTCCTGTTTCATCAACTCAACTCTAAAACAACAACAAAAAATAAATCATGAAGCTTTGTTAATTCTAAACAGACATCCTGGTTTCTGATAGTATAGAGAAGAGTCAGGTTAGACGTGCAACCATTCTGCAGTATTTTAAAATCAGGCAGAAGGCCACTTGGAAGTGTGAAGTAAATTGAGCATGAAACAAGAATAGCTATGGCTTGGTTAATAATTCAGTTATTAAACAGCGTATTAAACAGCAGTTATTAAAACAGCATAACAATGCAGTTTTGTTAGTTACCACTTAACTACTTAACTAAGAAAAGAGTATGTGGTATGAAAAATAACCATAAATAAGGCCAATCTCGGGAGAAAATTTCAGATTGCATGTATAACAGCCTATTACGCAATCTTTGTTAAATGCAAGCAAAGGTTTTGCTAACTATCTAAAAAATTCCTTTTTCTGTTTATAAGGAATAAGTATGGAAATATTTATTGGAAATATTTTCGCATATTTTGTCTTGCTGTTTAATTCATTTACCTCTTTCTCAAAACAGTAGCTGGACATATGTGGAAAGACTTAGCGAGGCACATAATATCACACCTTACAGGGAATTGCTTGTCATGACTGCACAGTCTTCCAGACCTGAACATTTGGCCTTGACCAAGAAGACTTTGAAGTGGTATAAGAAAACACCCAAGAAATATTTTCACATGTTATTTTGTGTAATGAAGTTAGTTCCTAGGCATCATCTTCATTACGAGGAACTGTTTACGTCAAGCAGTGCTGTGCAAGCTGATCACGCAGCAGGTACTAGAAACACAATGGAACAGGAAGAAGCAGTTGGAAGTTGGGGCGAGCAGTTAGCCAAAGCCAGTGAGTAAAAACACAAATTAACAAAAAGCCTCACTGTGAGAGCTCTGTGGCTGGGGATCAGCGCTGGTTTGAATACTGAGCTGCTATGGCCAGGTTGGAACTTGTGCTGGGCATCCTCAACTGCTGCATCCGCAAACTGGAGACTGCTTCTTTTCAAGTCATGTTTCTTGTTCTGTATGTCTCGATAATCCTCGTGTGCTCGCTGCTGCTGTGATGTGGAGAGGAAGTTAGGGAAGAGTCCCCCAGAAGACAAGGCATAGCAGATGGTTACACCAAGTATCTGTCACCTGCCCTCAACCAGGTCAGGCTGGAACAGTGTGCAGAAATTAACCTTTGAGATGATTTTTCAGGGATAGGACATGATTTCATGAATGGGAGTTCTTGATGAGAAGTTTAAAAAGATTTTTGAACGTTTGTAAGCTATTCACGTATCTCCCAGACAATCTTTCCTGACATGTAAACCCTCCATTTGCAGTCACAATCTTGTAAGTTTGAGAAAAGACAGAATGCATCAGACCCAAATATCTTTAATTGATTTTATTTGGTTTGAAGTCAGCAGGAGTGCTTTTTAAGCTATGAAATATTTAAGTCAGAAGCTACCAAATAATGGTATTACACCACAGAAAACAATTAAAATAGATCTGGTTTATATGCTGGTAAAAGTAGCGATCACATTTTGCTCCCTGGAGCTTCTTTGTGACTCTGAACTAACTTCCCAGAGAAAATTCAGAGGACCTGACAGAGTAGCTGTTGGTCAGTGTATTGAAATGACCACACTTCTTAATGTAAACCAATAAGGAAGCATAAAATAATATTGTTGTTGAGAGAGCTTTTCTATGGTGCCATGCCAGATATGAACTACTTGCTGCCCACCTGACTGGGATCCTGGAGCACTAGCTCAACTTTGTGTAGTTTGTGAGAAGGGTCAGTTGACATTTGGGTTTTGGGTCCTGGTCTTGGCTCAAACTAGCAAATAAATTATTTTTTAATGCCAACCTCATTCATTGTACATTCCCTATGTATTTTCAATGTAAATATAAATTGTGTAAAAATAACTTACCTGCATTAAGCTAAGGCCTGCTGTAGTCATTGTTCACTTCAATGGGGAATCAGTTCATCTTGTCCCTGAGAGTTAAGGCCATGTGGATACACTCCTAAGGAGCTTGGGGTTACATGGAGGTGTTAGATACACATCTCTCTTTTTCTTTCCTGTTCTTTGTTATGCTTGTATTTAGAAAACTGACTACACCACTTATTTAGTAAGGAAGCTCATGCTTTAATCAAACTAGATTTAGTAACAGCTAGATTTGTTAGAAAGAGAAAGAAGAATTAGTGTGTTGTGTAAGTAATGTCGTCAGGCCCACAATTTCTTAAATGTTCTTACAAGCGTTCTGCTTGCTACCAAAAGTTACACTTACTGCCAGAAGTTCCTATGGAGATTGGAAAGCTAACTCTACATGCTCAGAAAAAAATGGTTATCCATGCAATTACCTCAATAAAAATAACTTTTCTTAGTGTTGTATAACCTCTTTAATTTTGTGTACTCGACAGTTTTGAAGATTCTGATTTTCCACTTGGCAATTCTGCTACCAAAATCAATCTTAAAGACCAAATCAAACTTTTACTGATACCATTCAATTCAATTGTTATATTTCTGGTTGTTACACATGTACCACTTGGTATGAATCAGAAATTTAGTAACCGCAGTTGTGGATGCATATGGAGACCTACAATATAAATGGCATCATATGTGGTAGTTTTTTACGATAATTATTTTCTCCTACATACAGACAAAGCAAGTGTAATTTAAGACAAAAGAGGAGCAGATCTGTTCCGACTGAGATAATAATTTTGTTAGAGCAGTTTTTTTTCTGTGAGACAGAATATATAGGGAAAGGATATATCTTTAATTGGAACTATTGTGATATTGCTGGAATGAGCAAACAAGCTTTTGAGCAGACAAGCTTTTGACCAAAGCCATTACCTATGGCTGAAGGTCCAACATATGGATTTATTTTCTGGATACTGAAGAATGAAGCACAATATTAATATTGCTGTGTAAGAGTTTTGCCAGCAAATAAGGAACTATAGAACAGAAATGGCAATTAATGACTTTTTGTTCAACTCTGTAATAATCCTCAGTAACTAAAACAGGCATTATAATAGTTTTGCAGAGTAACATCTGCCGTCATCATCAGTGAGGTAAACAAAACCTAGGCGACTGCCCTGCTCTGAAGCGTGCATGTATGAATCCACACACATATTGGTGACTATTTCGTACCTAATGTGTTCACAGCATGTCTTACTGTACTGGGTAACTGTGCTTAGAATATAAAGGTGATTGATATCTTGAAATTGTCTGAGAGATGGATAGAATGGGTTTCGCTTAACTGATGCTGCCGCTTTTTTTATCTCAAGCTGAACTGCAGATGCCTCAGAGGGTGGATCAGCATAGCTGTTGTGTGCTAGTTTGCAACAGTGAAGTGGGAAGTGACAACTGACTGGAACCCACAGAAGGAATGTATTTGTAAACGATGGGGTTTTAGAATTAAATTAAGTTGATATTTGAACGAAACCCAACACTATCCCTGCTCTGTAAGAGAGCCATGGGACCTTTGACCAGAAGAAGGGCAGAAAAGAGCTGTGATAAATATCAGGATGGTAACTGTGCAGCACTGTATCTTAGAACAGTGTTAGAAAAGTTGGCTGAAGATAGATCAGATGTGGGGGAAGAAAACCACTTTTGCAAAACACATAACCTTACGTGGATTATTAGCTACACGTTAAATAGCTACAGTTAAATAAAGCAACAGGCATTAGACTTGAGCTCCTGAGAGAATACTCCAGAACTAGTGCAGCACTATTACTTTTACTTGGCTCAATACAGCAAGATTTTATATAGATCAGGAAATTCTAGTTAGCAAGTGACCTATGTATCTTAGTAATATCTTTTAAAAGAAAGATAAGATCACCGGTTGAACGCTCATTCAACATGTAAAAGAGGGTACATATTACTGGGAAATAAATATGAAAAGGCTGATATTGTAGTTGTTTTATTTTAAAAATAAGAAAGATGTTGAAGGTTCATTTAAGAAGCAGAGGAGGAGTGTAGGACATTTCCTCTTAAGTTCAAAAACAGTGCCATTTTGGAATGGAAAAAGGTAAAACCCCAAAATATGTTTGCCAATGGGTTACGTCAACAAAATAATAAAAGGTATCTGTAGTTGTGCTTTGATTTTTGGGAGGGGGTAATATCTTATGCTTCTTTACTTTCCATTTTTCTGACAATTTTTTTGTAAATGGGGTTCCTGCCTTGGAAGGCTTAACACTCATTTTTGTGCAGCTGACTCATAGCACAGTTCTGACGCAAAGTGAAATGCCCTGTTCTGAGTGTTAAGGTGACACATCACTCTTGACCTGTGCACAGAGTCCGACCCCGTGCACAGAGTGAGCTGCATCTTAATTAAAACAAATGATCTTATTTATTCTGCATTCTCAAAAAAAAAAACAAAGAAAAAAAAGAAAAGGTGGGGGGGAGATATTAGACTGAATCAAAAAGTCTGTTAGCACAATAATGACTCCCAGCCACTCCCAAATCTGAAACTTGTCACATTAATTCTCTGCTTCCTCAAATGCGCTATACATTTGGTGCTGAGAACTGGATCCAAACTCCATTTTGCAACATTTTCTTAAGGCCCATTTTGCACAAATATGAAGTAATTGGAGAATGTATTTTAAGAACATGGGTGCTTCATGTGTTGTGGTTGTGTGTGAAACCTGGTGGTGACTGCTGGCTTTGGCGTCTTTCCTGCGGAGCTGGGACAGCCAGCTAGAATCCAAGGAAATGTTGTCACAGCAGCCTGTGGATAGATCCAAGCTTGTGAGTTAAGTATAGCCCTGCATATCTCACTCCTTTCCCTTCTTCTCATGAGGGGCAAATGTAGTCCTGTTGCTATTTTGCTGAGGCAGGGTCAGTCTTGATCAGCTGTGCCAGTGCAATTGAACAGGCGCTTTAGACAGCTCATCTGCTTGAACGATGCTTCTTCAGGACAGTAAATAAGGAACAACTCCAGCTCAGTGCAGAGCCGGCGACCACAGTTATGAATTGAAGACCTGGGCCTTTAAGAAGGGCATCACTCATTAAAGCCTGAAAGCCTGGTACATTGGCAGCAGATGTGCAGATAAAGCAATTCCTGCCAATTCCTCCTGCTTCACCACACTCATAGAGATGTTCTGTTATGTAAGTGTCCCAAAGTGGGAGACCGCATGAATAAGAACAGATTTGTCCATGATGCTTTCAGCTCCTTTAAACAACATACTTGAATTAAGATTGCTCTAGCAATTCCCTCTTTCCTCCCTCTCTCCCTTTTTGTGTCAAGCAGCGCTATGACTGTGCTTTTGTTTAACTTAGTTTTAATGCTTAAGCAGCCCTGTTGCTGGGATGGAGTGATGCAATTCACGCATAGAGAGAAGCTGTGATACATTTATTGATATAAAACTGGGATTTAACAAAGTTTGATAGCAAATGTGACAGTCTTTTAACAAGATTTGATGGCAAAGTGCACTTGGTTATTTGCTGCATAGAGGACAGGATCTGACAGAACTGTCAGGGAGACCCTCCCATGGAGCCTCGAGTTTCAGAAAGGACCCCTTGCTTTCTAAACTCCTTCTCAGAGAGGAGTCTATGCGTGGCTGGATCCAATCCTAGCCCCAGACTTGCTCAATAATTTGTGTCTAAAGGATTATGTGCACAATCAATCCTTTATATCATTTAGTTAAGATTTCAAAGTTTGTCATGCTATAAACTGCTTCCTAAGAATGTGTTGCGACAAGGAATCTCTGAATCTCAAGGAGTAACCTTGAGAGGTGTGCCTACTCGAGGGGAGATCCTGGCACGCAGCCCCTTGCTGTGCAGGAATGCTAGAAGAGCTCTTGGGCTGTTCATTATTTATGGGGGTAAGACGATTGACTTATATTTGCATATTGACCACAGTACCAGTATTGTAGTTAGTCAGGTGAGCGCATTGCTCAAGTTAGCCCTTGACTATTGTGTCGTTATTTGTCTCCCCAAAACCACCTTTGAGCCAGGTACAGCCATCATGACTGCCTACACACCCATTGTGACCACCACAGGTGTTTTTTGCTTGGGCAGGGTTACGGGAGATAAAGTTTAGGTTGGCGGTAAAGCACGCTGTCACAAGATGTAGAAACATTTGCCGGCTCTCACTGAAAAATACGAAGTACAGATACTGACAGTGCAGAAAAAGGTGTTTTAGCCAGTGCAGCAATGCCTGAACTTGCCAGGAACAGCAATGTCTTGTGCAAACGTTGAACTCCTCTAGTTGACACTGGCTTGAGCAGAAGTTTGGACTCAATGAACTCCAGATGTCCCTTCCAACTTGAGTTATTCTATGGTTTTACATTTTTAATACATTATCAAATGGGCCAGGCAGGTTGGAGACTGGTTTGTATGGCATCGCCTAGCTGGATCAGAATGTTTTGATCATCCGCTTTGATGCAAAGACAGGTCCATACAGCGGGCTTTTAGGCTGGATTTGAGTGTCCTACAGTCGTGGAATTATGCAGAGGGGAAGTAATCAGCCTATGCTTTCTTGAATCTGAGATTTACTGGAGTATTTTCTATGCTGCTCTTTAGTGAGTAACATCAAACCTGTGTTCAAATGAACTATGTGCATTGGCAGTGAAGGCCATCTGACTTTCTTAGGGGCTTGCCATCCTCTCATGTAACACCTGTTTTGAATCAGTTTTATTTTTTGCACAGTAGGTGTTATAAACACTTAAAGGATTTGGATCAAGACCTTAATCTTTTTTAAAGAAACTGAAGTTGTGTGGTGAAGAATTGACTAAAGAAAAACAGTAACTCCATTATAGTTTTGCCATATTCTCATTAGGTTTTCATATATTACCCCTATCTTATAGATGGTGAATACAAGAACAAAAATAGCCTTTTTCTTTTTTTTTTTTAACACAGAGTGCAGAAAAAGTTAGTGTTTGCTGTCTTAAGAGGTGTGAGATAGCTATGTAAAAAACCAGTAGTGTTATGTACTTTATTCATATTTATATGCTTCTAATTAGGTTTGGTATAGAAATGAAGTTGTTCCTTTGATCTTGAGATTTCGATATTGTTCTCAAAAGAAAACTGTTTTTACAGAGTCAGGTTATCTTGGTCCCTCCTCTGCCTGGTAACATTGAAACGTTTTGATCAATTTTAAATTTTGGTGATGAGTGCTTGGAAATATCATGAAAATAGGCGAACCAGGAAGAGATGAGGAAGATCCACTAAATATACTAATCTGAAAAGCATACATTTCATCATTAGCTCACAATATTATACGTCAAAATGTTTTATGGAGCTGAACACATCAAAACATGACTTGATAGAAAACTAAGCTTTCTTTAGGTTTGGAGATGAGAATAGAATTTCTTGGACAAGAAGATGTAAAGCTTTTAGTGAGAGAAACTGTTAAAACAAGTACGTTTAAATGATAAAATGGTGTAGTTGAATGGTAGTATTGAAAGCTATAACTGTACCTACTAATCTACATTTTATTCCCTTTCTAATTTGATTTTGGAAAACTGCTGGTGCTATGTCTCAATGAGATTGCAAGTGCTTCTGTCAAGTTTGGATAAATGTATTTGTGCAGAACATGGCTGCATTTGCATGTTACCAAATCCGGATGGTCAGTCAGAGGATAATGTATGTAAAATGCAATCACAACCACAGAATAGTTGAGGTTGGAAGGCACCTCTGGAGGCATTTGGTCCAATCCTAGTTCACAGCGAGGACCACCTACAGCCCACGAACGTATCCAGATCTTCTACAAGATTTAAATCTATCTGGTTTTATATTTGTATTAAAAATATATTACCACATATTTTTGTTTACTTTAGGCAAGGTCACTGGTTAATTTTGGAAATTACTGCAAGCAAATTCTAATAATTCTGCACCTTCCTGTAGTCCCAAGAAAACAATCTTCCAGTGGCTTCAGACCTTGTTTAAGATATAGCATATACTGTATTTCCATCATGTTTTTCTACCTTCCCTTCATAAATACAGCTGCCTTAGAAATATCATATCAAAATGCATGGATCATGTTAATTTAAAACAAAAACATTTTAAAGACATCAAGAACGATAAAGCATAATTTGCAAAGCTGGAAAGAGTGTTATTAAGAGGTATTGGCTTTCTTTTCAGTGGTGTAAAATTTCTAGAGTACATTGAGGTACCAGAAGTTAAACCTTTGCCTTTGAAGCTTTAGGGGTGATAAGTTTTGAGGGGGTTTTTTTAGTGAAAGAATTGTCACCCTGCAGAAACTCATCAGAGACTGAAAACAAATGGTAAATAAAGCAGGCAAAGATACTTTAAGGTGTTTATTTCTGTGGAGCATTGTAAACACTTTGAATATGGTGATTTACATATACCTGTCAGTAGCAATTTTAACGCAATGAGCTATGTGCAATTACTTGAGCTTTTTGTTTCCGCTAAAATACAAAGAAAGAAATTAATGTATACCAAAATGAACTTTCACAGCTGACTGAAGAAGTACAGAGGAAGCAAAAGACGATATTAAGAACCTTCTGTGCTGTCAGTTTACAAGTCCACACTGCTTCTCTACCAAACTCCATAAACTTTTTCTGTAATTCTTTTGCTTGTTTGAAATAGCAAAATAAGGAGAAATTATTACCAAGTGGGCTAACTGTAGCACTAATACTTTTTCAGTACATTTTTTCAAACTGAAATTGTTCTAAAAGGCACTTCAAATTAGATCTGGAGAACACCTAATTTTTTTCAATGTTACTGTGTTACCTTCTTTTAAAACTTTTTTAAAAATGAGTTTTAGCAGTAGAGAAGTGGAGTGTTGGTTATTTGTTTAACATGACAGCAAGCATGGAGATACAGTCTTTGTTGGCTGATTAATTATAAGAGTGTTGGACCAAAACTTAGCTTTCCCAGAGTAGCTGAAGATGATTGCTCTCTTTGGGAAATATTTATCCTTAATATTTATTGTGAATTCCATTTATTGATTTGCTTGGTATAGCAAAACATCAAATTGAAACTCCATTCACATTTTCCTTTTTTGCAAAACAGAAGTTTCTTTGCCGGAGACAGAAATCTCTCTCTGTTTTTTAAAAATGCCTATAACTGACGTGATGTCCTGAAGGTTTTTTACATTAAAATTTCTACTGATGGCTGCAAGAGGATGTAGAAGATATCTCACTGAATGAACTTAAGTGATACTGGTAATTTTGCAGCCTTTTTTATCAAATGTCATGATCTGCAGGATGGAGAAATTGAAACCTTGACTAAGCTGGGAGGGCCAATTTATCAAAGTGGACAATCCACTGCTCTTCTTGTCCTTTCCTCAAGTTTTCTCAATTCTTATATCTTGATAAAAGCAACATTAATTTACCTTGATAGTGAAAGAGACAGGCCGTTGTGTCTTTCATAGATTGAGAAACAAAACAAAACATTCTATTTTATGTATAGTGTTTTGAATTGTTTTGCAACTGTGACATTTGCAGTAGTTGCACATATGACTACTTAAAGCAATACAACCCCTGAATGTTTTTTTTCCAGTCAGAACATCACTCAGTCACAGGTATTATGTTGGAAACAGGAAATCGTTACTGCTTAGTGCAACAGTTTTTGTTTATTTCAGTCATAAACAAACCATAACAAAGCTGTATTTTAAAGAATATGGCCATCAAGAGTTAGTGGGAGAACTAGTCAGAATATAATATTCCTGAATTTGTAGTGCTGTATTGGGATTTGTTTAATTTCTTAGGTTCCTTACATATAGTTAGAGATTGGCTAGTGACTGCAGTAGATAGTCTCCAGCTGGGTAAGGAGGAACTGAAATGCATCAGACCTTCTTCTTGCATACTTGGGTAGAAATAGGAAGAAGTTAGGTTTATTAATTGTCAAATAGGTGACATTTTCATTTTCCTTCCTTAATGGTTGAACCCATTTCAGTAATCCTGAATTTTCATGGCAACTTGCGTTTTCACAGTAGTTTGCTCTGAAGAGATTAGCTCTTGGCTTTGGGGTTGAACAAAATGAATCTAGCCCTACTTTACATGTGCTAGCTGTGATCTGTCCCTTAAATATACTGATAACCACTGCCTGTGGTTATTCCACTGTATGTATACCGACAGGCCATTGGTACAACTTTCATACGTTGTAAACATCTAGGATTAGTTTCTAACGAACTCCAGGATTTTTTTATTTGCAGTCAACTTTCACAATGTCTTTAGGGATCAAAAGCTTAACTAGACACTGATTAACTGATTACATCTACAAAGTCAGCATGACTGATGAAACGACTTGCTGTTTGACTTTCTTTACGTTAACCTACTAAATCCCAGAATGAATCCACAATCTTATTGTAGAAGTGACAGCATAGTTATATAAATTGCCTGCAGCTTCACTAAAAGGTATGTCTGTTGACTGTTACCTTAAATTAACTCAGTGTTGGTAGTCTTATAGTGTGAAAAACATTGTCGCCACATGGTTTTTTGGTACTAAGTTAACTAAATTTAAGATTAGGTAAGTGTGAAATAGGACTTAGTGAAGAATAGATTTGACAGTGATTGGTCACAGACTACATTAAACATTGTTTTTCATACATATGTATTTTAATGTATATTGGTTTATTATATATGTATTTAGATTTTTAAAATTGTTGTGATGGAGTGAAATCTGCCTGTGTATCTTGAATCTGAAATCTTAATGTGTCAGAAAAAAAAAGAAAGAAAACCAGAAAGAAATAGAACTTAAACTCCAAACCATAAGAATTATTGCTTAATTTACATGCAAACATATATGTTGCTCAGAATGGTAAGTCAAGTCTAATTCAGGAGTCAACTTATACTCAAAAATCTATCTGCTCCCAGTGTGGTGGGTTAACCTTGACTAACTACCAAACTCCCTCCCATTCAGCCACTCATTCACCCCTCACCTCCCCCCCCACCCCATCCTTAGCAGGATGCAGGGGAAAAAACAGGATGAGAAAGCGCTTGGATTGAGTTACAGACTCACCTTGGGGAAAATAAATAATTTCTTGGCAAGCGAAACAGATTCAAGTAGTAAGAAATAAAAAGGCAAATGTTAAAGCAACACCTTTGCTCCCCTCTTTCCCAGGCTCAACTTCTCTCCTGCGCTCCCCAACTCCTTTATCCGCACCCAGAGGTGCTGTTTTGCTGTGGGGGAAAGGGCAGGATTATGGTCAGTCCAAAACTGTTCCTCTGGCTCCTTCCTCCTCCAGTTTTTCCTGTATTGTGTTGTAGAATCTTCACAGGCTGCAGGGGAATCTCTGCTCCAGTACCTGGGGCTGCTTCTCCCTCCCCCCGGTAGCCTCTGGCCTCTCCTGCAGCCCCCTGCTGCCCATACTTGAGCATCTACACCCACAAGTGCCAAAACAAGTCCTGGGTAATAATTATTGCCATTTTGCAGAACAAATTGCGGTTGATTCTAGGTACTGAAGTAGTGGATGGTAGTATAAATCGAGCCTGTTTCAGTGGATGGATTGGAAGCTGGACTGCTGGACTATGTGTGTGCTGATTAAACAGTCTGCAAAAAAAATGGGTGAAGCCTTTCGGAGTGCATCTGGGTTTGCCTGTCCCCTTTTTCTCCCCTGCCCTCTTCTAGAAAGCACGCTGTGCCACCCTTTTTTCTCTGTTGTGTTGTAGAGTTGATAGGACACCAATAAGGGCTTCATAAAATGGGGAGGAATGGTTTGTCCAGTGTATTTTAGGATTTTTGGAGGTTGCGTAATCATGTACCAGTTTAAGTAATGAGCTTGTGTTTTGATCAAGTTACATATTTTATCACGTTAGTATAACCTCCTATGGTAGTAAAACTTGGGATCACTGCAAACTGCTGATCATCTAGCAAGGGGGCCATATAAATTTAAATCTCTTAAAGGCTTACTTGGTTCGCAAAGCTTAAACATTTCAACTAAATTCTATTTAATGTAGGTTTGCAGAGCCTAACGTGAATCTTAAAAGTAAGTCATATCTCATTACTTGTGGGGCAAAGACCTCTCTTAGTAACCCAGAAGTTAAATTGTGTAGGCTTCTGGACAAGTGTAACAGCTGCTTTGTAAAATCAGAAATATGTCAGTTTTTCAGTAGCTTCTCTATACCTCATTCCACATCATATAACTGTTAACATAGTTTTTAATAAATTAATGGATAAACCTTAATAGTTTAGTGGATGTCTTGAACCAAGTTTCAATGTGCTTCTACCCCATTCAGAGACAAAACATAAGATTTTCAGTCTTGGTAGAAAGCCCTTTATTCTGACTATCTAAGGACAGTTAACAGGATTTTTTTGGGGGGAGAGGGGGAGCACACTATACTTTCTGTTGAAGGCAATCTTTTTGAAGGACCTCTAAAAGGCACAAACTATTTGAAGGGCCCCTAAAAACTAATGTGCTGAGAACAGATTAGGCAATCAAAGACGTGATAAAATATAGTTAATCACTAGGGTGTCTGTCTGCTGATACACAGATAGAGACATGATCATTGCCAGCTTAAGTCAAATACGTTATCTCACAGATATGCAGAAATCTCTACAAAGTAATGCCACATGTTAAGGACTTTCTGCAAAGATGTTTAAATTACAAAAATCATTATGCTTGGAGCTTCTTTGACACCCTCACAGTTCAGCTATGCCTGCATTTGGCAGCCTCATTAATTGTTCAGACGAGGAAGAACGATGCATGGATTCCTACTAGGTTTCAGTGCAGCAGCTTTAGGTTTCGCAAACCCCCAAACCCACAGTGAATTGCTTTCAAAGTATTCATTGCCGCCAGTGGGTGAGGCACACAAGTTTCCAATGGGGTAGTGCAGGTAAGAGGATGATCGCCAGCTTAGGGGTCCTTGAATTATGTGAAAAGTGCTAAAGAAAAGGAAATTTGAATGCGCTGCACTGATCTACAAATGCAGATTTCCCTAGGGACTTATAATTCAACCGACCAGAATTGCTTAGGGGGTCTGCAAATCAAAAGATGAAAAAAGCTGCTGTAGTTGGTCCAGGGCGTCAGCCCGAAAACCGCAGTTGCATCTTGCATCTTTCCTGCGAACAGGCCTGAGGTGAGGCTAAACAGAGGCAGCCTCCAGCTGTGCCAGACAAGGAGACAGGTCTCCTCCGTGCCTGTTGTTCAGATGGAGGAACAGATTCTGAGTCCCATGGAATCATGCTGAAGAGACAGACGGGTGGCAGAGGATTGGCAGGAAAACAAATGTATATTAGGAAAATGTTTTGGATGCACAGTGTATATTAAATCTTAACAGCAAGGGGTTTTTTTAGTCACAGCTGGGTCTTGACTCCGGATTCGCTGAAGCACTCTGCCAGAGAAGAGCTCTGCAAACGTAGCTTCTGCATTAACATTAAAGGCACTTCAAAACTGCAACAGGAGAAATCATTCACTCGGTAACAGCCACCTTTGTAACTGTTAGAACTGGTTTTAAGACACTGTAAGTTGAGAGACCATCACTGAAATTATGGGATTTTTTCTTCATAGTACAGTTTTATCAGCTTCAATCAAGATAAATAGATTATGCAGAAGTTATTCATCTTTGATTTCTACTGCCAGAAGAAAGATAAGACCCCACGCAATCCTCTGTTTCTTATATCTCAATCTGTCATATTACTTTCTTCTCCTGTATCTTACTGTGTTTGTATTGTCTTGTAAAGACAATTATGGTTCATAAATCCTTTCAGCAGCTGTGAGTTAAAGGTCCATGAAAAAGCATGTTTGTCACTGTGCTTATAAAGTGGAAACTAGTGACAGTGGGGGGAAAAAAAGAAACTAAAATTTATATGAAAGTGATAATTTTATAGACATTAACATTTTTTTCCTGTCTTAAAGGTTTCCATGATAACCATTTTTCCACACGAGTCAACCGAGACAGTGCTTTATTTTGACTGTTAGTATGTTCTTATTCTGTGGAGTATTTCGTAATGCCAAATAGCTGTAATGCAAAACACAGTGCTTACCTATTCAAAAATCACCTGAGGGACAGCAGAAGTCTGATAAGCAAAGGGTCCTTCTGGTCTTATGAGGTTAGTTTTTGTAGTTTCATGCTGTTATTCCTCTGGAGGCATCTGTAGTGGTATTTGTTAGTGTAAAAGATCTCATTTGAAATAAGGGACTGCAGTAGCTAGAGCAACCCTACCAAAAAACCTCAACCATCTACACAGAAATTGTGGCACCTTTTTTCACTGGAGTGGTTAAAACTATAGCTGCTCTCATCTCTCCAAATGCTTGAGAAAAATTTTTCTCAATATTGCAAGTGTCTAAAATGGGAAAAGATGTCCTAGCCTGGAATTCTCCATTTTGTACTCCACTTCTCAATATACGTAGGGTTAGTCTGGCTCAAGCATCATAGCCCTAATACGGGAGGGAAAATTTTTTCTTAGCATAAGAAAAAGGTCCAGGCCCATAAAATTTTTAATTATATGAATTGTAGACACTCTGTATTGCATATTAAAATTGTTATTCTAGCATACATCTGACTTGAGGTCTAGTGGAGATAGTTTTGCCTTCCTGGAGAGCAGTGTCTCTTTTTTCCCCAGTATCTTTTCCCCTTCACATTTAATCTCCTTTAATATTTCATGTCTTTCAGCAACTTATAAAAAAAACATTTGTGGACAGGTATATTTTCTTTGCTTTAAAAGATTGTACCTTAAAAGAAATTTGTCCAAGTACTTGCTGCTAATGCACAGCAAAATAAAAAGGGGACCTGCCCACAAAATGCACTTCACAACTAGACTGTGCTAGCATATTTCCCCTGTGTAGGAATAATAATTATGGCTTCCTGGTGTACATAACTCAGCAACACGTTGGTTTTCAGGTTTTTGTATGCTGAAAGTAGGCACAGTACTTGTGAGGTTACTCATAAAAGAGGCAGCAGGGATAATCTGCCTGTAGTCAAAGAAATTAGGAACAGGAGATAGCGTGATTTTTGTACATGCCTTTGCAAAGAACAAATTGAAGAAGTATCTTTTGTATGAGGCAAATGATACTTTGAGTAAGTTGGGGTATTTTTGCTGGAGAGTTTCATACCATTTTGATTGTAGAAGTATGAGCACTGATTGTTGCATTATGCTCAGGTTTTGTAGGGTGTATTCTGCTGTTGAAAGTGTAGAGCCTGACCGGCATTTGTAACTTAATGTGTTGCTGTCAATCATCATACAGGTTTTAAGCAAGCCAAACAGAGATATGCTGTGTATTTTAAAACACAAACAAACATTCAAATAAGTACTTTTTTTTTTAATCCTTTGATATAAGTTAACTTGCCTGTAGTCAGCTTCTACTTGGACATTTATTGTGGTATTAATTTCAGTTTTATCAAAAATAATTTTAGCTAGCAGTTTTCTTAGGTAATTTGGGTATTTTAAATATATTAGATTTAAACATATAACCCTCTTTATTTTTAAACATAAAGTATAACCTGGCTGATGAAACGTCACAGCTGAAGATAACTCTAATACCTTGTAAAGATAAATGGTATACCAGAAATGTGGGAAAAGGCAATTGGGGGCCTGGTCTTCTAAAAGTGAAAATGAGGAGCTACCAAATTATTAACCAGTCACAGCACCACTGTGATTTCTAGAGGGAATATCGCGGCAAATGTCAGAACAAAATTTGGACATGAGTAAGAGCCATTTCGTCCTTGTCAGGAGGCGTTGGAGCAGCCTAGTCTATTCACAGGACTGCTAAAGGGTCTTGCGCATAAAGAAGCAGCAGTGGTAGATGTCACTGAGTATAGCAAAGCTTTCTATGTTTCACATAATGCTCTCATAAGCAAGGCTGGGAAACAGTGGTTAGAGGAATAACAACAGCATGAAGCTGGATACAACTTTTTAAACAGTTGGACATCTTGAAAGTGTTTTTCAATGTCAAAATATCTGCATTGACAGAGGGGATTTCAGCAGCGACCTCACCTGTATCTGTATTTGATGTTTCAGTAATGATCTGACTGACACAACAAACAACATGTTTATTAAGTATACCATTCAAGGAAGGAATGGTGGCATGTTAGATGACAGCAGTCAGTCAAAATGATCCTTTGACAGATTGGAGAAAAGGTCTAAAAAGGATTTCTGGCAGGGCATTTCCTCACCGCTAAACTTTTCCACCAGCTTTCCACCCCCTCATTTAGATTGCTGTGGCAAACTTCTTGAAGTGTCTCTGTTTCACGTCTGATTTTTCGTCTTTCACACAAGTTGCAAAAGAGCAATTTACCTCAAACTGCTATTTTCCTTGCCAGGAACGTTGTCCAAGTTTTACTCCATTGTCATCTCAGCAAGTCATGTTTATTTTTTAATTATCTACTTTTTTTTTCTTTTTTCCGACAGCTTTCTTTCAAAGGCAGAAAAACAGTCTAATCCTTTCTGCCACCCTTAACATGCAAATTCCCTGGCAAAAGAGATGGGATCTGCTAGTAGAAGTACCTGAGTCTTAACTCTTTACAGCTTGTCTTATGTGCCAGGTTGGCCTGGCCAGCTGTTTCAAGACTGATAGTAGCCACAGTCCATGAGGGGAATGTCTAATTTGTTTGTTTCACTGGCTAGCTAGCTATGCTGGAAATTGTTAGTGGCGGAACGAATCCCCTGCTACAAGGTTTTTTGGCATTTTAAGATGATACACAGATTTTGCTGTAAACTACGTAGGCCAGTGTTTCTCTTTGGGTTTTGTCATAAGCTTAGAGTGCTTAAGCAGATGCTTTGAGCAGGCTGGTGCTTGTGTTTTTCTTCTCATGACCCTCTCCATCACACAGGTCTCTTAAGTTTATGCAGGTTGCAGGCAGCGAGGAACAGTCTGCCCAGCTGGTGATGCGAGGAATGCAGCGGGCTGCAGTGATTTAGCCCCTGGAAGGTGTTCGGTTTAAGTCTGCAGAGGGATGCTGCTGGGTACTCCAGCATCAAAACCAAGTGAAGCACGAGGGGTGGGAAACGAAGCAGCGCTCTTCTCCCCTCTCCCTAAGCCCAAGTTCACACCACTAGTTTCTCAGAGCTCAGTCCACTTGTGTTTTAAATGTAACTTTACTGTTTTCAGTCTGATTTTTTTTCCCCCAAACTAGTGTATCAGATGTGAAAGGCAGAGTTGCAACTTCATTTACACTCAAATGCTCTCCTGACCATTTATTGCTTGTTGATTCAAGTCTATTTGTGGTAGGAAAGATAACAGATGTTTACTGCCTGATACTGTTTGTCCCCATTAATCACCATTTGTATTAAGGGCAGGTTTTGGGGAATGAGATTTCACTGCCCTTCAGGAGACCCGTACTGTGAGAGCATCTTTCTAATTTCACCAGTGCTATGTGTGTTTGCAGGTAGAGCCAAGGACATAAGAGTTACCTACCTCTTGGTCGTGACCCAGTGATATCTTTGGCCCTGACCGTGACAAGGAGAGCACAGAAAATTAGCAAATGCATTCATTCAAGGTGGCTGCTGTTGCGTGTATCCCGAGCAGAGCTTCTAACTGCCTGAATTATTCAGAGATTTGTGCTGCTTTCAGTGAACTAATAATTTCTCACTGTAGGGACCACTTCTGTCAGACTGACCTCAGTGATTAGGAAGGCACCTACATCTGGAAATTGCTCCACATGAATGACTAATGGTTGCTTTGACAGTGTCTTTGGTTTACCCATGGGACTCCCAGAATTATTCAGGTCAAGGATGTCTTGGTGCTTGCCTGCCGATTTGCAAGTTGACCGAGCAAGTGCAGGGATGATAGAATTTTTCTGGAGTTTTTTGGATCCAATGTACTGACTGTTTGTGTACGGGGATGAGATCTGAGAAGGAAACAGGGGAGCTCTTTTCTGTATCATTATTTAAAGTGGGCTTATGCAATATGCTTTCCAAGATAAGAATGAATGTAAGGATCATCTCAAATGTATAGCTAAAATTGTTTAGCCATTCACACCCTTTGCTACTTACAGTTCATCTTCCTTAAAGATCAAAACTTTTGCTCTTGAACTGAATTTTTACCTTGTAGAATACAAGCTTGTAGACTTCCAACACAAATGCAGAAAATGAAAATTGGCCTGATATTTTTAAGGTTTGCTCAGTAGGTCTGTTGTGCATGCATTTGGCCTAATTTAAGCACGCTGAAAATCAATCCAGAGTCCTAAATTCATAATGATTTGCTTTTATTATAAGTTTAGTAAGGATTCTTTCTACATGTAACACATATCATGTTTTCCGATCGCTTGGATTTACTTGCACAAAGGAGTTGACAAAGTCGAGCAAGATGTCTCAGGTAGTTCCTTCATTGTGTGGGTTGAAAGCATAGCTATTTGCAGTACTTAATATAGCTTTTGCTGTGGGATTTTGTTTTGGCTGAAAGAGCTAGTAAATTTGAGGGCTCATTTAATTTGAAAGTATTTTGTATTAGTATTGTTTCTAATTAAACAAATTTTAAGGTCTTTCAGCAAATGTTTTCCGTAATTGGTTTGCACTTGAAAATATTTTTTTTTCTTTTGTGTGCTGTGCAATTCCACAAATATGAGAATTAGATGCAAATTTTTGGTGTTGACCGAGTAATGCATTTTCTTTATGTAAAGGTGATTTGTTATTGTTGTTACTTCTTCTGAATGAGGTAGGGCAAAGTATCTGATGTTCCTGTTTCCTCTGCTGAGAAAATTCAGTATTTATCATTTAAGTCATTTTTTTTGGATGAAGGTAGGCCTATTTTGTATGTATGTGATTTGGTTCAATTTTCTCAAATTCCCCTTCTCTTCTACATTCTTTAGTCTTGAGGTTAGAAACTAAGTCAGAAATATTAACTTTTTTGATCTGTCTAGTTTGTTTTTATTTCTAGTTACATATTAGTTTTAATAATGATAATTCTTCCCAGAGAGGCTACCTGCCTCTCAAAACTCATCACAGAGGTGGCATGCATATTATTGTACCCTAGCTAAAAGAGAAATAGCTCCATTTTTCTGAGATTTGTTCTTTTTAAAGTGAGGAAAAAATTGAAATTTCTTCTGCTTAATATCTGGCTTGGTAAAAAGTATTTCATTTACTCTGCCTGTTTCTAACTTTCCTGTCAACTCTCCAAGCCAGTTTGAGAACTAATTTTTGAACATGTACACTTACAGAAGAAACCTTAGTTTTGTACTTGGAATATTCAGAGATACAGGGGAAAAAAAGGAAAGAATACCAAAACTCCTAAGTCTCTGCAAGAAGTTTTACCTAAGCTTATAAAACCTTGTAAGGAACAATGAGATAATCAGATGTGAAGTACAGCTTGAGGGGTTAGAAACCAGAAGCCAAGTAAAAAACACTCAATGTTCTCATTTTAAAGTATACATTGATATTACAAAAAGCCAATGCAACCAGAGAGTCTGAGTGTTTTTTACAGGAGGTGATTCCCCCACATAACCCCTACTGTTCAGGGAATATTCCATGAAAATGGAACCTTTAACTGGAGGCAGCTTGTGACAGGTCAGTTTTTAGCTTTTTATAACATACAAATATATATATTATAATGAATTTCAAGAAATCTAATTGAACACTGTAGAAAACGAAACATAGAAAAACATGGGATGTAAATTTTGGTCCTTAGTAGATTAAAGCTTAATCTAGTGCTGTCTAGGAAACGCTGTAGGACTGTGAAATGAAATTAATTGATCTGTTAAAACTTAACAGATGAATCTTGTAAAGGAAGACTGATCGAATTTGGTTAAAAACTACATTTAAACATGCTGTTTAAATGAAACTTGCTTCACAGAGGAAAACTAGACATTTGGTCTTTCAATATCTCTGCTAGAACTGGGTCTCCTCAAGCTTCCTTGTAACTAAAAAAAAAAATAAAGGGGCAGAGGGTTTAACTCATATTAGTTACTTCTATTTAACAGAAGGTAAAATCTTAGCGAAGACACTGCAGAGTAGTTGCTATATGATTAATGAGGCTGAGAAGGGCTGTATGACCTTGTGTAAAGTTTGACCTACCATGTTAAATGTGATAATGACAAATCGTGTTGCCTTTAGCAGGGCTTCTTTCCCAGTTAATTCAAGTTAACTGATGCAAGTTAAGTTGCTACTCCATCCTACCCAAGTAAGGATAAGTGCTTGGTTTATAAAAATAAGTGCTAGGAATCACTTGGACTACACTGAAGATGCTCAGGAGGAACTTTGCAAGAGCGACGAGCAATACTAAGGATTTGAAAATCTTAAAAAAAACCCCTGCCTTTAAACCAGCACAAAAAGACAGTGCCAAAAAAGGCTTCAGAATAACTACTGTGCTTACTAGGAAAAAAATTCAGACTGGTTGACCTGCGAATTTAGTCATGTTCACTTTCCTGCTTTATATCAAGGGTTCTCTTACTGCACTTGATGTTACACTATTTCCTTTCAGTTTTTGGGTAAATGTTCCTAAGGACAAATAGGTTCAAACAGGCCCTTTTTTTCACAAAAGATATCTTACTTCAATTTAATATAGCAGGGGAATGTTAAGACAAAGGCTTCTTTCCTGATGAGGGTGTGTTATGGTTCCAGCACCGGTAAAACAGCTGGAAGACAAGATATGACATTTTTTTCTTTCCTCTTAGGAAATGTACTTTTCCTGAAACAATGTGGGCAGAGGACAAGTGGCCTTCAATAAATAATATAGAATGCATAATAAATATATAATATATTCACTCCATTCCCTAAAAGTGTATTTTTACCTTTTTAATGCAAATGCTGCATTGTGTAATGGACAGCATAGTCAAACTGTTCTCAGAAGTTTAGCATGAGTTTTCCGAATTTCTGCAGAGTACCTAAAACCAGCTTTTACAGACCTGGTGTGTGGAGAAAGCAGAGAAATAATGTTCAAAATTACTGCTCATCTGGGTAATTTTTTTTTAAGATAAATTAACAAAGTGCAAAGACCAACTGTATAAAATTGTCAGTGTCCCATGTGGTGACCATATGTTAACTAGTGGAGGAGGCCCACAAATACAGATGTCTTTGCATGGCTTTCCTGTACTAGAGCTAGAGAAAAACAGTATTTGGGATTAACAAATTCACACATTGCTAGCAGAGAGTAAAATGTTAGAGTAGCTTGAATGTGGATTTTCTGCAGTTTATTTTTGTTAATCTTCTGAGTGCTTACTGGGTTCTGATGGAGCTGATTTCTGGCCTATTTCTTTCACATGATTAAAACCATCACATTGTGTTTGTAGCTAAGCAATTTTACCACTTTTCTTTTTTAAAGTATTCTTCTGTCACCAAGTATTCAAGAGCCTGGACTACTTGAATGTAGTGTTGAGTGCCACTTAATGTGTTTCTTTTTTTTTCTTGAGAAGTACTATCAGGTGCATAATCATACTGGAAAAGTATTGAAACACTCTTGATAAACTTATACTGACAAAGGAGTTGTATGTGTTTTCCTGTAAAACTTGCATAGGCTATTAATTTTCTGGAGACCGAAAATGAAAATCAAATGTGGGAAACAGAAATGTTTTTCTTTAAGTTACAGTGGTCTTAAGAAAAGCAATTACCATTGAATTTCATCCTAATTATTTTTTTCTGATGTTGCAGTTGAGGTCTCCTGTTTTCATCAGAGTTGAAATGAATAGTCTCATATTTGCACTCTTTTTTTTTTTTTTTTTGTGATTATGTTGATGCAAAATATGTTTAATAGACAATTTGTCTAATATAGACAACTTTTGGGTTTCCAGGGTTAAGTCTGGCTCTTGGTAAGTCCATCATCCTATTCTTACAGTCCTGTGGCATTGTTTGATGCTTTCTGTAGTAGGGACAGTTTGGCCAAAATTCAGCAGATCGAGTAACTATAAAATTCAACAGAAAGTTATCTACTTCAAATTACTGCTATTCATCTGTTTTCACTGTAAGTTTGCTCAAGAGTTTGCCCGAACTGTCCCTGCCTTTCTTGGTAAGATAGTGTGGAGGTAGGGAATATGGGCTAAAATACGTTAGAGCTCAGTATGGTCAGCGGATTACTTGCACTTTACAGTAATCCCTTTTATCTGCTGAGAAATGTATAAAGAAGCTACAGAAAAAAATCTGTAGCATACACACTAGGAAAAGCCTTATGTCTGGGGAAGGGCAGAATTCTGAGGATAAGTAAATCCTTTAAACTGTGGTTGCAGCAGCTGTCTTAAGTTTCAAAGAAGGCAGTTCCAAAGGCTTAGGAAAATAGATAAGCTCTAATGATGCCCTAACAAGCTAATAGACACACACTGGCCTATGAGTAGGAAATGAAGAGTAACAGGATCTGTCAGACATTTTGCTTAGTGTCAAAAATTGGAATTAATTTTGGTGACAGATTTGTTGTGTCTTTATAGTACTCCACACTGTGGAATACATTACTAGTACTTAATGTCCTAACCAGGAATACTCCTACAGACACGTGTCCAAGAGTAACACACCTTCCAATGTCTTAAGCATAAAATATACAGTGGTCCACATGAAAGATGCTGGGTGTCATTCTTGCAAGGGGAAACACTACATTTGGAGATGCTTTATTCTGAAAATAGAGAAACAAATGTTCTTCTTTTAATGGTTTGGAACATTGGTTACCGTACTGTGTTTACTACTGAAGGCTGAAAGGATACAGGTGCATTATCTGATTTGTTATTAAACATACAGTGATATGGAGTGGGAAATGACGTGTGGTCTGGAAAGTGAGGCCAAGGAGATACATGTAATAACTACTTAAGAAATAAGAGTAATAGTGCCTTAACCCAACATTTCATGTAGCACAGTAATCAGAAGTGAAGCGTGTCTTTAACTTTGTTATCTTCGTTATATCCACTGATTTGGTTTATTCCCCAGGTCTGTGGGAAAGACTGCTAAAAATGTAAAACATTGACTAGACAAGCATCATTGGCTGTTATGAATGACAGTAAAACTAGAAGTTAACAGGACAATAGAGATACAAAGAGATAACTGCATGTGGGCTGTGGAGGAGGTTGGGAAATAAGCAACTGGAGAAACAGTAAAAGTAGCTTTCTCTAGGAAGCCACAGCTTTCAGTAGTGTTGCTCATCTCCAGAGCAGCAGCTTTGTTAGTTGTCTGCACCGATATCCTTTTCCTTTGGGGAACCTTTAAAACTTAACTTGTCAGTCTCCTTTGAAATGGCGTGGTGTTGAATATCAAAGAAAACAACCTTTTGCTGCATTGGTCTCTGATCTGCCCTACTATCACATTCCCAATCTTTTCCCAGTTCTCTGCTCCTTTGAGGAGGGATGGAAATCCTCTATTTTATGGTTTGCAGGGGGTCATGTTACTTGTATAGTTTTGTTTGAAAAGCACAGTCAAAATAATCGTAAGTTGGATCGAAAGGAAAACCCTTCTTTGACCAATACGTGAGAACTTCATACCAGGTCGGGAAAGTTTTCCCATGCTGAAGTGTGACAGCTAGTCAGGGAGTAGTAAGAGTTTTGTATACAGCCAATAAAACACCGTGCCCTGAGGCTTGCAGAAGTCCCTAAACAGAATGAGTCTATTTCAGCATGTGTTGATAAAGTTCTGGTACAGCTGAAATCAGCTGACAAGCATTAAAAAAAAGCAACCCAAGAAAACAAAGAAACTCGACTTGAAATCCTGGTTGAATTTCTGATCTTTCAGTCACATTATATTGCCACTGGGTGCCTGTATACTGCTGAGAATTGCTTGGAAAATTTTACCCCAATGAAGAAGGCTGTGCAGCTGAGGTTTCAAGTTGTGTGGAAGCAGATTGGTATTCATCATTGCATGTTTCACAATTTCTAGAGGGGAAGCTGGCCTTTAACCATTTACTATGGGCGGGTGAAAAAGTATATGGCAATGTAGAAGTTTTATGACAGAAAACTTGCTAGGGTTTGAGTGTGTTTGGAGATGAAGTGTTCTGTGTAACCTGAACTATGTGACCTTTGGTTTTCAATGGTATTCAGGGATACCAGAGGCAGCTTTTCAGTCCCAAAAGAATACCATTGTCCATTCTCAGGGAAGAGCATTAGTTATTGTAGTAAATATATGCTTAATGCCAACCTCAGAATGGGATCTTAAATGAACAGCATTCTGAAGATTTTTCATATTCAAGCTGCCTAAATATTTATGGAGCCTCCCGCAGGAATCCACACTGCTTGTTTCTGTGGGCAAAGGAATACTGATCTGAAAAAAATGAAGCACTAACTTCAGAGTATTTGCAAACCTTACATCTTTTCTTGGCAAGAGCGTGAGTCAGCACACAGAATGCTTGAATGACTGCATAAACCTGAAAATTGGAAGATTAATCTTAAAGCTGGGAGGGGAGAGATTTGGAGGTCAAAAGTGAAACAATACCATATGATTCAATTCATCATTGTATAGCACAAAAAGTGACCTAATAATAGAGTGAATATGAATACTGTTGTAACTCTTGTTGATTTTGTTGTTTCTTCTAAAGAAAAATTGGCTATAGTTTACACATATGTCATGAGAACTTCTAAACTATAGTTTTCAAAGTCTTGGTGTATCTATGATCTAGAAGGTGGTTTTTTTCCTTTTCTGGTTTGATATCATAATATTACCTAAGAATGCCTAACTTAGAGGAAGAGCTAGCCTAATTGTTGCACTTCCTTGGCTTCATTGGTTTTGAGTTTTTGGAAGGCGATTTTTCTTTCAATTTTATAGCTCCTCATAGAAGAGCAATGTAACATCTATAAATCTAGAGCAACATGTAAAGACAATGTCAAATCTATAAATATTAGGCTTGACTTTTTCTGAAGTACCGAGGTTCTGGAATAACTGCTGTAGCTGATGCATTTTGAAAGCTCAGTATTTTGGACTTTGAAGCTGGTTTTACCTGTGTGTCCACTTCACATATTATCGCCTCGAAATACTGTCAGAAAACTTGAGTATAAGAGCTAGTGTGTCCTGGCTCCAGTAGTCTACATATGTTCTATGAGCTGTTTGTAGCAGAGTTACACTAGAGTAGAATTGTAATTTGGTTTTGCTAGTAACTGAGTCAGGTTTTGTCATTTCTCTATGTCTTGATTCAATAAATAAAATATTCTTGGTTCATCAAATGTTAGCATTCCTGCTGAGGAGACACTGTAGAGCTATAAACGCACTTTTACTAAAATGCAATTGTTAATTACTCCAGCACGTCTACGGGAAAAATGTTCTTTTATCAGAAGGCAATATGTGTCACTGGTTGTGAGTTTTCTAGTGAGTCAGGGTTTTGTGGAAAACTACAAATTCATGGAAAGTAAAATCCTAAACACTGAATGTTCAGGCTTTCCTGCACTTCTGAAATGCATACAGATTTCAGTCTCCGAGACCATGGGTTTGTGAGCCCCAAGTTCTAGGTAGCCCTGTGTTCAGGGCTACTTTAGGGCTCAGAAGCCTCCAGGGTTACATGTTCTGCCTGCTTGGGTTCCCCTTCATATGTGAGTTTCCCTGGTTGTTTCCAGGCACTGTATTGTTGTTGTGGAAGTCGGAATTGAATTAACTCCAGGATCCATCATTACCTTGATACCAGCATTACCTTTTATTTCATGGGATTACCCATCCCATGAAATAAAAGGATAAATAAATATCCTTAGAAACAGCCAGAGCTGGAGTGGGTATGGCCCCGAAGAGCCTCATCCAACGTTGCAGACGACTCATCTTTGAGCAGGAGGCTGGTTTCTATGTTGTCCAGAGATCCCTTCCAACCTATTTTATTCTTTAATCCTATGATTCTCTCTTGGATCTAAATTCACACCAGGAAGCATGGGAGCATCCCATATTGAAGCTGGAGATGTTGGCTTGGACTCCTCGACAGGAATATGTAGATCTACAGCTTTGGCAGCTTGGAGCTCAAAACTGAGGCTGTGGTCTCAACCATGGCAATGTGCTGTATCATCTGCCTTTGTGGAGGTAGACTCCCTGGATTTTCTTGCACAATTGCAACAGTTGGCATAATTTTGTATTTTGAAGCAACTAACCAGAGCAACTTTTTTTCATAATTAGAAAGTTTTCACTGAGATAATTTATCTTTAAAAATTAATAATCCATTGGAACTATAACTAAAACTTTTTCTTCTAAATGTTTGCGTTTCTTATCAAACTTCTATCAATCCTGACAGAAGTTGATGAATCATGGATGATATAAAGTATTATGTGTCTTACAAAGCCAGTTAGTCATCTACTGAAAGATCTAGATTTTCTATATATTTTTACTACTGCTTTTGCTATGATTCAGGTAAGGATTACATAGATTAGCCAAAGATCTTAATCCTGTAATAACTTTATTTTTGAGTACTTTTATCATCTGGGGACTTTTCCTGTGGGGTTTTTTGATTTTGTTTTTCCTTGAAAAAATGAGTTGAATTAGTAATTCATCATTAGCATGTAGATAATCCTGGTTTTTCTCTTCTGTGAACTCAAGAACTTGAGTTTTATTAAAATTCCAACTTGCAAAATGTCAGCTTTAAAGCTAGAATATTTCTCAAATGTGAAATTCAGGATTATTTATGTTAGACAGTAGCAGAAAGGTACGTATCTGCCATAACATCAGGTTATAGTAACTTGATTACTATAACCATACTAATGCTAACCATCAGGTTCCTATAACCTAATGTTATGGCAGATAAAACATTTTTTGAGGAATAAAAAAACCCAAAGCAAAACCCTTGGAAAAATGTTTGTACTTAAAAAACTGTTATTAGCCAAACATATGCTGTGAAGATTAGTGCCAGTGTTTGAAACCTGGTTTTTTATTTCCTTTTTGGAATGTTACTTAAAATATGTCTGGGTAAGGGATGAGAGGCAGAGCTTTGCCATTGGTATGTGTGTTTAACTAACTACAAATTAATGACAGAACGTCTCCCAAAATGCAACTGAATTGCAAGACAAATGCAACTAAGTATAGCTAATTCCTCCTTGATATTTTATTACTATTGTTTTCCTTTCTTATTATCCTTACTTTAGTATTAAAAACAATGCAGAGATTAGCTAAAGCAATTGAAAGGGGATGTAGTGCTGTGTACAGCTGTACTTTTCTGCTTGCCAGGCCCCTTTCCCTTGTTGCAGTTTTACTTTCCAATCCCAGTAAACAGTTACAGATTGAGTAATTGTGACCTCTCACTGGCATTTCTTTTCACATTTGTTTCCTGCAATAAACCAGCTTTAATTCGATTCATTTATTCAGTCTGACAGGTGGGTAAAATCTTTGGTACAGCACGAGAACAGATAAAACATCTTTTTGCTGGAAGCCTTGCAATCTAGGTAATTTTATTTATTTCAGTATAATAAACATCTAATCCATGGTCAAACACTGCCTGGAGCCTCTTTTTATTTGCAGCGTTGGAAGATGTCTTATTCATACAGTTGCCATCTGTCTCGGAACACTGCAAGTCTTGAAAAAGACAGTGATCCAGAAACAACTGCAAAATCAAGTTTGCAAGAGATTCTTCCCTTTTGGAAAGGTTACCACTTATCTAGGCTCCTTATTCGAATTGCCACATGTAAGTAAACCCCGGGTTTGAGTTTTGTAGCTGACCGTCAAAGGCAATTAATCAAAAAAGAAATTATGGGAGACCAAGGTAACTGGCAAATTGAAAGTCTTTGAAGTTAAATATCCAATACTGGCAATTTAGGAAATGTTGATACTGACATAATTGTGTCTTTTCAACGATAAGTGAGAAGAGTTATACCGTTCCTTAGCATTTTCAGAGCCGGCTGACATGCGACCTTAAAATTACCTGTCTTTTGTAAAAGCTTTCCAATGAATCCCCTTGAAATAAGTAGGAACAAATCTACTTTCTAAAGAATTTGGAATTGCAGTGGTGGTTTTGTTTCCATGATGGCTCAGCTTCACAAAAAAAGATCACACAGGCCTTGTTTACTTAATTGATTAAATAATCATCCCTTTACTGTGACTCTTCTGTCAATAGCTGGGCATCACCAACCTATTTTAGTCCATTTGGAGGGAAGACCTGAGACCTAGTCTGCAAAGCTTCAAAAAATCAAGTTTCCTCAGCCTGGGTTATGCTTTATTTACTCTTTTGGTCAGATGGGCTGGCTGTTGGCTGTCAGATCTGTCAGCGGTCAGATCACACGGGTCTCTGCCTGGTGGTCATCCTTCAAATCATGATAGAGCCACTACTCAGGAGGGCTTCCTCTGGTGATACCAGAAAGATGAAACCCTTTTTGGCCCAGGTCAGTCCAGTTTCCTAGAAAAGCTTCTGACTACAGTGGGCGGTTATTTGATAATACATTATCCATCTCCTCTTAACACCCATGTCAGGCTGGTGAGAGGGTGTTTCAAGGAAGGAATTGGGTTGTCTGCAGGTAGGTTGAGTAGGACAAACTCACCTCCTTGCCGAACCACCTTTTACCAAAGCTTCCAGATAGAAAAATAAGGAGTAAGGACACTTCTGTGCAGATGTATACTGTCCCGTCAGCATCTCTTACCTGGGTGAGCAAAATCTCCCACCTGGCCACCAGATGGGGGCATTGCTAAGATATTGATTAATTGGCAAACACATATCAGTGAGTCATTTGCATGTGAAAATCACCTCCTCTGTCTTTTATTCCACATTTTTTTAAACATTGCACACACTGAGAGATGAAACATTTAATCATCCATTGATTTGGTATAACAGGAAAATACTCTTACGAAAACAACCAATAACTTGATAAGGTTTCAAAGGATTCCTGCAAGTATAAAGGCAGATTTTTTTTTTTTAAGCTTTCTGGGTGGTGTTTCTTGTTTTTGGTTCCTACTTCCCACTGTTGGACATAAAAGGCTGGATAGATGCTTTTGCCCTTATCAGTTTTATCATTAGTTTACCAGACGCTGCTTTGGCAAGCATTACAAAAGCCTACTCTTTATTACATATGAAAATACAGTGTAGGTTGTGTTCTTTATTTGATAGCCAACAGCCGTTTTCATGATAGGTTAAATTATCCCATTATGCTTCATGAGGAAAAGTGTTTGATTCTGTTTTGATTTTGTTCTTAATCCTCTAAGGCAGCTGAACAACTAGGAAAATACTCCACAAGCTTAAAAAAATGGGAAAAAAAATCAACGAGGTTTCAAGTTATTTATATTTAAAAGTTGGTTTAAACATATTATTGGGAATTGCGTTTTGCCATTTATAAACTGGAAAAAAAGATGTATACCTGTGAAATCCATGGTACATCATTAATGTAAATGTACATACTGCTCTACTAGATTGAAACTTTCAAAGTGTAACTTTTTAAAGTAATAAATCACAGATTCCTACACTGAACAGATGATTACTTACGGTGTTTTCTAAAGAATTTTTTTTCTCCTATTGAGCAAGACCTTTCTTAGAAAATATCCTATATTTGAAGATATATAACTGCATGTTTATAAATAAAACATAGATTAAATGTTTTTCCTTAGTGTAAAAAAGATTAATGAATAAAGGAAAAAAGAGAGCTCATTTACAGAACTGTGATGTTACTCAGGTAGAAGTTGGGCAATTTTTACGCTGACATTAATTCATACCGTGTCTGTAATCTTTATCATGAGAGATAAGATAGAAAATGTCCTGTGGTTTGCCAACCTGATAAAGCAAACAGATTTGATGAGAAGCAGCAGAATGAAAACAGATAAGATCTGCTTTATGGCTCTCTTTGTAGCGCTTCAATAAGGTAAAAAGAGTACCAAAAGAAGCCTTTAGAATTGCTGCTTTTTAGCTTTCTTTTTTTTTTTTAAAAAAAAAAAAAAAAAAGCATCAGGTTCCCTTTTCTGCACTTCTTCGGGTAAAACATGAGATTACCATAGCAGCAATACTACCCAGATCTTAGGTGGATATGAAATTCTTACATATCACCTACCCACCTTAGCGCTTTTCAAAAGACATGTGTGTCATTATCCTTATTTTGCAGATGAGAAAACTGGAGCAAAGGTGGATATGTTTGCTAAAGTTCATTTTTGAAGGCTAGAGATAGCTTTTTCAGTTTTTTTGAAAATAAACTTATATTCCTTGTTTTGAGCTGCGTTCTCTTTCAGTGGGAAAAAGGTGTAATAAAACTTAGTAAAAGCATGTTTTTGTTGGGGGGGTGGGGACAAGTATGCAAAATAACTTTTCTACATAGGGACCCATAGTATTTATTTGAAAACTTTTATTTCTTATGAAACAAGTGGGGAAATTGAAGACATAGTAAAATTATCAATTTATCTTCCCACTCTGAATAACACTGTCCAGAGTATATAAATTCACACAGTTTAGTTAAGCTGTCTTTCTATAATTTGTTTCTGCTACCTCCTCAAGCAGGTTGTCTTTCGCCTTTGAATTTCTGTCATCCTTTTAAATTTCTGCTAAATCTACCTTTGTTTTTGATAGATATGTCCTGACATGGACAGCAGATACGCAAGCATGTGTGTATAGATAATATATATATATATGTTCTGTATATATTACCTATGATGATGACTGGGTTGCTATCTACATATCTAATCCTGTCATCACAAGGGGTTTTTTTAGTCATCATGTCAGACAGAAAACCTTTAGATGGTTTATCTTTTGGCCCAGATATGTTATCAATAAATAGAAGCTTGTGAAATATCTTGTGAAATTTGTTAATCTAAATCCTCAGAAAATATTTCCCCAGTAGCCTTTCTGTATCTGATAATGTATTTTAAACAAGTGGGTAAGGGACCTTAAGCAAGGAGATGCAGAGCAAATAATGCAAATAGTTATGCTGAGCTCTGTATCACAAAGTTATTAAAATGCAGATTTATATTTGTTCATCTTTCTACTTGTGTATCTTACTCCTGAATTGCTTTTTCTGTCCTTTTCACTTGATCTTACAGGAGGAAAGATAAAAGACCTTGAGGTGTAAGAAAAAAGGTGATGGTGTGATCTGCAGTGCATGCCAATGGTCCATAACCACTGTTTAAGATCAGATCCTGAAACAGTATTAAAGTATTGAAAGGGGTTAAGACATACCTAAGAGGAATACCAGACAAGTAAGAAAGAAGCCTAAGTGTAAGCAGCCATGCCTTTCAGGTCAGAACGTCCTGATGTTGTTTCAGGGGTGGTGTTGCTTAGGTTCATCTGACTTGACATTTTTCCTGCCATCTACAAAAATCCAACAGTCCCAAACCTCTACCTTCTGGCACTTACTTCTTTGTTTCCTGAACTGCAGATTTCTGCCACTGTTAACTTGGTTTTAAAGAGGGGGTGGGGTTTTATTTGTTTGTTTGTTTTGTTGTTGTTGTTTTGTTTTGTTTTTAATTTGTGTCCCTTCCCTCTCTTGGTTTCCTCTGACAGATAACCGTAGTGCAGCATTGGCTTGTCATCTATTGCTGGCTTTCCTGGAGAGGGCAGTGGTGCTCATCCTCATCCTCTAACTCATTCTTTACTATGTAGGTGCTCCCCTTACCTGCTGTGCAGGTGGGAGAGTTGGATCATTAGGGAAAATACAGCTCTGAAGAATAAAAATGACAGTGGTAAATCTAAAATGGGATTCCAATAGGATGAAGCACAATGTGCTTCCAAGTATTTCTGCCATTTTGGCTGACAAAGGGATCCAGCTTTACAAATTACATCCACAGAATAAGTAGGAAAGTAAACTTGCAAAAACAGTCAGAGTCTTGCTAAAATTCTGAGCTGTGCGTCCACGGTTTTGTATCTATTCCCAGGCATCCGGTAATGGAGTGACAGGTAATTTTTAGCTGGTAACTTTTACTCCCTCAGAATTTGTGCAAGCCATTATTCCTTGGCCAGAAGAGAAAATGCCAAACACATTTTCAGTGCCAGATACTTCATGCCAATTGCAAAGAAGAGTCTCAGAGAGATTTATAAATATACTTTTTTTTTTTCTCCTCATATCAGAGGTCCTTTGCCTCTGATTTTTAAAAGTGTATTTATCTCTGCCAGTCTTTTTCTAGATACCTCTCCTCTGGCACTCAGATGCTATTGTATTTTCTTCCCCCCACTTCTGCAAAAATATTTGTGATCAGTCTGTGCAGCAGACATTATCCTGAAAAACCTCATTCCAAGAGCAGTGTATCTTGACTTTCGATGTATTTGTGTCTTGTGGATAGGTTTTCTGTTGTCTGAGAGGGCATTTTCCGGCCAAAGTATTTTCCTCTGACTTTCAAGAAATATTTCTGGTTCTGTGGAAAAGTTGAGCTTGTGCTGTAGCCTGTGAAGTCACTTTCCAATGCTTAGGTACCTATTTTGCAAAAAGCTGTAAGAATATAAACGTTTATTACTTGTAAGAGTTATTTGTCCAGTTTGAATGAAATTTAACAATGAAGATAGAAATGTCTTGGGAGAGAAACACAGAGGCAGTCCAACTGCCTAGGCATTAGTTTCTAAAAGGCTAGGTTTAAGAAGGTTTGACTCTTCTTAATTCTCTGTGTCAACTGACTCTGGCAGTTTGCAAAGTCTGAAGCGGTAATAAAGGGAGAAAGATTTTTTGTTCCTCCCTGCTCCTGTAACCGCTGAGTTCTGGGCAGCTCCCAAATCCTCTTCCATTCATTTGAAAAGCCGGGCAGCGTCTCAGGGTCTTAGCAAGTTGCTCTATTGATGTCCAGGACAGGGCTGAAGGACAACTGAACGAATGAGCCCTTCAACAGATCCTGAGGACCCCCTTGCAAATCACTTAAATGAAGCTGCAACAGTTGATAACACTGCAGGAGCACATTTAATTAACACACCTATTAAAATCAGCAAATGAAGCTCAAACCAAAACCAAGGTGACTAGGAGCTTAGGAAACCAGGAGAGAGGCAGCACCTCGGTGCCTGAGTCACTTAATAGTTTAGGATCACACATAAGAAACAATGAGGGTTAATGCTGTTCCGCTGGCATGAATGTCCCAGGCAAAATTTGTACCCAAAATGCAGCAAGATTACTCCTGGCTAGAGAGTGTTACAAGATGAAGCAAGATGTGTGAAGGGATGGATGAACAGGGAGGAAAAGATGGGGAAAAAAGGGTTCTATTTTACTTTATCTTTTAGGATAAGCTTGCGTTAAAGAAGCAATTATAAAATTAGCTGAGTGTATGTCTGAATTGTTTTGCTCAGACCCGGGAAGTGATTTTTTCAGAGCTGTCATGCAGATGCACAGACGTAGTACTAGAACTTTTTGAAGCAGAGAAACAGGAAAAGTATTAACTTTCTTTTTTTTTCCCCGTGGATGTTTCAAATATCCAGAATAAGTATGTATGACACATACAACCATTCCTGAAAGCAAAGGCTCATTAGAGCTGCAGATGAAATCCACTAATTAAATGGTTAGTTGTAAGTTTATTTTTAACATTCTTTTTACGTTGATGTCCACAAACTGTTTCGGTTAGGGTCCCTATGTTGCCAGTGCTGTAGAGATCTAAAGCAGCCGTCTTTCCTTACAAAGAGCTATACCATAAAACTTATGTTTGCTGTTTAAGATTATTTTTTTTTATATCATCCGCACTAAAGGATCTACTGATACTGGAAAACATTGTTTTCACTTTTCATGTCTATATTTTTTTCTCTATGGAAAAGCTTTTTTCTTCTCTTTCTGTTGCTAAGAGAAAAAGCCCCGTTGCCAGGGAACAAATGTCCAGCAGATACCGATGTGTCCTCTGTCAGATATCAAAAGAATCCCTCTTAAATGTTTTCACGTGCGTACTGGGGATGCTTCTTACACATGAGGGAAAGGAAAGGTGGAATTGGCCAGCCTTGCTTGGTGATGTTCAAAACCACCCACGAATCATTCACCTTTTATCCAGCAGTCCTAATTTCAACTCTTTGGTTTACCTTTTTTTTTTTTTCCTTCTGTAGTCCAGACAAAGGTTAAAACACCAGCCTTAAAACTTATTTTTTTACTTCACTCATTTAGAAACAAAGTTTGTTTATCTGTTTTAAAATCAGTCTGGTGCTAGTGTTACGTGGTCAGGGCATGCAGAAAACCTTCAGAAAAAGAGCAGCCCAAGGTTTGGCTGAGCCAGATGAGGCTGCCACTTTTTGCTCATAGATCAGCTCTTGAAACTGTGAGCATCCGTCCCGGTGCTGAGGGCTACCATGGTCTCTGCGGCAGACGCCTGGGGAAGTGGGCAGAGACGTTCAGTACGCAGTTAGACTGTCCTTAGCCACGTGCCTGGTTTATCTCCATAGCGTAGAATTAAACCTTCCAGTTCACAAACCAGCAGCCTTTTGAAGCTAGGCAGCTGGCAACACCCTGAGTGGAAATCTCCTGGGGGAGGAAGCGTCAGTGTCTGTGCAGTCCTACAGTCAGAGCTGTGCCTGTGTTGTCAGTTGCCAGCAGTACGTTACCGGCACATGGAAGGGGCATTTCTGGAGTGCAGAATACTTCTCATGTTCCCTAGTGTCTTGTTATTAGATGTCCTGTGTTAAGGATGCTCCAGGACAGATTTTTGTACCTTGCGCTGTGTGTGGATATACTTGCCCGTGTTTCATCTGCACGTTTAACAAAGACGTCAAATGTATCAGTTGGTGCTTTTCAGGTTAGTTGATCCTGAAATGGTTTGTAGCTGCAACTAACTTGCAGAGAGGTTGGAAATGAAATGTAGCTATGTAACACTTGGTTCAAGACGTTTTTAAATGTTGACATTTTAAAAAGCTGAAGAAGTTGAAAGGAAATGGATAAATGTTATAACAGTGTTGTTATAACATTTATATACCTCAGTGCCAGGAAAAATTATGAAACAACTCATCCTGAGTGCACTCACGTGGCAAGTGAAAGACAAGCAGGGGATCAGGCCCAGCCAACATGGGTTCACGAAGGGCAGGTCCTGCCTGACCAACCTGATCTCCTTTTACGACCAGGTGACCCGCCTGGTGGATAAGGGAAAGGCTGTGGATGCGTCTATTTGGACTTCAGTAAGGCCTTTGACACAGTCTCCCACAGCATTCTGCAAGAGAAGCTGGCAGCCCATGGCATTGACAGGTGGACTCTTTGCTGGGTTAAAAACTGGCTGGGTGGCCAAGCCCAGAGAGTTGTGGCGAACGGTGCTAAACCCAGTTGGCGTCAGGTCTCAAGTGGCGTTCCTCAGGGCTCAGTTTTGGGGCCAGTCTTGTGTAATATTTTTGTTGATGATCTGGATGAGGGGATTGAGTGCACCCTCAGTAAATTTGCAGATGACACCAAATTAGGCGGGAGTGTTGATCTGTGTGAGGGTAGGAAGGCTCTACAGAGGGATCTGGACAGGCTGGATCGATGGGCTGAGGCCAATTGTATGAAATTCAGCAAGTCCAAGTGCCGGGTCCTGCACTTGGGTCACAACAACCCCAGGCAGAGCCACAGGCTTGGGGAGGAGTGGCTGGAAAGCTGCCTGGCAGAAAAGGATCTGGGGGTCCTGGAGGACAGTCGGCTGAACATGAGCCAGCAGTGTGCCCAGGTGGCCAAGAAGGCCAATGGCATCTTGGCCTGTATCAAGAATGGTGTGACCAGCAGGAGCAGGGAAGTGACTGTGCCCCTGTACTCAGCACTGCTGAGGCCGCAGCTTGAGTGCTGTGTTCAGTTTTGGGCACCACAGTATCGGAGAGACATTGAGGTGCTGGAGCGTGTCCAGAGAAGGGCAACGAAGCTGGTGAGGGGTCTGGAGAACAGGTCTTATAAGGAGCGGCTGAGAGAGTTGGGATTGTTTAGCCTGGAGAAGAGAAGGTTGAGGGGAGAACTTATCACTCTCTACAGCTACCTGAAAGGAGGTTGTAGCGAGGTGGGGGTCAGTCTCTTCTCCCAAGTAACAAGCGACAGGACAAGAGGAAATGGCCTCAAGTTACGCCAGGGGAGGTTTAGGTTGGATATTAGGAAAAACTTTAGGAATCATCATCCCTGGACGTCTTTCAAAGACGGGTAGACGTGGTGCTGAGGGACATGGTTTAGGGGTGGTTTAGCAGTGTTAGGTTTATGGTTGGACTCGATGATCTTGAAGGTCTCTTCCAATGCAAGTGATTCTGTGATTCTGTTATACTTACACTGTTAGTGTAAAAGTATACAGTTGGTAGACTTTAATATATTGGGCCTTTGCCCTATCATAACTAGGATATTGACCTAAATTAACATTTCTCTTGTCTTAGAACCAAGCAGAAGCAAAAGAATTGATTCAGAAATAAGAATGTACAGCTGCAGCATTAGTATGCTTTCCGCACAGTCTCTGGATCGGGTTCTTACATGCCAGAGTTGCACCCAGTGACTGCTACTGCAGGGAATGCTTTGACTCCTCTGATCATACGCAGATCATCACAAACAGAAGAGGACAAAACGGTTGCATTTCTCCCAAGCTATTCAGCAGTTAGCCTAAGCCTAGCGCTGGTCAGGAAACAACCAGAGAAAGGATTTGTGACTTGCTTTTCTTGTATTTCCATTTCCTGATTTCCAACCATAAGCAGTTTTCCTTTTTCATTTTGCCTGTGGGCCATTCTAAAATTGGTCTTCCTCATAATTCTGTTTTGGTTTTGAGCATCAAAACCGAACTCACTTTTTTGGGGGGGTGTCTTTTTTTCTTTTACTTCTCAGCGTTGCACGACGCAGCCCCATGCTGGACATCACTGTCAGTGGTCCTGTCACGCTTTTTTGACTCGGCAGAGCAGTGCTGTGGAGAACGAGTTCGAGCCCGAAGCCAGCAGTGGCACGTCAGCGGAGGGAAGCAGCTGGGTACCCTGCAGCAATGCTGACAGCGCCGCTTTTATCCGCGCTAGTGTTAGGACCTCAGCTCCACAGTCACAGCCTCTAGTTTAACTCAACTTGTACAACTATTGCTGGTTGGATAAATGTGAACAGTAAAAGGCGAAGGCGCTTCTAACGATAAGAAATGCTGATGAACAACTCAAGAAGTTGAGGGAGTTCTACTTGTACCCTCCTTTGTGTCAAGCTCTGTCTTTACTGGGGAAGTGCCATGAATCATAAAAGTCACTGTCCTATTTTTGAGTCTTGCAAAACTCAGCTATGCTGATCTCACTCATCTCGCTGAAGGATTAAGATCACAGCCAGGTATTCTCCCCTTTCATCGTAGAAAAGAATACAGCTGGCAGCAAAATGTATTCTTCTTTATCTTGCCTTGGTAGAGCTGTGTACAAACAGCTCACATTGTCCTCAGCTGACTGGGTTTATTGAACAGGTAATTCTGAAAAACAGACTTTTCAGATATATGTTGTTATTCAAATTTTAAACTATTATCTATTTGTGATAAACTCAGATGAGGTTTCTGTACTGTTCTTGACTCATACAATGAAAAAAGGTTGTCCAAAAGTCTCCTGCAGGCAAGAGTTTGATACATACTGTTTTTTAAAAAACAGTAGCTTCCCTAGGAACTCACACATAGAAAACTGGAATTTGTTTTCATGAGCATCTCTGGGGGATGGTTTGACATCCTTTTACATTTGTATAAAGCAAACAAAAGGAATGTGGATATGAAACAAATTCATTTATAGTTTTGAATGAATATTCATTATGTTATTCACCCCTCAGTGGCATTTCGTACAGAATCTGAGACTTGCAGTTTAGGTAACTCTGATGACTAGTGAACAAGAAATTGTTTCCTACTTGTAAATCAGATTTGCCTATTAAATAGTTTACTTGTTCTGCCAGGTTGTTGTGTCCTCTGAGTTGTTATTTAGCAGCATGTCGGTATGGTAAACCCACTAAAAATGAGTTGAAACTAATTATGCTTTGTTTGAACTCTTTCTTAAAAAACTTTTTTCACAGAGATGCCCTTTAATTCTGTATTAACATAAAAGTTAATTTCATTATGCCTGCGCAGACTTTCTTTAAGGTGATTGAAATTGGTAGTAATGTAGTGAAAACATGGTAAACAAAACTGGCTCTACAGTTTGCATTTCCCTTGGTAATTTTGGATGCAGTTCAGCCTGGTGTCATACACAGTATTTTGCTCATACATACAAGCAAACCTACCCTGTCTCAGCAATTTAATTGCTTGAGTATCGGAGAAGATACTTAGAGAAAATGCATTTAAGATTTTTTTCTTGATATGCAAGCCCATTTTTATAGGACTGAAATTGCTTCAATGATTTTTATTCTACGGCATAATTTTTAGTGATAGACTTATGGACCACCCACTGAAATAACATTTTGCAGTGAAGGTTTTGGCTATAGAAAGCTGTGCCTTCTAACAACATGGAAAAGTACTTAAAAGTATTTTTTTAGGCACAGAAGAAGTCTTCCTTGCTCTGTGGTCATAATAGAAATGTTATAAAGTTTCAGTGTTAATAATGACTGAATATCTTAAAGCAAGTCTGTTAATGTTTTCCTGTAGAATGGTAAACTCTTTTATGAACAAAACATAGTAATATATTATCTTGCAGATACATTTCCTCATTAATTAAAGACATGGTCAGGTTTCTGGTGCAGCCTACTACTTTATAAATTCCCAAGTTAATATCTCCAAATAGTCACTGTTCCTTCTGAAGTTCAATACTGTCTAGTGATTATTCAGTATTTTACTGCTTCTTTTAGCATTACTGCTTGTTAAGTGACACTATTTGTTCATTAGTGGTGTTACTTTCTTAATGAATGTCTCTTCAGGCAGATTTTAAGATTTTAAGTTGCAGATTTCAAGACACCAGAGTGGGAGTGAAATTAAATGAGGTCTATTTTTTTCACAGGAGCTTGGTATTTCTTTATACGAATTCTTCTTTTTAAATTTTCATTTTTCTTTTTATTTAGAAACAAATCCAGATGAAGCTGGATTGATATATTGTGACGCCCACTACTTTACTACATTGGTTTTTTTTTTTTTTCCCCGAGCCTTGGGAAAGAGAGCTTGATTTGATGACTTTATTGAAAGTTAATTGCTGCTAATTGATTACTGAGGGACCACTTAATAAAATAAACAAAGCAGGAAGTCTACAACACTTGTAACCTCTATATAAAAAACTGTTTTCGATGAAGGTGAAGAAGCCTTTGGACTATTCTGGAAATGGGTAGAAAAAAAGTAAAAAAATTACAGATTTCATTAAAGAGAATGCTGATTTCTCATCTTCCAAATACAATTATTTTAACGTTAATTATTTATATATTTTGATGATTTATGGTTAATATGAAATGTATTATGTTAATATTTTTTTACATTACCTCTGAAACACTCTGCATTTTAATATTTTTGAAGGGGATGCAATTGACAGATGGAAGCAGCAGCCAGCCATAGGTTCTGTCAGTGTGCAGATACACTTTGCCAGGACTACTGCAATGACAGATTTCAACACGCCTTGGCATACAACATGCTATAGATGTGATTGGCTCTCCTGGGCACAGGATACAGTTGACCCAGTAACCTACAAATATCAACACGCAGTTTTGCACAGCGCACTGTGAATGACTGACCTAAGCATACACAATACGGTGCTGACCCCGTCACCTGTGCAGGTTAGCAATATGTTCTCACAGTGCTAGTGTGATATTTCATACATTAAAGTCAGCAGACATTTAGTGTCCTAAGAGCTTGGTTCTCCGTCAAAACTCCAGAGCCCATCTCAACCCTCACGGCACACGTGAAACCTTTCTCTTGTGCTAGGTCTGTGTGCTCACAAGCTAGGCTGTTAGTTCAGCTTTAGAAACATTGGGCTCTTGGGACAGTATCTTGTGAGGTTGCTGGGCCAAGAGATCGCTTTGTTGTAATCAATGCCTTGCCTTCAGTCAGTCCAGGCTAACCTTACAGACACAGTGACTCTGGTAGGTTTTTTTTTTTTTTTTTTTTT
>VZSF01006466.1:283604-320308 GCA_013398295.1 Chionis minor
GTCCAAGGTAACCCTATAGGTAACAGGTTTTCGGGGGGTTTTTTTTTTTTTTTTTTTTTTAACATGGAATTAGGTTGTGCTTTAGGATTTTGTTGTTCCCGATGGGTTTTACCTCTGTCTACCCATCATTACACGTTGCCCTCAGCCGCTAGCAGAAACTGAACTGTTAATGCATTGAATTTAGCATCAGCTCAGCTCTTTAAATGGAAGTTTCAGATTTATCTTAGACTTTCACTGATTTGTTTTCAGTAATGGTGGGTCACTACTGTCCCTAGCACAGCATGGCTTGGGCTCTGCTCAGTGCAATTCTGGTGGCGTGCTGTGCTGTGTGGTTACCAGCAACCAGAGTATATGACTGCTTTCTAGTGAAGTCTGTGGGCATGGCATTTGGGTAAATAACAGTAAAGCTTTAGGGAATTGCTTCAGTTTCTGCAATGCCAGCAGTTGGTTACTGAGCCTGATTGCAGTTCCAAGGTTTGCTGACCAAAGGGGACATTTCTAAACAGAATGAAGGTGGGTTGCGATTTTCCCTCCTTGACAGGGACATAGAAAGGGATGCTTGTGGGAACAGAGCAGATGAAAGCACGAAGGAACGATGGTTCTTTGATGATTTTTCAGGGTGCAGGGTGCCAAGTTGCAACTGCTCTTTGTCCCTAATCCATTTGGTTGACCAGTTTGTCCATTTTTCCTTTTCAGTTTAAATGAGTCATTAATAGACTCCAGCAAGAAGTGAAAATGACTCAAAGAAATTACTATTGTCCTGCTAATCTTCTCTGCAAAATCTTCCTTTTAAAATTCAGAGATTGTCTCGTGGTCTAAAAAGTCTCTTGTGTTAACCAGAGGTGTCACTGTATAGGCAGCTCAAGTATTGACAGTGCTCCTTTCATCTGACATACTTGCTTTTAATGGTTTACCATAAACTCATGTCTGCATAACCTTTTTCTAGGAGTGGGAGGAAGGAAGGGAGTAACACACGTAGGAGGTGAACAGAAATTTGTCACTCAGTTTCTCCTGCTACTTTGTTCTGTGTAGAAACACTAAAGCCAGTATGCAGTGCTTTCTGTATGAATTGAGGGCTGGTTTTGGTACAGGAAAATGATAGTGGCTAAGAATATATAGTCTTGATTTAGAATAAAACAAATAATATTTGTTTTATATATGATATTTGAATATCTGCTCAGGGTCATGTCATCAGCGTATATTGTGTGTGTGTACGTACATGAGTGTGCTTGCATATTCCCCACTGGACATCGGGATTTTGCCAACTTTGGTACCTGTTCATATTACTCTAGTATATACGGTCTAAATCTTACAGCTTAATCAGGGTAGAGGTAAAGTTGTTGTGATTGCAAAGACAATGAATGAGAGGCAGAGTTAAAGAAGTAAGGAAGTACAACACTAGGTGCTTTTGGAGTATCTCCTGCTACATAAAAACCAGCTGAGACAAGAATGTCTGTCACTGGCACACTGTGGTTAAAAAGGCTCCAATATGAGCTGCTGCACGTTATATCCAAAATGGCTCCAAGCACTATGTATCTAGTCAAATTTCTCTGTGATCTCCCAGGGGTAGGTGTTTGCACTGTAAATTTACAGGTAAATTTTTATGTCTCAAAAAAACCCCATGGATTTTAATATTTTCTCTCCCAGAATTATCTTCTTGGTTCCTGAAGATGTGTCTGGAATACACGATAGAGTAGCTGTACAAGTTAAAAAAAACCCAAACAAATTATTATGGAATAAATCCAAAATCACCTGCTTCACTTTATGGTATGTAAAATTTACCTCATTGGAATGACTAGACGTATTTCAATATTTCTGCTCTTGAATTTCTGCTTTTATACTCTTTTTTAAAAGGAAAATTATGATAAACATTTACCAAGAAATAGTCATCTAATAGCATTTATAACAAATGTAACCTTTTTGCATTTAAACCATTGCATGTGGGGATGGGTAGTACCTTGCTACAGGCCCAAAACAAGGTGAAGCATTTACACGTGACCTGTGAATCTTTGTAGGATCTACATTTGGAGAATGGGATCCTAACTTTAGCTGTCATGACTAAAAGGTTAAATTTGGAGCTATGCTGTACAAGGCACTATGAAACTGCCAAAACCCACGGTATAAGGCAGAGAGGGAGACTAGATTACCTTCAGAGTGCCTCTAACAACCCAAAGACAAAAGTACTGTCCTAAAGGTAAAGCAAGATGTTAAATCTCTTGTGAGTTTTATGTTCCCTGGTCCAGTATATGCTGTCAATTGATATTCTACATGGCAGATCAATAAGTCCCAGGTCTGAAATGAAACAGTTTCTGTTCTTGGAAAGATTAATCCAGCCTCCAAAAATATTTCCAAGCTTCTATGCAGTGACTGGAATTTGGGCTTTTGGTATTACTAAATGATTAGATGGGACCTGGATCATACTTTAAAACTGAAGAGTCTGTGGATTCAGTGATCTGGGTTTGGGACAATATTTCATTCAGATGTGTCTCTGTTCTTTCCCTGAAATTCAGCCTTTTAAGTAATGGAAGCTGACTATGTATGACAAATGAAGATCATGGTAATTGTGTGGAATTGGATTGAAATCAAACCAAGCATAAATTTTTTAGGCACTTGACTGATTCCAAAATATAGTCACCAAGTAAACAGCGGAAGGGAGGAGGACTGAATTCCTAAAGTTTTGATACTACTATCATGTCCATTTTTGAGCTACTATCATGTCCTGAGAGATGTGTTTTGGAGTACATGAGAAGAGGTATAAAAGTAAAACCATTGCTGTCCTGTTTAGTTTCCTCTGGTACTTGGGAAATGGATTTCGTCAAGGCATGAGTTATTAATTGCATTGGGTGAAGACTTCCATTCCTGTTATGTATTTCCATTCAATAGCTTGGACGTCTTGTAAGAAAAAGGTAGGAACTGCTACATAGATATCAGATATTACTTTTCTTTGTCTGTATAGCAAAGCTCTCTTTGGATGGTTAGGAGGAGTGAGCAAACCTCGGTATCATAATTTCTGTATATCTTAAATTGTCAGTTTGAGGAAATGGTTTATGATAAGAGACAGTTGAAGGTGGTTCATTTTGAATTTTAGTTAATTTTTAACTGAATTTTCATTACCACTGCTATTGTAAAATATGTGTAGTGTTCTTTGGTGAGCTTGGCATTGAGTAATGCAGGCAGATCTTCTGCCTTTTGTCTCTTCAAATCTTTGAAATTAAGAGTAAGTCCTTCTAGAACCCACTCTTTTCCCAGGAAGACAAAAGCTTTTTGATTTTCTAAAATGTTGTTTTTACTAAGAACTGGTATTTTTCAGATACTACTTGAGGTATTTCTACTGAGGATGTTATTTTTTCAGATAATATTTCCTGCACTTCTATACATTTGATGTTTTGAACTAACAGCTGCTCAGATACCTCAGGATACACCAGTAATAAATCAATAAAGTGTTTCCTTATGAATATTCCCACTTTTCATAGTTTTACAGGGAAAAGAAAAGACTAATGATGAGTTTAGGGGTTAACCACAGCAACAAAATTTGGCACATCTTCCAAAGAGAACAGAAGAGGTGAGCAAGGTCTTGGAAGCTGACAACTGGCATGGAACTGGCTAAACTCCACTGCCCTTGAGCAAGACAAAGGCCAAGTGGCCAAGGAGAGACAGTCTCTGGAAAACAGTGCTGCATGGAGGGTTTAGGCTCTATGCATATAAGAAAATAGAGAAGATGAGGGTGGAAACTTCTTACAGACATTGAAGAAACCTAGAGAGCTGTTGCTTTGGATAATTACAGGAGGGTTCCAGGAAATATCAAGTGGCACATTAACTTATAAAAGTATCAGATGTTCTGAATGATGTCAGACCAATAAGTTCTCTGCGGTACCTTCTGTGGTTCCAGAAGGCAGAGAAATTTGTATTTCTGCTGCTTTTCCATGTCTAGATGTAACCACATTTTAACAAGGGCTTGTAGTTTTATCTACTATCTGACCAGTAAAAGGAGAGATCTGAAATGTCCTCACAGCACTCTGAACAAAGGGATGCTTTCATATATGACAACTGGAAGACCTAAAGTGTCAGAATGGATGACATCTCTCAGACTTCGCAGGCTAAATATCTGCGCGCAGCCCTATCTTCATTGTAAAGCTGCAAATGTCTAAATACAAAAGAGTATGTAAAGAAACTGATGATTTTTGCATAAATTACAAAGATGTAAAATGTGTGAGGGCTTTCGTTTTTCTTTTATTGTGTATTATATTTAGTTTTTTGGAGTTGGCACATTCGAATATCATCATTCGTAGCATGGCTGAACTACTGTTTGCTTCGATTATTCAGGCACTTGCACGGATATGTGGCAGAACATCACCCTTAAATGGTTTCCCAAGTTACCATCTGCCAGATGACACCTTAAGTAACTGTGTGCATTCCCATAGCCCAGCACAGTTGTAAACTGAAATATATTAGCAGCCTCAGTGAAAAAGTTAATATCAACCCCCCCATCCCCCCCAGAAAAACCCAACCAACCAACCACCCCACCCCTATGCTATTATTTTCTACCTTTTAAAAATTTTGTTAGGTACATGTTATTTATGTATGAAGGTATAAGTGTGAGCAGGCACGGTGACCAAGCCGGTGGTTAGTGACTGTAAAATCAGTAGAACATGATTGATTGTCTGTCTCTATACACGTAATTTAGGATGCTGTTAGCATCATTATTGTTTGAGATATTGATGTCAAGCATCTTAGGGTCTAATTCTCATATTTGGATTGTTATGTTCAGTAGTCTGACATAGGGCTGTGGCGTTAGAGAATGTAGCTTGTCAGAGTGGACACGTTCTCCAGCTGTACTAAGGGTTTTAAAACAAATAAAAACCTGTTGCATTATTCATATTCTTACTTTTGTTATGATGAGTGCTCTGTTGGTGATACATCTTTAATATCAGATGAGCTCTTAGCTGCCACAGGGAGACAACCACCCCAGCATCACAAAATGTAAGACTGTGCCTATAATAGGATCTCCATGTCTGATGTGCTTTGGGTAGAAATTGTTTGTTTGGGGTTTTTTTATACTGAAAAACTCACCATGTAAAAAGAAGTTTAAAAATACCCTTTCTAGTCCACAATCAGGGCTTCCCCCATACCAGTGGGAACGCACAAATGCAAAACACAGCAAGTCAGTTTGCAAGGAGTGGAAAACGGGCAAGGATGCAACAGTGCACCTCTTGTTTTGCTGCTTTTTCTTTTGTGAGGACTTTTACAAGATTTCATTAATAGGACTGCCAGTAAATCTTATGTATTTTTTTTCCTAATTTTATTTTGAGGTTTCTGATTATTGTTTAGTCTGTTTTGGATACCAGCTTCTGATGTTCCTTCTTCACTCAGGCCATTAAAATGTTGCTTTAGGTATTGTCAGACAATAATTCATTCATACATTATTCTGTTGTGTGTACTGCTTATTACCTTGAGCAATTATTTAATTAAAACATAATTATAGGATGTCAACCTACCAAAACAGATAGATGAACGAAAATTTCACCTGAAGGTATAAAACATTTGGTTTCTGCTGCAGAAAAGAAGAGACTCCTTTACTGTAAAAAGAACTGGCTTTTGGAAATGATGCCTATCTGCATCAATACTATAAATGCATTTTACTTTGAAAAACTCCCTAGAGGGTTCATGAGGCTTGTGTGTTTGCTTTTTACTATAAATCTGGTTTGGCTCAAGGGTTCCCATTAAGCCACTGTTATGAATACACTCGTCTGGTGGAATTGCTAAAAAAGCTTTTCGGGTAATATTACAAATATAATTACAATTGAGTTATTAGTTATTTAAACTAACCTAGATTCTGGCAGAAGTTCATTTGTTTTTATGTTGCCTTCTTGTTATTTCTTGCATCATTTTGTCTTTGTGCATGCATTTTGAAAATAATTTTTGGATGTATCTAGAAAGGCTAACAGGGTCCACTGTGATGCATCTAACAACTGGGACATGAATGAGAATAGTTTGCTTATGATTATTTTTACAAACAACGTAGCAGAGGCCTTTGGCCCAAAGGTGTCAAACCTTCTGTTTTAGCATGCTGCAGTTTAGACTTCTCGCTTCAAAAATATGAATGTGAAGTAAGTTAAAGCTCAGTTTTGGTGTTACGGTACCAACTAGTTCAGAATATACCTCATAAAATTAAAACTGACATCTGAGAGAATTCTATATGTATTTAATAAACGGGAACTATTTTCATTCATGAAGCCAAATTTACAGAAAGAATGTTCCTACTATTTATCTGAAAATATTTGCCCCAAAGAAATTTATTGTTCATGTGACAGAGCTGCAAAAGTAAAATAAACCAGAACTGAATGAAACAGTTGGATTTCTTCCAAGAAACTTACAAATGTATTGGAAAAATTGAATATGCAACAAGAATTAAGGAAGGATTAAAAGAATATATTAAATTCAGTTAGTAGGGTAATTTAATAAATTTTTAGTCTAATGAAAGAGTGGAATGCTCTCTTTTCACCACTTTTATTAACACAACCAATCTTTACTCATTCATATGATGCTAGCGCTTCTTCTATTAATGAAATGTCTTCTATGGTACTATAGCATTGGCAGGATATGTTAGCCTGTGAAGAAGAACTGAAACCCTGAGATAAAACCACAGAAGAGAAATACTAAAAATGATGTAAGGCTGATGCAGTTTCCTATCCACGTCTTCAGTTCTCCTCCTGAAGTATGTGTTACAGTCCACACATGCCTATGCAAAGTTGTTTGTCTATCAATCAGCATGATTTAACTGTACAAATCTGTGTTAAAAGCAGTGAACAAAGCAAGATCAAATCCATCTGTCCTTGCCACAAAATGTTGATGTTGTGCCCATGTAGCCATGTCACCCATAGGAAAGGCTCTTCATGTGTTGGGCAATAAGATGTGACGTTCAGAGGAGGAGGTGGGCACTTCTCGACAGCAGTAACTTTGGCAATGGACAGCAAACGTAGGGCAGACTGAAGATGCAAACTGATGAACGGGGGCACTTACGCCAAGCTCCTGAGGAATTATTTAAATAAGGATTTTTTCAACATCCTTAAATACAGGCACAGAACAAAGTATTTTAAATAGAGGCGAGTTAGATAAGTAGGAGCACTTATGTCTGTAATTCAACATTTTCTGTCTGCTTTTGTAAGAAAATAGGCCTGACCTGGCAGTATTTCTAGCACCCAACTTCTCAGAGAGCCTTAGGCTGAGCATCTGTGGTCAGCACTCAAGCTCTGGCATTTTGGGCATGTCAAGGGCAGAGTCCCAGCCCTCCTCAGAGCACCATGCAAGCATACAGACCAGCCTGGGCTAAGATGTGAGAAGAGGCATCTCCTACTTGTTTCGTGTTCAATCAAGTTAAGCTGGTAGTCGGGGCTTTCACATTTCCCAAGAGCAGGGAGCTAAACTGCTTTTGAAGAATGCTCTGGTGCCTCTCCCCTAGCTGGGGACTGGTACAGCCAGCCAGTGAAAACAGCTTACAAACAGCACAATTTCACAGTAAACTGAGTCGATGTTCTGCATCAGTGTAACAGAGGCTAATATTTTCCAGAGGACTTGTTGTTTTAAAATAGTATGCGTGTATCTGATCCCTCTGTTTTTCAGAAGGCTGTCAAGAACAATGGTCTGTAATTTACTGTGGAAAGAGAGAGGAGACACAGATTTTTAATGTTAGAAAATTATTTGCAATGCGTGCAGGTTTATTTCTTGAACAAAGGTTTGGGTTACACACAAATTCATAGGTTTTGATCCCAGATTTCAAGCTTAAATGGGAAAGGCATGTCCAAGAGGATGCAGCCACCGATGGTGCCTCTGTCCTTGCAAACTGCAATGTGGCAGCAGATGCTGCCCCAGCACCTTTCTGACAGATATTAGGGGTTCTTCAGAAGAAAACAGTAGTGAAATTGGAGAACAATGTTACTCTGCAATTACAAATGGTACATATAATACATTGTCATATAATTTCCAAAAAATTATTTCTTTATCTGTGTTCAACTAATCTGTGTTTCCACCAAAATATATTTTTATACTAAGTATTACCTTAGTGTCTTCTCCATTGGATGTTCTGATAAGCCATGTAAAGAAAGTAGAAAATTTGTCACAACCATTGGAAAGTAAGTAATACAGTTAAATACAATTTAACAAATAAGGTAGAAAACATCCTCTAAGTGGAATTTCAAAAGTGGTTTTTGAATGATCATATTAATTAATGATAGAGACCAAGCAGAACCCATTTCCTCCCAACCCCTACTCTCTATTGCTAGAATCAAGTGGAACATTAATTTCCGCTGCTTCTAGAAATGACTGAAAGCTCCTCAGTTTTTAACCAAACTCTGTCACTAGAAAGCTTAGTTCACAGAATGATTTAGGCAGAGACTGTGTGAACAAAACTGAGCAAAATGAATTAAACTAGACTTTTCAATGTCGCCATATTTTTATGCGTGATTTTTGCTTTTAAATACTTTTCCCGTGTATTTCAACACCGGTCCAAGACAGTGAGCAGAGCTGGCAGGGAAATGTCATTTTATTTCATGAGAACACGAGCTTTCAGGAACACTTTGAGTCCTGGCCAGTCTGGAGACACCTGGTATGTGGAGCTTCCTCGTGAACCAGATTCCCCAAATCACTTATGAAAGCTAACCAGCAAGTAGCCAAGAACCTTGCTGCTTTCAGTGTGATTCTCCAGCAGCTGGCAGTGCAGAAACCATGAGTCAAACCAGTTTCAACTCTTGGCTGGCACAGTTTGAGATTCTTTGCTTTGTGAACATCAACCTGGCAGGTGCCCGAGACCTCCAGCGTTTTCCTTCTCTGGTAGCTGTAATAGTCCAGTTCTTAGGGAGATGCATGCAAATAAGTCTGTAAAATTAACCTCTCTCTAAGATATCACTAGTGTGATCAAGGAATAGTTCACCACTACATGGGTTTCTTTGTTTGTCTGTGATAGGATCTGAAAATAAATGAAAAAAATCCATTGGACTGTTGCGGTAGCATAAGCTGCAGTAGCATAAGCAGGAATGTAAACCAGGGCTGCTGACTCCTGACAAAATTGCAGTGGGTGGCTGAAATTCTGGGGTTCAATGGGAGTGCTATCTGTCAGTCCCAGAATGTAATGACAGCCTGTAGCTCTGAAAGGTATTGGGGTGTAAAATTTATTTTAAAATGGGATGGTTAAGAGACACCTGGCAATGACAGATGGAAAGGTGTTTAGGTGACATTAAAGCTGTTTAAAGGAAAAAATGAATAAGAAAAGCAGTTATATGTGATAAAGCTTACATACACTTATTTTTTTAAATAAGTTACAATATAAGTCATTGATTCACAACAATAACTGTGATGCTGGATTTGGAGCAAATAAATTACAGACAGAAGGCCGGAGTGAATAAGGTAAATGTGATTACTGCTTGAAGTCCTCTTCAGAGGCATTTTATTTGGTAATAGTTGAAGCATAAGCTAAAGTGGTTTTCTAATGGATAATGCAATGTTTCTGACCTAACAGTAAGAAATATAACCATTACCAGTCGTCCAAAAAATAGTCCTAACGGAGAGGTATTAGACTATTGAAGGATTGTTCTGGGAGGTTTTTCTGCTAAAAGTGCACTTGAATATAATGTGTTATGCGATATTTTTCATTTAGACTGTCCAAGCAGTCATCTGGAGATGGTAAAGAATGGAAGCAGGGAATGGAGGTGTCCTGCTTTCAGATGGCAGAAGGAAACGGAGAGAGGGAACTGCCACAAACAGTGATGGGATGGTGTAAGCAGAGAGGAATAGCACAATGTAATGAATAACATTGGACTGACAAGTGATGCACACTGGTGGATACTGGCAAGGTGGAATCTAGCAGTTAAAGGGGCTTCTTTGAGGGATTCGGTCTCATCCTCCTAGGAGTTCTGCCTCCACTTCTTCTGACATCTTTTCAAGAGAAACAAAACCGTATGACTAGAAAGAGTCTGCTTTGGTGACCTTCCTGGTGCTTGACTCAAATAACGAGCAGTAATGGTAGAGTATTTCTGAAATGGGGTCATTTCAGTAAACAGTAAAAGGATTGATATAGAGCTTGCATTTACAAATCTGCACAAGAGGCACTTTGCATCCAAAACACTGCCTCAACTGCTTCCCTTAGCAGAGTGGAGATTTTCTTAGAAAGTTGAAGGAAGGAATTTTAGCAGAGCCATTGGAATTGAAATACACCACAAAAGCTTTGGGTTTTTTTTTTGTGTTTCAAAACCTTGCTTTTCTTCTTCTATAAGTAGTATTTTCGAGGGCTGAGAACTGGGATAAAACACAAGTGCGTAAACTGCCTACAAAAATCCCTTCACCACTTGCTTGAATATGGCCACAAATAGGATGGGATTTGACTGTGGCTTTAAGGATGTAGCAGAATTTAGCAGGAGAAAAATGTGCTTCTTTTCTTCTTCACATCCATTGTTTTTCTTTCCTAGCTATGGTTTTCTTCTCATAAGCTTTATGCAGCACCTTCTAGGGCTACAACTTTTTTTGCCAGAAATCCATTTTTTTTAGAAATACAGCATCAGTCCCTCAGACAGAGCCATGAAAACTGGTCTGCCATGTGTTTGAATTAGTATGTTAACAGGACAAGAGCCAGGGAAATATATCTTTGCAGCTGTAATACTGTGTACTGAGAAATAACACATGATAAGGAAAAGTAATGGTAGTAGCACATCAGCTAGTATAAATGTGACTGGCAATTCTTATTTGTATATGCTTTCTGGTTTTGAGCCATGGAAATTATGCAGAGGGTAAAGAAAAGTGACAACCTGAACAGCTGCCTATTGAAATTCAGTGCTTGAAATTATGAAATTTGTAGACTGGTTTCATCCTGTGATTTTACTGTTCATCATTGTGACATCTGCTGAAAGCTCTCATGGTAGATATTTCTAACGCATTTCTCAAAGAGCATTAATGATTCATTGTTTGGTCTTGTTTTTTGGGATTTTTTTTTGTTCCTTGTGTGTGGTGATTTCATGGGCTCGTTACCAAAGTCCTGGGGCCAAACGGATCCCTCGTGTGTCTTCTTCAAAGCCAGCAGAGGGTAGGAGGATTGATGATGGCTAATTGTTAACATTAGGAGCAAATTTTTGCTGGAGACATATTGAGTTGAGTCCAAACAGAACTACTGGATGTCAACGTGCTTGAAATACTAAGTTTAGAAACATACTTAGGTACCCTTCTGTCTACCTTGGACTCATAGAAGATCATACTTGTAAAGGCTACATTCTAGATTTTAAATTTTCTCTCGTGTTGTTTGATCCCTACTCATTTACTATTCAGTATCAACTTTCAGGTTTTTTTTTGTCCATCATACTTTGTTGCTGACTAGCGTCATTTAAATTTCTCTGAATCCTACCTTTTTGACTGTTTTACATGAATAAATCACATAGTAGGAATAGGTTTTAATGGATCAAGAGTATTTTTTCCTAGCTTATTGTCAGCAGATATCAAGCAGATACAATCACACCCAGGTCTGATGTCTTATTTAGGACTGGATACTTGCAGAAATATCTGATTTGAGCATGAAGAATCAGGCTGTTTGTACCCATAAACAGTCTTGTCTCAAGGTACATTAAGAATTAAGTAAAGATAAGCCATGCTTGTGAGGTAAGAAGTAAGAAGAACATAATAACTAAGCAAACAGAAGTCTTGAACGAAGGATTAAAGGAAATTATATTTTTCAGAAATCACATTTTTAGACTTGCCTGAGAGCTTCTAAAGTCTTGTTGTAAGTTAAGGTGTTCCCCTGTTGCTAGGTATCCAAGTTCATTTTCTTCCTATTATCACTTTCTGAAGAGCTTTAGGACTCAACTTCGCATGTCCCCTGATATACAGCTGTGATGACATGCCAATATTTCCACCATCCAAAAAACTATGTGTTGTATCACATGAAAAAAGCGGTTTACCTTAGTGAAGAGGGAAACCCCAGAAATGTATTTTGTTAATAATTTCTTGGGAGCTTCATTCTTGTCCTAGTTTTTCTCCTGGGTAGCTGGATACTTGCCTCTCTGTTTCTTATCCTCTGCTCCCAGCGTTGTTTCATTCTGCCATAAATTCTGCTCTATTTTCTTTCCAGTCCGTGATGACTATTCTCCACGTGTTTGTAAGTTTATTTGTACTATTTTCCTCTCAGTGGCATACTAAAGTTTATCTAATGCTTCAACTTTTATAGGAAGCTGAAATAGCATATGCTAGTTTTACCAAGGGTTTACTCCCATGAAGTTCATTCATGCCTTGACCGTGTACATGAGCAGAGCTTTGTGCTGCCCTCATTTTGTGAAGTCACGTATTACAAGCATTGCAAAATCTGGAACATCAGGAAGAACACTGGGATTGTAAATTTAAACTCAAATTGCCTCTATTTAAAACGTGATGCAACTGATGCCAATCTTCTCTAACTGGGCTCTGTACTTGAATCATTCTTGAGCTATTTTGTCTCTTGGAACATAAAAAAACTTTGCTGTTCTCTGGTAGTCTAGGCCAATTTTAACAGGATTTAAGAGTTAATGTGGGGGTGGTTTCTGGTACCTCTTGATTTTGATGAGGAGAATCTTTCAAACAGTTCTTTGCATATCTTTCTAAGTGCTAATTCGCTCTTTTCATAAGTTGCCTTACAGTACTGTTTCCCACTAGCATCGTAGTAGTTCCCCAATCTTCCATAGTCTGTTTGAATTTAAGACCTGGTCTTGCAGAGCTTCTTATTCCTTATCTTCAATTCAAGTCAGGGGCACAGCTCTGCCTCTCCCTTAACCTGTCTAAAGGACAGCCATTTGGTGTTGAAGATAAGCCTGTCTAGGACAGGTGTTAGTTTATGTTTTGTGAGAAGGCAAGACTCAGAATCAAGGGAAAAGGGAAGGCTACAGGGAAGGGACTTCAAAATATAGGGTCCGGTACTCAAGAGTGTGAACAGCCAGATTCCACGTGATTGAAAGAAGGATGTGAAAATCATCAGAGAACCCAAAGGCCAAAGTTTTGGAAACTTGTTACCTGTTGGTGGTTTAATGCAAGTGCTTTCTTGCTAATCAAACCCAGTATGTCTTCCTGGACATAGTATAATGATGTAATAAAGCTTAGATAGTCAAAAAAGGCACCCTTTTTGCTCTCAGGATGAGTACATGGGTAAGAAAGCAATTTGCAACAGTATATATAAATCCATGTTTCCAACGTTCATATTTAACTTGTACAAATGGATATATCATCTCTCGTGGTGCTTGAAACTTACCCTTACGTCTGATTTGCTAAATTTACTTGATTGATTTGAGTCTTTTGAATTCTTCTGATAAATCAAAAGCTTATTTTATTTACTTCTATGCAACAGAAATGAGATTTTACTCATTGGGTGAATACTTTAAACCCTGCAAAACCTACTACCAGGTGCATGATAAATTCCTTTGTATCTCTGAAGCCTGAGGAATATCAGTTTACGGGGATGAATGTAAAGCAGATTTTGCTTGTGTTATTTAATATTATTTGATTATGTATCATGAAGTAATGATCTTGTAACAGGCTAATCAAAAGTATAAGTAAATTTAAGTTTTATATTGTAGGGTAATCGGTAGTGTGTCAGGAACTGTGACTTCTTTACTTTTTCACCCCTCTGGAAAAAGGTACTATTGCTTTTGCCAAGCTAACTAAACTTATTTAGCTTTGAGTGAAATTCACCCTTTTCTGTTTTCATTGGTCTCCAAAGTTCCTTGAATGATTGCCTTGAGTTACATGTTATATAGGCTGAAGGTTATTAAAAGCCAGCTTATCAGCTGAGGTATTTTTATTCTGTGGGAGACGATGCAAAGCTCACGTCAGTTTGGCAATTTGGCATTTATATTGTGTAATAAATATTTCTTGAATGGTTGAATTAGACTCTGAGTTTAATTGGTTTTAAATGAGAAAGAAGTCCTTCAGCGTGGATAACGAAGAATAAAATCATTTATTGTCCATGTTTTGCGACAGGTTCTGAAATTGGATATATTTGAAAACAGAAAATCTGTAAAGATACTTTATGTGCCGTTACATCATTCCTGCAGGCTTTCTTTTATGCACAGTCAATTATTCTATTAAATGCATAACATTTTATATGCTGATGAAATGGGATGAAATTTCACATCCTGATACAGATTGGGGCGAGTACTCTTGGAATTCCTATTTCTAAACCAAGATTTCTCAAGAACTGTAACATCTCTTAAGAGTGTTTGATGTGATGCATGCCCTCCTTTGGGAAGTAAGCTCTGGAAGCACAGGTATGATGTCTTGTAGTCTCTCGTCAGACAGTAGTGTAGCAAGGAAGAGATGATTATTTAAGGAGATGATTATTTCCACAAAGAGAATTAAAATTCTTCTTGAAGGTGAGAAAGAGAACTACTTAGTCTGTTTACAATGAGCAGGCAAAATGAATAGTGTTCTAGCAGAATTGTGTTTTGTACATGTGTTAATGCAATTATTAGCACAGTGTCTGTGTGCCTAATAAGATTAGATACATCTGTCATCTTTGTAAGGCATTTGACTCTGTGCTACAGTGGTTTCTGTATTTATTTTCCTTTATGCTATTCTTTTATGAATGAGTAATGTAGTTTTGTACAGGTGAAAATAAAACTGATTCTTATCTCTGAAAATTGCTTAATAATAATGCCATGCATTTGTTTTTGTTTGCCATTGTAAGACCAAAAAGCATCCATTGTTCTGGGTAAAACTGGAATTTGATTAGACTTGCCAACAAAAATCAATAATTTTGTCAAAATCACTGAGGTATTTTCCAAAAAGAACAATACTGACATTTATCTTGGGAAGTATTGCTCTAGTCACATTCATATTCCCTCTTGGAATATTGTGTAAAAACAAAAGCAAGTGAAATAAATGATAATAAGCAAGCAATACTTTGAGACATCTTCTTGAGCAATATTTAGGTGCTCATCTTACTAAAATCATTGCTTTTCTTTGTAGAACCTACCTAGTAAATAACATGGAAGTATCATAAGTGGGGAAAAAAAAATGCTTTCAAAACAAGCTTCAGAATCCCAGTGACTAGAACTCATATTCTTTTTTCTAAGCGCCTGTGTACGATTTTTCCTGAATTAGTAACTTTGATTTTCATTCAGGTTTTGCTTTCAGCCTTTCTTCTACTTGATTAGTAGGGTAAGATGAAAAGGGTTTATTTAATATGAACAACCAAATAGTAATAATAAAAAGGCATCTGGACAAGAATGATCAGGTCCTTCTTAGGTTTTACGAATGAAGGCCCTTATGGCAATACTGACTCTGCTCTTTGCTCAGAGTGAAGGTGGCCTCTGCTCTCTGCAGTGGTCCAAAATGAAGATTCTGGATGACATTGATGATTTATTTCACAGATTTTAGCATGCCAGTAGCACTTATGCCCTGTTTTACCTTCTAGTGTCTCTTTTCATTCTGTACTTCAGGGTACCCCAAGTGGAGTAGTAGGTGTGTTCATCAGACACTCAGCCTGTCTCAGATGTAAGGAAATAGGCAAATGTAAGGAAATAGGCAATTGTTAGTGAAAGAATCACCTGGATTTATCATGACAATATCTATCACATCAGAGTTTCTCAAATGCCAGGAATACCAAAATACTTTCTAGTTCCACTACACTAATGTTATTTTACGGCATTCTTGTTTATTCATTTGTATTCACTGTCTAGATCTCATGAAAATCCTATTAGGTCATGACTTTCAGGGAGAAACTATACACAGAGCAATATACTGCACTTTTCTATTTAGCTTTATTCATTTTTAACAAGCAAAGTAGATCTCTGCAGACTTCATTCCTTCAATATGCATTCTTTTATTTATATTTTAAAGTATAATGAAGTTACAATGCTGTGTTTTAAACACAGCATGGGTTGCTATAGGAATCAAATACATCATTATGGCTTCATGGAAAAATCAAGCTTGGAAAGAGGGGTAGGTTCACAAGAAGTAAAACTCTTAGTCTTTAAAATCTGTTATCTTAGATAATGATTGGATGTGGCATGAAAGGAAGACATGCAAGTAGAAAAGCGTATTGATTTGTGTGTGTTAACTCCAATAAAGCTGGAAAATTCTCTCAACATACAATTCTAGAATATTCTAAATATTCTGTTCTAAAACAAACCCACTTAACCTGTTTATATAATTAAGGCTTCCGTTCATCACGAGCATAATGCATTCATATGTAATTCCTAGTGCTTTAACAAAACCAGAAAACCGAAAGCACTTGCCAGTTGGCAGGTGTGTGTGTGTGGGGAATGACCCACATCATTACACACGAGGTACTGTGTAAAGCACTTTAAATGTACCTCTAATTGAGAGAGATGGTTTCTGCAGGTAAGAAACCTGATCACTCCTTGAAGATTTGGGGCTTGGGGACTGACACTGAAGAACAACTTTAATGCTTGATCTTGCTATGGTACTTGACATGTGGATAAACAGAAATGTAGAGTTAAACCTGTGGTGAACAGCTGTGAGTTTCATCTGCTTAGAACTTCTTCCCTGATGTCTGTGCATGGAAATTAGTTTGGGCAAGTGTATTTTTTTTTCCTGCTCAGGTGCATGCTTAACTGAGAGGATTAAAATGTCAGGTATATATGAAGTTGTGCTGACCCTGTAGCTGGAGCTAAATCCTCTCTCTCAGCTTTGTTTTCTGTTTCATTTGCTCCAATAGAACATCAGATTTATGAGGGAAGATATGTAGCTGAAAACTTACATAGCAGGAGCTTAAGAGGAGACTTGCAGAATTTAGATTCAGCTTTTCTTCAGATGGGGAGTTATACTGAAAACAAATCAGGATATTCTAATAACTTGATAATCCTTAATTTGAACAAATTAACAACTTCCTGTGTAAGGGGCCTTATTCAGCACTGCTAGCTAACATGCTGATCCTCTTGGTTTCACCTGGAGTAAACATGTAGAATAGGTGGGGTAGGAGAAAGATGAAGAGTCGGTCGGTCATCTGCTTGGCACGCTGGTGGCTGCAGGGATGGTTCCCTGGTTTAGGTTCTCCTGCTGTCTCTTTTAAGAGCCTGGCTATGCTGGGGCCCGTAAATTTTACAGATTTTTTTCTGCTTTCCACATATGGTTGATTACAAACATTAAGCTTTCTTGAGTGTTAAGTTTATGTGGCAAGTACTTCAGGAGCTCCAATGCATTCTCTACAGAGAGTGATGGGGTGGGAATGGAAAACTAGGCACTTTGTGTTGCCCCCTTTCACTGCTTGGGGAAAGGAGACAACAACATGGTCTCTTCGAAAGGCAGAAAGCAGCTCAGTGCTGGTGGGGAGATGCTGCCCTTTCATTACAACTATTACAGATGCAAGTCTCCAAGTATGTGTCGAGTGACTTTGCAGTGTCTCTTATTCAAGGGCAAGGAAATCTTTGCCAATTCCATAAATCGTTTTAGAGACAGTTTTATTGGACTGCCTTTTTAGCTAATTGACTACAAGCTACTATCAAAACCACTGACTTGGATATGTGTATCTGTTCATGCCATTCCATAGGAACTCTCCCATCCAATCATTTCCGATTTAAACATTTTTGTCTTTTACTGGAGTCTCAATAAGCATAATGCTGTTTGGAAAGGGCTAGACTCCTGTTGTACTTGTGCATGTTTTATTTAGTAAGTGTTTTCAATGCCTTGTAGAAGAGAGCAAACATACAAAGTACTTTGCAATCATCAAGCAAAGTTGCCAAGAGGGATCGGACTACAGTCCTTTCCTGTGTTGTCTGAGAGCTGCTTGATCTATGGATGACTGCCTGTTTTCTTTCTCAATCTAGTCCTATTGGATATCCTATTGCAGCTGTGCAAGCCAAATGTTACTGACTCCATCAACCCACCCAGAGTGATTAATAGTCACTGATAGCAACTACCTTCAGGTGCTGTAAAGTGGGACTTTCCGTTCCATAGCTAAAAGCACAACTACTTTCTGCCTTCAGATTCAAGAGGGCCTCAAGTTGCATGGAGTCAGACTAAACCCTGAATGTCCCGGTGCTGTGGATTTTTAAATTGCAGGCATTTTAATTTAGGGCTCCTCTTTGCCTTGCAATTGTTCATTCTAAAGAGATAGCACTTCTGTTAAATATGCAAAAGGAGCTTTTGTGGGTGGAGATTTGTTAAAGACTGAAAAATCTCCTTGAAAATCAGAGTTTTTGTCTCCTACAATTCTGTATTGGTATGTAGACACTTTCTTTAGGGGAGAGAATCTTTCATTCCTAAATAACCACTGGCAAGCAAATGAAAGTAAGGTATGGAGAAATTCTGCTTTTTCAGTTTTGTGCTCAGAAGAATGCTATCCTACTGAGTTATTCATTCATATTTAGCTGCTTTCCTGCGTGACACAGATTTTACTGCATGGAGGTGGGACCTTGTGTGAATGCAGATCTGTTAAAGTAGCAGATAGACTTGAGAATGCTTTCTGGCTCTGGATCTCGAAGAATTTCATCTGTTTATTGAGGAGAATTGTTCTTATAATGTTTCATTTATTGTCATTAAACCTTATATAAATCATGGAAAGAGAAGAAATTTTCTTGTAATGTGTTTTGATCGGGGACAGCATGCACTGAAAGTTTATAATAATAATAAAACAAATGCTAGTGAGTTGCTTTGCAGAAAGGTCATTAAAATAAGATGAAAAATTAATTGAACTGTGAATTCCAAATTGGTGTTCTGATGAATCTCAGATCCAATGCAAAAAGTAAAATCTGTGTATTAGGAAAACTTATGCCATGGTTGCTCCCAGCTATACCAGCACAAGAGAGATGATTAGCACTAGAACAATCAGTGCAATAAGGGATTAATAGCACTATATTAAATATTGTCAGGTGATTAAGAACTGGGATTAAAACAGTTTATGCATGATGGAAAACAGATGCATTTAAAAGCACTCAGCCAAATTTGGAAAAAGATTGAACCCTTGTGTGATGCTTTACCTGGAGAATGATTACACCTGGTTGTTCTTGGTGTTTGTCCTTTCTGTTGTTATGTAGTGCCCTCAAACCAAGGCATGGTGGAACCATTTTCTAGGACTGTGGTGAAGCCACAGTAGTGTAGGTAGTAAGAGCAACAATGAGGATGGGGGAAAATTTTGTCATGCAGAAATGGGAAATCAACATGGTGTGTTGATATTTTTGGTATAGAAAAATGTGAAACTTCATAAGGAAATGCCTAGGGTAATTGTTTAATGTGTGCACACAGTTTCTAGGGTTTGTTGTGAGGGTGTTGCTTGGTAAGCAAAGAATCTGAGTTCCTGTTCCTGGACCTGCCACAGATCTTCTGAGTGACTTTGGTTTAAAGCCACTTTTTATCTTTTCACATCTTTTCTGCCTTGTCTTGGCCTCTATCCAATAGCCCATCTAAATGTACAACACAGTTGTTTAATGTGTTATTTTCCAGTTTGTTTGGATAACACGTAGTATAAAGGAACATTTGCATACTTCCATATTAGATTACTATTCCCTCCAATATATGCAGAAATATGAGACTTTGTATGATAATATTTTTTTTAAAACTGATGTATATTTTCATTCAGTATTGGAAGATGAAAATAGTTGTTCAGCAAAAACCAATCTGGGAATACCTGTTCTCAGCTTAGAAGTTTCAGAAAGCTAGGGATGAGGGGGAAAATGCGTACATGATATTTCTGAAACACTGGAACTCTCAAGAAGTTTTAGAAAAATCACACAGCTGATAAAATCTACAGAAATTACTAGTGGTAACTTATTGTCCTTTCTCCTTCCTGCAAAAGCTGCTCATCACCCTAATGTGATCCAAGCAGCAGCGAGGCACAGACTCAAGGAAAGAGGGAATTTGTAGAAATGTTTGGCTCCAGCGTGAGTTGTTATTGAGCGATACCATCTTAGCAGAGTCAATAACACTGAAGGTTCAGCAGAGATGTCTGTGGCAGCTCATCCCAGGAATATCCTGGCACACTTGCAAAGCACCAGCTGAAATACTGCTGTGGCAGATAAGGAAGGAGTTTGTATGTCACTACTAATATCTAATTGCTAAACACATGCCCACAGTACATATCTCATTGGGCTTTACTGTAGCCCCAAACTGGAGTTCCAGAACTGGTAAAGAGCATAAAGGGAAGAGGTGATTGAACTGACATAGTGGGGGATCGTTTCAGCAGTTACTCTTGGCAAATAGCTCAAGCAACATACCGGGATTTGGTACGTGCATACTACCAATATCCAAAATGCAAGAAGCCAAACTATTTTAACAGTGATTGATTGGTTCACTTGGTTTATGGTCTAAAAGAAACCTTCTGAGTTACCATTGAGAGTTTGTTGTCTTTTTTTTTTCCTAGCAAACAAATAGTACAGCAGCGCTGTAGAGGTTAAAAGACCTGCTGGAGGCCAGATGGGAAGTCCCCATATGTTACTAAATAATAAATACCAGTAGAACATAAAGTTCCTAAAGTTCTTTTTGAACCCCACCTGATTAAATCTTTATAACACCAGCAAGATACCAGTGTAAAGGTCAGCCAAGATGTTATATTTATTTCTTTTATGTAAACAACAAGAAGATGGGTCATCTGTGTCAATAAAGTGAAATGAATTAATAACTAAAGAGGAACTTGATATATTCGATCTGTACTGTACTTGGGTGTCCCGTTGCTAACAGGCATTTTTATGGCACCCAGCTAATGGTAGAGTATTAAAAGCATTTGAACATACGGAGTGAACATAGATACGGCTTGAGATAAAAGGTGTTTGGTTTGGTTTTTTTTTTTTAAAAAGAAAAGAAAGAAAAGTGGTTATTCAGATGTCTGCGCTCTGAATTCTGTCTTTGAATTAAGAGTTTGGGACTGGAAAGGGACTTTCCTAAAGGCAAAACCATGCGTGTTTGTGGGGGTAGTCACAAAGCATTCCTCTAAAACAGCTACATGAAGTGGAGACAAATGAATGGGAATAGAGGATGAGTTCTGACACCAGGAGTTCAATCTAGCTTGTAGCTTTTGTCCCCTACATGGTTATCCAAATATGCAGTCTCCTGCATTACTCTATCTGATCACAGTTGGCATTGCTTCTGTAGAAGAGGTAGTAGCAATGCAGCTTTTTCACGCACCAGATGAATTTCCCTCCCCTTCCCCAAACTGTTGCTTCTTCTTTTCTTCTCTTCAGGCTGCATACATCTGCTCTTCATGCTATGTCAAAACCACCTCTCTCTCTTGATGACCTAAGTTCCTTCCAGACCGAGATCTCTCCTAGCTACAGGCATAACCCTTCCCAGAGAGCAAGTACTGTGCCAGAATCTTCCTGCACAGCAAGTTCCGATTCCTGAATGCCTTGCAGTGATGATTAAGTACACCAGCTTGAATAAAGCCAAGCCAAATTTATGTCCTATAATACCTTAGCCTTGCTTACCCTGACAAAACTTTGTAATACCTACTGAAAGATGAGAAATCAGTTGACCCTTGTTGGAGCAACTGATGCATATTTTACTATTTATGCATTAGCAAACCTACTGCAAATCAGTGGATCTGAGTATCAGTTTAGGATGGCATACAGGGATCAAATGCATTCGAACAAGAGCTACACTTTGCTCCGTTGCCTTCAAGGATTCTTCCAGGTTGGAGGAGTTGCTAGAGCCTGATCAGGAACACCACTTGTGTTCCTGTTCTACGGTCATGATAAATAGATATTATGAAATAAAATACTTGTTTCCCGTGCTTAAGCTTTAAAATGAACTCCATTTTTCTAGCTTAATGTCCTTAATCATATTTCTACTTTTCTTGATGCTTCTCTGAGTTCAGACTAGCAATGACAGGAGGAATAAACCAGAAAAAAAGTAGCTTGAAATGAGCAGGCACACTCATTTCTGCCAGTTTTTGAGATTCACAATAAAGCATTTAAACCCCAGTTTGCTACCCTCCTGGTATCACTACAGGCCAGGGAATAAAGGGATTGACAGCAGTCCTGCCAAGAAGGACATGGGAGTACTGGTGGATGAAAATCTGGACATGACCTGGCAATGCGTGCTCACAGCCCAGAAAGCCAGCTGCATCCTGGGCTACATCAAAAGAAGCGTGGTCAGCAGGGCAAGGGAGGCGATTCTGCCCCTCTACTCTGCTCTCGTGAGACCCCACCTGGAGTCCTGCATCCAGCTCTGGAGCCCTCAGCACGGGAAAGACATTGTTCTGTTGGAGCGTAACCAGAGGAGGCCCATGAAGATGATCAGAGGGATGGAGCTCGTCTCCTATGTGGACAGGCTGAGAGAGTTGGGGTTGTTCAGCCTGGACAAGAGAAGGTTCCGGGGAGACCTTAGTGTAGCTTTTGAGTACCTAAAGGGGGCCTCCAGGAAAGATGGGGACAAATGTTTTATCAGGGCCTGTTGCAACAGGTCAAGGGATAATGGCTTTAAACTGCAAGAGAGTAGATTCAGACTAGACATAAGGCAGAAATTGTTTAGGATGAAACAGGTTACCCTGTTCAAAACAGGTTTACCCAGGTGGCAGCTTCCCCATTCCTGGAAACGTTCAAGGTCAGGTTGGATGGGGCTCTGAGCAACCTGATCTAGTTGAAGATGTCCCTGCTCATTGCGGGGGGATTGAAATAGACGACCTTTAAATGTCCCTTCCAACCCAAATGATTCTCTGATGTTCAAACGTCGACTCGTAATTAATTTCCAAGAACTCTAAATTACATGTAGGTGATATGTATGCCCTCTTATCAGTTATTTTAAGACCGTGATTAGTTTTCAGGTCAAAGCTGTAAAGAAAAATCAACCACCGCGATGCCTCTGTGAGCAGAGGATGGAATAGTCTGCAACGTGTGCAGCGGCACGGGTGTGTTAACAAGAACTCGGCAGAGGTGAACTGCATTGCCGTTACCTCGCGTCGTGGGAGGGTTCCTCGCTGCCTGCTGAGCTCCGCGCAGTTCAGCACAGGCTGATGCCGCTTTGTGAATTATTCGCTGGAGACCTGAGCTGGGGGTGCACACAGCATGCTGGAGTCGTAGGCATACACCCAGAAAAAAAAAGAGGTGCTATTGGTGTACACAGGCAGTCTCTTTCAGAAATTAAAGATGTTCTGTAAGACAAATGCAATCAAAGCTATAGGGACTATAGCTGGCCCTGGGAAAATATCGTCCCAATGCGTACCTGCATTGGCACACCATTTCCATAGCTGTGGTATACCTGGTTTCATGGCTGTCACATCTTTACTCGCACAATTTTTTTCATTCTTATGTGATATCCTCGTTAGGCTTCTCTGAAATATTCACCAAATGCTGAAATGACACACCACCCCAATTTAGGAAAAAACATGGTAAACTCCAGAATCATTTTTATAGGGTAATCAATCTTTCTTTAGAAGTCTGTATGCATGGGAACCATTTAATATTCTTTGCAATATATAATAAGGTAGATTTTTTGTTGTTGTTTTTTGAGGGATGGGATTGCAAGTGCATTTATTTTTTATTGTTTTTCCCTTCTTCCCCAAGTGTCTGGATTCTTCATTCTGAAAAATTTTAGGCATATGTCTTCTGATGAAAACTGGTGTCCTAGTGACCCAGACCATGACAACTGGCCTGCCTGCATATCCAAGTAGGTGACAGCTGGGAGAATATCAGTGAGCGTTACAATATGCTATTATAATGAGCTAGAGTAGGGTGGAGGGAGTGCTGGTATTCAGAGTCCATTTGCAGGTGGGATATGTCACCTTTTTGAAGTTTGTCCTTTCTGTTGAAAGGTTTTTTCCACCCTTGTTCTATCCCAGAGAGCAATTCCGTGGCAAAAAGCAGTGCAAAGTTTTAGTCAACTTTTTTTAGCTTTTCGCTTTACATGGACAAAAGAGTCCAGGAAAGCTGAGTGTTTTTCCAAGAAGGAAGTCTTAAAGGTGCAGGAACACACTGTCCCCATGTACTGAAAAATGAACCGTCAGGCAAAAAGACCAGCCTGGCTGAAGAGAGAGCTATGGTTGCAACTCAGGGAAAAAAAGAGAATTTGTGGCCTTTGGAAGAAGGAGCAGGCCACTCATGAGGATTAAAAAGATGTTGTGAGGCTATACAGGGAGAAAATTAGACAAGCCAAAGCCCAACTAGAACTTAACCTGGCTTCTGATGTTTAGGACAATAAAAAAAGTTTCTATAAATACATCAGCAACAAAAGGAGGACTAAGAACAATCTCTATCCTTTAGTAGACAGGGGCAGAAACATAGCATAGTGACAAAGGCTGAGGAAAAGGCTGAGGTACTTAATGCCTTTGCCTCAGTCTTTAATAGGAAGTCATGGTGGTCATGTGGGTTTTCTTTGATTTTTAACTTTATCATTGAGTGTGGGTCAATGTTATTCAATAAGGTATTGGGACATTTTTTTGGGGGGTAGGGTTGATTAAAGCTGCACCAGTAAAGGAACAGAATGCAGTATTGCTGTATGGTCCTGTATATATCGATATCAAGTATATTGAAGATGAAATTAATGTTTCTATCTATTCCTATTTTGGCAATGAATTGTGGTAAGGGAAAAATATTTTTTGTGGAAATAGATTGCTTTTTGTCCTCACTAGACATGTGAGAAGACTGTTTTTATTCTTGGTATTTTATTTTTTTCAGACTTGCATTTCTGTTCCTGGGTACATGTGTATGGAGAGTAGGGAATATGGCCTCTTGGTAGATGGGCTGGTTTTTATGCAGAGAATCATCAAGATCAGCTCATATGAGTCTTGATGTTATTTTCAACTTAATTTTATTAAATCATCTGAAATGCATTGTCTAGCTGCTTTGTAAGTTTGAGTCTTTTAGAAAATTCTTTCAGCATTGTACATAAAGCGGTCAAAATAATAGAAAAAAAGAAAGTTTAAATTTGACTGATAGGTGGTGATGATTTAAAGATACTTAATCCCAAAACATATTAATGAAATAGTTTTTAAGCTATTGCCTTAGGCAGTTAACCTTAAGTTAACTGGTTTTTAAGGTATCCAGCTTGAAACTTTATGCTAATGAAATGAAGTGACCATGCAATGGCACCTGTTGGCAATGGAAGAGAATCATACTTTTCTTACCTGCATCTCTAACGTCTATGAAGACGTCACCATTAGGATCTCCACTGCCATACAGGAAAGGTAAGGATTTTCTCATGCATAAAAGTAGCATGAAAATCAAACCTGTGAGTTTTGGTCTGTCTGTAACATGAATGCAGACAGTTGTGCCCTTAACCCTTTCTTAACAGAGGTATCAGCTCTACCTTTCCACTAGACGAGCTCTTCAATGCAGTTTCTTTCTGTGCTGACACTTAAAGTCTCTGACAGAAAAGGAGAGACAAACAATTGGGCCCATGAGTACGGCAATAAGAAACTTTAGCCAGATACCAAGTCTTTAGTCATCTCAGAGAATACCTTCTCAGAAGAATACTTTATTGATATTTTTCTTGAAGCCTCAAATATCTCCTCGCTAAGCGCTTCCTCATTTGAAATACTAAGATTTTTGGTGCAGCAAGGCAGACCAAAGTATACATGAAGGTGGGAAAATAAATAACACAAAATCCTGCCTTCTTTTTAAGCTTCAGTCAGTCCAGCAGTAAGTATGTTCTCTGTTTCAAGCATCATTAATTTCTTTGAACATATAATTGGATTTTTATGTATTTATTCACTAAACACGAAGCTTCCCTGACTGGGTGATAGTTCCTTTATGAACACAGAAATTCCATGGCAAATCCATATATGTGACTCCTAGGATACTGCTTCTTTCACTGGAGCTCCAGACTGGCCAAAGAAGCCAGCTGTAGAAAGAACTTGAAAGAGTCCTTTTTGCAGTTTCTTATGTTTCATTGTACCAAAATGTTACGTAGTGATTAAGAGATTAAAACCAAAACCTTTTATGAGAGATTACCTACCAGAAGTACTTTGATTCTAGTTTAACCAAGTAGAAAGTGATTCTTTCTCTTGTTTTGATAGAAGAGTTTTCCAGGAAAAGTCATAAGTATTTTTCACACAAAATTTTCCATTTTTTAGAAAATCATCTTATCTTTGACAAAGGAGGAAAAACAAATTATTTTGGAAAATCAAAGACCTCTGATTGTATCTTTTGTTCTTAGTTATTTTAAATGCTTTAGTTAATTCAACTTCCTCAGTCTTTGTTGCAAGAACAAAATATGAGCATGTGCAATTTCTTTTTCAAGCTTATTACCAACTCAGGGTTTTCTACACATGGGATAACATAATGGAAAAGCTAGAGTATATTAAGCCACGTTAAGAAGAAGATGGTATTATGGTATGCTGCCATCCCATGTCCACAGCTTTCAAAATTCTTTGTGCAGTCAGTGTTTATCACACTATGTCCAAGTATCTTACATCGATGTGCTCTTAGGTAACATTAGCGTATAGAAATGGAGGGGAAAAAGCTGTATTTACTGTTTCTTTTTCTATCGAGCTCCAGTACCCAACCACTTGCTGAATGCTCAGCATCATGGTTCTCATCCTGAGAATCAATTGCAGGCCTCAGATGCTGTGAATTGGGTATTTTCTTTTAGGTACAAACTGTCTGCATCAGTTGTGATCTTAATACAATCGGCAGCCTAGTCAGAAATTAATCTAAGAAAAGACTACATCAAAAACACAGACCTTCAAGTGATCTTAGCTGAAACAAAAGCAGGTAATATCTCCCACTTAATGTGTGTTGTGCCTTCAATTAAGGCAAATGTATAAACAGTTTATATGACCTTGGCTGATATAGCAGCAAGAATAACTGCAAGAGAGGAAAGAATTAATAGAGCCAAGGACAATCTAAACTGCTTTTCAGCAGACAGTGCTGACAGCAACAGAAAAAAAGCCACATTCCCTCCTGGACAAGATCGATGATCTTGAAAATCATCACAGAAGATCTAATCTTGAGTCCTCCTGGTATACCTACAATTGGGAGACTGCTGATGCACTGGAGTTTCTTAGCAGAACTCTTTGTTCTGCAACCTGATTATTCACCCTATGCTTAGAAGTTCCATGGAAAAAGCCAGGCTATGTAAGACTTCATATTTTCCCACCTTGTTTTCTTAAATAACAGGATGGAAAAATTATGCATTTGTACATCTCCTTTCCCTGTAGTTAGGCCAATTTTGTTCTGCCCTCCCCTCCTGTAAAAACTCAGCTGAGTTAATTTAAGGACAGGTGAAAATATGCTGGGATCCAAAAAATGAACTCCACTTATCAAGAAAGCCAGATAACATCCTTTGTTTGCATAGTGGTTTTGACAGGCTAAATTTAAAGACCAAAATGATAATTCACATTTTGCATTGCTAAGAGTGAATAATTTTTTTTTCCTTGTAGAAACAGGTGGTAACTGTAAAAGAACAGAATAAACAGTCTCAAAAGTTAGACTTCTGAAGACTGTAAATAATATTTATTATTAGTTAGAGAGCTTGTTTCAATCAATTTTATTATGACTTTCCTATTTTCCAATACCTTTAACCAGGAAACTTTATTTTAAATTGTAATAATAATGTGTAAGAATTCGGTATTTATGCTTAAAAATACTGCACATCTGTCCTCAGAATTTAACTGCTTATATTTAATGAAATAACATTTTAAGTTATACAATTTCAACCTGGGTTGCTTTCATGTCAAAGCCAGGTTTGCAACACCTATATTTCGGGAGTTACAGTATTCAATCTGTTGTTTAAACTTGGGTATGAAGGTGACAAGCTCATTGATAGGGAAATGGTTATTGCATTATGAATAGGTAAATAATGGAAAAAGGAAGATAAGAGAGCTCCTCTGACATCTTCCCTGGCCGTAATCACATTGTCCTGATATTCTATTTGCTACTTTTTCTCTCAATTTACACCTTCAAGAATTCATAAGGAAATTTCAGAAGAAAATAATCTTCAGGCTGGCAAAGGTATATTCTAGAACTGACGGAGAAAATATGACCTCCTTTATGGGTTTTTATGGGTTTTATGTTTTTTCTCTGCTTTAGGAAAAAGAAAAAAGGAAAGAAAAAGAAAAGTTTTCCTTCTGTGGTGTTTAATACAGAATAAAATAAAAAATCCGCCCAACATCTTTCTGCTTCCCTTTTCTCCTGATAAAGATGTCCCTATATTAACTCCTGTCATCTGACTGTAAAAGACCTTAATGTATCTCCCTTGACACCCACTGACTGGCACCTTTGTATCATAGAAAAAGAAGAATAATTGGTAATTCTTTTATGATACTTGATTTTCCCTAATGGAGTAGTCATAGATTTTTCCAAGATGTTATTAATAATTGTCAATATGGGAACTGTTGTTGCCTAAGAAGCTCAGGAGCGTTCACAGATGTAATGGCAGCACGGGTAGCCCTTTTAGCACATTTTTCTCATGCCAAGAACACTGCTGAATTAGCTGGAAAGGCATATGGACTTTTTTCTTTTCGGCATAAGCAATTGTTGTAATGAAATCTCAAACTGTGAAAAATTGCCATTGAAGTTAATCAAAGGATCTTACAGCAGTAAGACCTGAAGGATTTGACTTAGGAGTAATTTACAATTTCAATCTGTCTGCACAAGATGACCTTGTAGTTTTGTAAAGGTTGTCTTTATAATCAAAATTGGCTGTTGAATTGTAAAAATGCAGAAATAACTTTTTCAGCAGGCTGTAGAAAGATATCCAGGATATCTTAGAAACAGATTTGTATGACAAAATATTTTATTTGTTTAATTATAAAATTGAAGACTAAACAGGGCAGAGCTTTAACATATATCCAACATCAAATTTCTGTATGTAGTCATAGTGATCTAAAATTTCTTTGGTATAAATTATATTCTGCTTTAGAAAGTAATTTCTGAGTGTTGGTGGTAATATTTGTTGCTTTCAGATAATGCAAATGCTCTGCACATAAGAGAGAATCACCTAGGATCTTGAAATGACATTTAGTGACAATTTGAGTCATGAAAAGAGTATTTGAGGCTAACTATTAGATGAATTAAAGAAATACCATTGTGACTGATTGGAACTTAGCATCTGGTAGAATTTGATGATATTGCAATGTGGACATATTCCATGTGGAAATGTTTCATATTTTGCTTTGCACACTGGTGTGTACTGGACACCAAAAGGGTGGAGCTTTATGGATGTAGCTATTGTGAGCAAATAAAATTTGGTTCAAATGCCTTTAGAGACTGTTGTCATAAGGGTTTTCAGGCATACTTACTACAAAGTTTCCACAGTGCGGTGGATTATATGAAATTCATTATTACATATACGAAAGGCAGGCCCTTCTTGACTAACCAGATTTCCTTCTATGACAAGGTGACCTGTTTAGTACATGAGGGAAAGGTTGTGGATGTTGTTTACCTGGACTTTAGTAAAGCCTTTGACACTCTTTTTCACAGCATTCCCTTGGAGAAACTGGCTGCTCATGGCTTGGATGCATGTATCCTACACTGGGTAAAAAACTGGCTGGAATTCATGGTCCAAAGAGTGGTGGTGAATGGAGTGAAATCCAGTTGATGGCCAGTTACAAGTGGTGTTCCCCAGGGCTCAGTATTGGTGCTGGTTCTGTTTAACATATTTATTAACAACCTGGATGAGGGGATCAAGTGCACCCTCAGTAAGTTTGCAGACAACACCAAGTTGGGCAGGAATGTTGCTCTGCTTGAGGGTAGGAAGGCCATACAGAGGGATCTGCACAGGCTAGATCAATGGGCCGAGGCCAATGGGATGAGGTTCAACAAGGCCAAGTGGTGGGTCCTGCACTTGGGTCACACAGATTCCATGCAGCACTACAGGCTTGGGGAGGAGTGGCTTTAAAGCTGCCTGGTGGAAAATGACCTGGGGTGTTGGTTGACAGTCAGCTGAATATGAGCCAGAAGTGTGCCCAAGTGGCCAAGCCAGCTAATAGCATCCTGGCTTGTATCGGGGAATAGTGTGGCCAGCAGGACAGGGGAGCGATTGTCCTGCTGTACTTAGCACTGGTGAGGGCACACCTTACATATTGTGTTCAGTTTTGGGCCCCTCACCACAAGAAAGACATTGAGGTCCTGGAGCATGTCCAGAGAAGGCAATGAACCTGGGTCTAGAGCATAGATCTTATGAGGAGCAGCTGAGGGAACTGGGGTTGTTTAACCTGGAGAAAAGGAGGCTGAGAAGACATCTTATTGCTCTCTACAACTACCTGAAAGGAGGTTGTAGTGAGGTGAGGGTCGGTCTCTTCTCCCAAGTAACGAGCTGTTGGACAAGAGGAAATGGCCTCAAGTTGCACCAGGGAAGGTTTAGATTGGATATTAGGAAAATTTTTTCACGGAAAGGGTTGTCCAGCATTGGAACAGGCTGCCAAGGGAAGTGGTTGGGTCACCATCCCTGGAGGTCTTTAAAAGACAGGTAGACGTGGTGCTGAGAAACATGGTTTAGTGGTGGTTTTGGTAGTGTTAGTTTAACGGTTCTACCCAATGTTCTTAAAGGTCTTTTCCAATTTAAATGATTCTATGATTTTATATGATGATGTGAAATGGTGTGGAGGGGTGGAGCGCAAGGGAATAGTGGCAAGTAGTGTAGTCTTTCGTTACATGCACGTGCCTCTGTATGAAGGCACGACATGTGCTACCTCTACCAACTTATCTGTGAATGTTGTTTTTCCAATGGGTTACTGCTCCTGAATTTTCTTGCCTCCAAAGATGAACTTTATGCCAGAGTCATAACAGTTGACTTAACAACACAATCTTACTTTTTGGAGACCACTGTTAAGACAAAATGGCATGACAAGGAGGAATAATAATATAGCTGCCAGCTCAACTGTGAACTTCACTAGCTGAGTGCTTTGTAGTATCCCAAAGTCTGGAAATGAAAAGATGTGTTCTGCTTTTGTTAAAAGAGAATAGAAAGCCTGAAAGATGGTGTCAAAAGCAACTTTCCCAGGTGACTTACTGGAAGTAAAAAAAAAAAAAATAAAAGCATGACTGCAGCTGAAATAAGTTAGCTCAGGTATTCCAGTGAGACAGGGGGTGCCCTCCAGGAATCTCAGTACCTGGGGGACAATGGGAGTGGAATGACGGAGTGTCAGCCCTTTTTGTGTATCTGTTTGTCAGTCAGAAAAAAGGCCATGACCATAGGATGAGGACAATATGAGTACTTACCCTGAGGCACAGAGTGAGGTACCTTTGTTTTCAGTATGTGTTGAAAATTTTATTAAAAAAACCCCAAAAATGTAAAAGAAAAAAAATGAGGGATTTTTTTTCTTATTGCCTAATCCATTTAATATATGATACAGCAGCTTGAGATTTTAAGATGAATAACATTATTCAGACAAAGGGATTTTTGCACTAAACATCCATCTTCAGCTCTGCTGTACATGTGTAATGTAGCTTTTGAGCGATCAGTTAAGACTGTAAGTGGTGGATAGTGTCATCAGAGAGTGCAAAACTGTGGAGAAACTGAAAGCTGTGTCTTTTTTACAGGTAAGTCAATATACATTTAAACAACATTGCTGTAACTGCCTGAAAGTCAATATGAAAGTATTACTATAGTCTGGATATGACAAGTGACATTTTTCAGCGTTGAGCTCAAAAAGTTGACATATGAATAGAGATGAAAGGAGGAAAAAAGGAAACTCTGCTCTTCATCAAAAACTGGAGAGCACATAAAACTGTCAGCTGTAGGAGGAACAAAATTGCCTTTTGCCTTCCTTTTCAGTTATTGCTGCTTAAAAGCCGGCAGACTAAATATGACCCATAGTCTGTGACAACACTGGTGGAGTTGTTATATATACCATCCAAAGTTGATACCTGGGATTGGCCTGTTTGCAGTTGGCACGCTAAAATTCCTGGCTAGTATAGAATCTTTCCTACAAGTCTGCATTACTGACTATTCTGAAGGCCTTTTTCTAGTGAGATCTCAATTCCACAAGCCATTTATTCTTGATAGAAGAGCATAAATGTCTAAAAGAGTATTTTCTTTCCAATTCATCTTATCTCATTATTTCAACTGAATCCAAAGATGTTTAAGACTCACTGAATATAAAAAAAGGTAGTGAGTGTTAGGGAAGGGAAGGCACTGGTGTGGTGGGTTGACCCTGGCTGGATGCCAGGTGCCCACTAAGCTGCTCTATCACTCCCTTCTTCAGCTGGACAGGGGGAGAAAAAATAAGATGAAAACTCATGTTTGAAATAAGGACAGGGAGAAATCATTCACCAATTACCATCATGGGCAAAATAGACTCAGCTTGGGGAAATTAATTTAGTTTATTACCAATTAAATCAGAGTAGAATAATGAGAAATAAAATCTAATCTTAAAACACCTTCCCCTCACCCCTCCATTCTTCCCAGGCTTAACTTCACCTCTGATTTTCTCTACATCCTCCCACCAAGCAGCCCACAGGGATGGGGAATGGGAGTTGCGGTCAGTTCATCACACGTTGTTTCTGCTGCTGCTTCCTCCTCACACTCTTCACCTGCTCCAGCATGAGGTTCCACCCATGGGAGACAGTCTTCCGTGAACTTCTCCAGCATGGGTCCTTCCCACGGGCTGCAGTTCTTCAGTAACTGCTCCAGCATGCATCCTTTCCACAGGGTGCAGTCCTTCAGCAACAGACTTCTTGAGTGTTGGGTCCCCCACAGGGCCACAAGTCCTGCCAGGAAACCTGCTCCAGTGTGGGCTATTCTATCCATAGGTCCACAGGTCCTGCCAGGAGCCTGCTCCAGCACAGGCTTCCCACGGGCTCACAGCATCCTTTGGGCATCTGCCTGCCCCAGCATGGGGTCATCCATGGGCTGTACGTGGATATTTGCTCCACTATTAGCCTTCATGGGCTGCAGGGGTACAGCCTGCCTCACCATGGTCTTCACCACTGGCTGTGGGGGAATCTCCACTCCGGTGCCTGGATCACCTCCTCCACTTCCTTCTTCACTGACCTTGGTGTCTGCAGAGTTGTTGCTCTTACATATTCTCACTCCTCTCTCCTGGCTGCTGTCGCACAGCAGATTTTTCCTCCTTTTTAAATATATTATCACAGAGGCACTACCACAATTGCTGGTGGGCTTGGCCTTAGCCAGCAGCTGGTCCCGCGTGGAGCCAGCTGGCACTGGCTCTATCGGACACACAGGAAGTTTCTAGCAGCTTCTCACAGAAGCTACCTCTGTAGCCCCCTCCACTACCAAAGCCTTGCCACACAAACCCAAAGTTGGTGAAAACAAATGCAGTTGTGCAAATGAACCCTACCTCCAGCAATATGACTGGAGAGAACTGATGATCAACAGTTGCAATTGTCAGCCAAGTGTTGAAACTGATTCCTTTGTGATGGAAAACCAAAAGAGCATGGATGAGAAAGACTTTTGTTAATGAACCATCTGTTTCAAATATATTACCCCAATAAGAGTTGAAAACTGTTCAGCCATTGTCTATTCAGTTGTGCAATGTGTAGCACATGAAACCAAGACTGGTTATTTCAGTCCAGTTGCTGATGAACAGTTGTCCGTATGACAAAAAAACACTGATGTTCGGAGGTCTTTGTCTGCAAAACTCAATAGATGTACACAAAGCTGCAAATTCTCCTGTGCACAATTGTTCTTGCTATTTAGAATGGCAAGGAAATATACGACCGGCTGCCACAGTATCAAAGAAGCTTATTTCGTCACTTCAGAAGCTAAGCTGTTCCTGTGAAGAAATATAACTTTAGCTGATGAGCATAGGAGTCCATATCTTATCTGAAGTTCTCAGAGATTCGTGGTTAAACTCAAGGCAAATTTTGAAACTATATGCACTGTGCAAATTCTTTCTGGTATGTATAACTCTAGTGGGTTTTAGAGCATTATTGTTGTTAAAAATCTTGCTACTATGTCAAAAAGCTGATAAATCACAGTAGGGAAAAAAAAACCCAACCAAGCCTTTCCCTGAACTCATGCTGAAATTCTCATTAGGGACGGCACACAAATTCTTGCTAGGCATCCAGCACAGCAGTTCACTGACCTAGCCAACAACCTGTACTTGAAACGATAATCCCATTCACTTTACAATGTTTGTCTCAGTGAAAATTTTAACTAGGTATTTCACAGAAGCATGTGTGTTAGGACTAACACATGCCTTAAACTTGAAAAGAAGTCAGGGTTTGACTTTCATTAAAAAGGAAAGTTAGGGCTTGAGCACCAAGTTTCTGCATTAGATTCTGCTCCAAGGGATTATAAACACAGTGATTAGACATTTTTCATATGATTAAAGTTTTATGTTGCCAGGGATTAATTGCGTTCCGTTGGTCTCCACAGATACAAGACCTTGCTTGGGACCATAATTTGAAAGAAAATGGCTGATTTCATGTGACTCATTACACACAGAAGCAAAAAGGAGAGATGTCTCAGTAGAGGAGTCTGGGCTGTAGATCTGCTACCACAGAAAAGAGGCAACAATGTGTAGCAGCAATATAAAGAGCTCTGAACTTTGACACCTGACTCTGATTTTGTAAACTCCCATTCACTTTATTGCTTGCTGTACTATGCCAGTCACACTTGAGATCCCTTTCCTGCCAGTGTTAAGTATTTCTGTCTAGTTGTTCCCATGTTTTCTTCTTGATTTCAAGTGATCAAAATGACAAGTGACTTGGTATTTAGTTTAATGTTATCTGTTGTAGGTAAATATCACTTGATTGTTTCAGTCATTAAAAAGGAAAAGCTAGTAAGAGGAAAAAAATGCTAAGGAAACCAAACACAAGTTGCAACGAACCCCCTCAACGCGGTATGATAAAGAATGTGTTTTGATTGAGTTGCTTTTTCTCCCTTCTGTTATTTCTGTGAACCTCTTATGTCTGACTTGAAAAATAACATACCAACTGAGCTTGCTTTTTGTTGACACAACTAACACCTTGTGACACACAAGCAAGGTTTCCTACACTTAGAAATTACTGTTTTGTTTGAAAGAAGCTGAGGTCTTTCACATTTCAGCCATGACTGTGAACACATACCAAGTGAATTCCTTTATGGCAACAACAAGCATCAAGCTTGGCAGCAAAGGATAGATAGTCAGAGATGCCACCATTTGCAGGCTTCTTTAGCTTGTGAGTGTAACACACTTTCTTCATCTCATTAACATAAGCTGGAATTGGGTTTTTTTGAGAGACCTTGACTTCATGTAGAATTAACTCTCTTATTCCATATTAATAATCGTCATATGACTGAGATCATATTCTGATGCCTTATTTCCCTTTTCTTCTCTGATTTATTTTGACATTTCTATTGACCTGGCATAAAATAACTAGCCTATCTGTTTGCTCTAGTTTTGCAGTCTGGCAAGTTAAGAGAAGACAAGAAATGAATACATGAATTAGACATATGGATTAAAAACTAGCCCTATCCACCTATTAAGAGTTGAAATGAGTATTTTACATTCTTTATTTGAACGGTTTGATTACTGCCGTGCTCCCTGCCAATTACTGTGTTGCGGGTTTTGTGTTTCTCTAGCACTGGCATGGTACTCAATACATGAAGACTGCACAGAAATAGCTCTTCTTGCTCTGATGTGAAACGTAGAAATATTGGTTTGGTTTGTGTGATAATTTCAGTGGTCTATCTTATTTGGTAACTGCCCTTCAGTCTCTGCCCAGCTCTTCAGAGAAAGGCATACAATTGTCAGAAACAAATGTTCATTGCAAGAACTGAGGGAAAACTTCTTTTTGATTCCTGCTGTGTTTGAGGGTGATAGTGGAGACATCATATCACCTCTAAGTTTCCCAATTGTAATAGGAGCACTGCGAACAGAGCGTGCGAACAGAGCGTACAAACAGAGCGTGGTGCATCAGCCAGGACGTGTAGCAGCAGTTTGTGTGGAAGGGCACGTGAGAAGGGCGGCTCTTGGCAGGAGGAGTGTTCTAATGGTCAAGCACCAGCCACTGTTCTGTGACCATCTGCACAAGTCAAGGGCACTCATCCTACCTGACCTTCAAGGCAGAATGGTGGGCGCTCGTCTGAGAGCAAAGACTGCAATTCCGGCTTGGGAGTCTGCACCATCTACCCCAGCGGTGGCCAATGCCTCCATCTAGATGGAGCTGCTGAAGAGAGAGGCTGCAGTGCAGACCTCAGACTGCAGGAGGTGCCTCTACCTTTCTCCTGGGGCAGGCATAGGCAGCACACCTGCCTGCAAAAGGCGTGCCCAAGTGGAGGACCTCTTTCCGCAGGTGGCTATGCTGCAGAAGGTGGTAAGAAGGCTGTGTAGCACGAGGGAGGCTGAGAAGGAGAGATAGTTGTCTGCAGTAGACCCACATCCCATGGCCAAACAGCTGAAAAATCCTCCACTAGCACACACAGAAGGGAGGGGGTCCAGTAACACAGAAGAATGGAAGCTTGTGATGGCAGGGAGCAGCAGGAGGAAGAGACTTCCCCTGAAGCCTGAGGTGCCCTTGCAGAACCGTTTCATAGCTCTGCAGAGTGAAGAGGAAAGACTCGCTATATCAGGAGAGGCGCTGGAGCTGAATAAGGCAGCCCAATCTGCTCCCCATATAACAATCAGCACAGCTAAAAAAAGGCAATGGGTGATGGCAGTAGGCGATTCTCTTCTGAGTGGTATGGAAGCACCCATTTGCTGACCTGATGCACTCGCTAGGAGGGCGTGCTGCTTGCCGGGGCCTCATATCAGGGATGTCACCAAAAGACTACTAACCTTTGTTCAGTCCACTGAATGTCATCCACTGCTGTTGTTTCACACAGACACCAGTGATACAGCCAGGAGCAGCCTGAGGAGTATCAAGAAGGATTACAGAGCCCTGGGAGCGGTGGTCAGGGACTCTGGGGTGCAGGTGGTTTTTTCATCA
>VZSF01006466.1:320424-488764 GCA_013398295.1 Chionis minor
GCACCAGCCACTGTTCTGTGACCATCTGCACAAGTCAAGGGCACTCATCCTACCTGACCTTCAAGGCAGAATGGTGGGCGCTCGTCTGAGAGCAAAGACTGCAATTCCGGCTTGGGAGTCTGCACCATCTACCCCAGCGGTGGCCAATGCCTCCATCTAGATGGAGCTGCTGAAGAGAGAGGCTGCAGTGCAGACCTCAGACTGCAGGAGGTGCCTCTACCTTTCTCCTGGGGCAGGCATAGGCAGCACACCTGCCTGCAAAAGGCGTGCCCAAGTGGAGGACCTCTTTCCGCAGGTGGCTATGCTGCAGAAGGTGGTAAGAAGGCTGTGTAGCACGAGGGAGGCTGAGAAGGAGAGATAGTTGTCTGCAGTAGACCCACATCCCATGGCCAAACAGCTGAAAAATCCTCCACTAGCACACACAGAAGGGAGGGGGTCCAGTAACACAGAAGAATGGAAGCTTGTGATGGCAGGGAGCAGCAGGAGGAAGAGACTTCCCCTGAAGCCTGAGGTGCCCTTGCAGAACCGTTTCATAGCTCTGCAGAGTGAAGAGGAAAGACTCGCTATATCAGGAGAGGCGCTGGAGCTGAATAAGGCAGCCCAATCTGCTCCCCATATAACAATCAGCACAGCTAAAAAAAGGCAATGGGTGATGGCAGTAGGCGATTCTCTTCTGAGTGGTATGGAAGCACCCATTTGCTGACCTGATGCACTCGCTAGGAGGGCGTGCTGCTTGCCGGGGCCTCATATCAGGGATGTCACCAAAAGACTACTAACCTTTGTTCAGTCCACTGAATGTCATCCACTGCTGTTGTTTCACACAGACACCAGTGATACAGCCAGGAGCAGCCTGAGGAGTATCAAGAAGGATTACAGAGCCCTGGGAGCGGTGGTCAGGGACTCTGGGGTGCAGGTGGTTTTTTCATCAGTCCTCCCCGTCAAAGGGAGTGGGGTTGATAGGGCCAGTCAAGAAATGGCTACAGGACTGGTGCCACAGCCAGGGGTTTGGCTACTTAGACCATGGAACTTCCTTTGAGAAACCTGGTCTGGGAGGAGCTGATGGGATCCATCTGTCAGAGAACGGGAAGACCATCTTCAGTCACAGGCTTGCCAAGCTGGTGAAAAGGGCTTTAAACTGGAGTTGCCGGGAAAGGGGAACCTCAATCCATCCTGCTCCTACCACTATGATGCCAATGCCAGCAACAGATGCCCAGAGCCTGGAGAAGGGCCGCAGGCCAGCAGGAGAGCATCCGGAGTGCAGCACAGATGAATCCCAGGCACTCCAGCCAGTAAGTCAGCTTCATTGGGGGCCCAACTTCAATGCCTCCGTGAAAATGCATGTAGCATGGGGAATAAACAGGAGGAATTAGAGATGTGCGCATACCTGGAGGGCTATGATCTCATTGGCATGTGGTGGGATGGCTCCTATGACTGGAGTGTTGGAATGGAAGGATAAAAGCTCTTTAGGAAGGACAGGCAGGGGAGACAAGGAGCGGGTCTAGCCTTCTATATACACCAAGAGAGACTACCTGGGCTCACTCTTCCATGACCCTAGTTCAACCTACTTGTTCCTTGGAGCCATGGAACGTTCTCACAGTCTGCTAAATAAGTTAGGCTTCCAATTTCTTTATTAGTAGAAACCCTGATTTACGACTGACTTATTTGTGAGATACCGTCTCAATGTGGTGTCTGAGGCACTGTTATTGAATAAAAAGTCACGGACAAACTTTAATTTAAAGATCAAGTTCTAAATCTAAGCTTACCGTAGGAGGAAATAGCATTTTTTTAGGTAAATATCATCAAGATTAACCTGATCCGTATGCCCAAAGAAACCTACAAATGCTTACTTTATGTGTATTGGTAAAAGTTTTGCAATAATAGCTATTCTGTCTATAAAAAACTGATCCTACCCAAATAGACATTTGCATATTAATCTGGATTGTACTCTGCATGGATGGCAAAAGATAATATTTTAAAAGTTCATCACACTCTGCCTTATGCCAATGAAAACTAACCTTAGTATTGCTTGCCAAATGCACTACCCAAGGAAAATGAAGAAATGTTTCTTTTTGTCTCTTGTTTACCTTGTTATGTGGTTAATATTGGTTTGACTAAGTATAAGCCTTGGACTTAAGGTACGTGGTATTTATGGTCACAGCAAAAGCCTCTTTTGGAGGTCTGACCATATATAATTGCTTCTAAAGAAACGTGTCCTTTTTTAAACCCAGTGCCCTTTGCCATGGACAATTAATATATTAACATTATTATTATTTAATATATTAATATTTGCTAATAGCTTAGTTGGTATTTCATTCTAGCACTTAGATGCTGTGTATATGACCTTTTGGGTTCCTCTAGTGTTCTGTGTTGTTTTTCACATTTCTCAGCCTGAATTAATGCAATGGTCATCTAAATCTTAATGGTTCTGTAACAGTTAGCACCACAGTTACTACCTTCAGTGCTTAATACTTTATGCCTAAAATTTGGTCTTGAGTATTGGATTAGTGTAAAGCATTAGTTAAAAACATTTTTTTAAAATGAATAAGCAAATCATATTTTCTATTGTGATACTTAAACAATTCACCTGCTTGGACTTTACTCGACTTTTATTACCAATCATGGAAAGGATATGGCTTTAATTGTTTAGTTGGAAAGATATCTGCTGCATTAACGACAATCTGCGCTAGGTTGTTTACAGGGTCTTGGGACTGTTCCTGCTGACTTGGATGAGCTGTCAGAGTTCTGGCTAGGGAAAACAAAACACTTCCTAAAAAAGATTTGGGAACTTATTTCAAAACAGCATCACAGCACTGTTTTGTGACCAAAACCATGTTCATCTCATTAAGTTAATAAAGCTGTAAGTCAGCACAGCACAGATTAAATTCTGTTTGTTGGAACCAAGTTTTCTCCCTAAATATTTTATGAAATACAAACTAAAAGATAGTACGTGTTCATATTGTGAACAGCCCACTGGAAGAAAAATAATCTATGTTACCTAAAAGTCTGTAGTGGAAGAGAATAAAACTGGTTAGAAATCTTTGTCTGTGGCAGAACAGACCTTATTCACTCAGACTTAAAAATCCAGTCGTCAGAAAGTAGAGAGAGCTCCGTGTTCCTTAATTAGCCATGTTCCTGCAACACAATTAGCAAAGTTTTCTGACAGTCTAGCTGTATCACTTTGCTCTCATACAGAAACCAAGCTGTAATACATGCTGAGTTCCCTGGACTAGCCACAGCCAAAAGATTGTTAGCTTCTATGATTTTCTGTAAATTGATCAAAGCATTCGATTTGTCAAACACTGGGTACTTTTGGAAGCAGTTTTCCTGCAGATCAGAGCAGGTTTTCTTGTTTCCTAGGGTACTAGCATTTTTTATATGGTTTTCCGCTAGCCAAATGGATCATTCCCCCGAGCTGGGGAACAGAAACAGAATAGTTGCACCTGCCTGAGAATCAAAAACAGGAGCTGGAGGGCTGGATATGCTCCTGATCTTGTTAATTTTTCTGAAGGCTCTGAAAAGCCCTGATGTGCATTAGACAATGAGTGTCAGTAACATTTTAGCCCCAATTAACTGCTACTGAAGTTAAAAAAAGGCAAATAAAAGCCAGCCACGGCTTTTAACTGACAAGGAGCTGTCACCCACTGGGAGCTCTGCTGAAAGAGCTCTGTGCACTCTCTCCCAGGCTCTCAGCAGCCCCCAGGACCTTGATACAGCAGGAGGCCCAGCATGTGGGGCTGCGGAATACCAGCAGCCCTGTCGGTTTCACTCCCTTGTTCTTTTCCTTGCTCACTATGGAGCCTGTGTAAGTATGATGCCTGACCCTTGTAAAGACAGCTTTCTGCAAGAGTAGGAAAGATGAAATTATCAGCGGTCGTGGCTGAAATCTACAGAGGTGTCTTGCAGCTGCAAACTGAGATGTTACTTGACTGTTAGCTCAACCTTATATCCACTTATTGAGGAAAAACAAAATCCCTTTGGACGCTTTTTTTTTTTTTTTTTAAATGTTGGACCTGACATCTGATCTTTGCACTCAGGCAATAACTCACCAGATGGGCCACTTGGAATCCTGGTGATGTCACAAACAAGGTCCCAAAACGTTAAGAAAAGATTGATGTGTTATGGCGGTGCTCAGGTGCCAGCAATGGAAGTCCTCTGTGTTGTGAGGGTGCACCTGGGCAGTCTCAGAGGCAGGCTGCTTGCTACTTGCAGTGCTTCCCAGGGAGGTGGGCTAAAGGCTGCAATCTGTGAAGAAGGTGCAGTAAAGAAAATTATTGCTGGCAACAACAGCTTGCTAAAGTTGTGATGCAGAGCCTCACTATTTCTATCATGAATATTCACAGCATCCCTGTCATGAGTTTCACGTGAAACACCTTTTGCAGATATTATTTTGCTGTATAGAGTGCATGAAATTCTTCCCCATGCTGGTCATATGGTCTGAGTCTACTGACCTTCTTGTCCGCACCATAAAAACTCACATTGCTAATGGATTAAAAAGGACTGGAAAATAGGGATCAAGCTCCTGACTATTGTTTTCCCAGTACATGGTGCACATCTTTTTTAATAGGCAACAATGGAGTGTTATTGATCAAGAATAGCACATTCTTCCCCTGGATGCAGGAGAATAGAATAATACACAACAGCTCAGTTTCATTGGTGTCATCTTTGAGGGCAGACAAAAAATGGGGACACAGAGCTAGACACAGTGTCTGTGCTTGTGGTGTGACCTTGTGTTAGTTGTCTAACACTTTCACTTCAAAGATGTAGCCATTAACCACTGTACAAAAAGGAAAGGCTGGCCATTGGAATCATTGAATCATATAATAGTTTGGGTTGGAATTGACCTTTACAGGTCATCTAGTCCAACCCCCTTGCAATGGCCAGGGACATCTTTAACTGGATCAGGTTGCTCAGAGCCCTGTCCAACCTGACATTGAATATTTCCAGGAATTGGGAAGCTACCACCTTTCTAAGCAAGCTGTTCCAGTTTTTCACCACCCTCATTGTAAAAAATTTCTTCTTTATATCTAGTTTAAATCTCCTCTCTTTTAGTTTAAAACCATTGCCTCTTGTTCTATCACAACAGGTCCTGCTAAAAGTTTGTCGCCATCTTTCTTATAAGCCCCCCTCAAGTACTGAAAGGCTGCTAAAAGGTCTCCCCAGAGCCTTCTCTTCTCCAGGCTGAACAACCCCACTCTCTCAGCCTGTCCTCACAGGAGACGAGCTCCATCCCTCTGATCGTCTTCATGGGCCTCCTCTGTATTTGCTCCAACAGAACCATGTCTTTCCTGTGCTGAGGGCTCCAGAGCTGGATGCAGTACTCCAGTTGGGGTCTCACCAGAGTGGAGTGGAGGGGCAGAATCACCTCCCTCACCCTGCTGGACATGCTTCCTTTGATGAAGCCCAGGATATGGTTGGCTTTCTGGGCCATGAGCACACATTGCCAGGTCACATCCATCTTTTCATCCATCAGTACCCCTCAGTCCTCCTCAGGGCTGTTCTCAATCCCTTCATCCCTCAGCCTCTATTGATTCTGGGTGTTGCCCCACCAACGTGCAGGACTCTGCATTTGGCCTTGTTGAATCTCATGAGGTTCACCTGGGCCCACTTCTAAAGCTTGTCCAGGTCCCTCTGCATGGCACCCCTTCTCTCAGGCATGTCAACTGCACCACTCAGCTTGGTGTTGTCTGCCAACTTGCTGAGGGTGCACTCCGTCCCACTGGCTATGTCATTGATGAAGATATCGAATAGTACGTGTCCCAGTACAGACCCCTGAGGAACATCACTTGTCACCAATCTCCATCTGGACTTTGAGTTGTTGACCACTACAGTCTGGATGTGACCATCCAACCAATTCCTCATCCACTGAAGAGTCCACCCACCAAATTCAAACCTATTCAATTTAGAAAGAAGGATGTTGTGGGGGACTGTGTCAAAGGCCTTAGAGAGGTCTCTACTCTTTGCCTGACCCGTATTTCTCAGGACTGTGAACTCCACCAGTGTATGGAGTGCACATACACTGCAGCCCAGGCTGCCTCCAATCTTGACATCATCAATTATCTCACTTGCATTGGTGACCAGCAGGTCCAGTATCACATCTCCTCTGGTATAGCTGGCTATTACTTGGCTTAAGAAGTTATCTTCAATGCATTCCAGGAGTCTCCTGGATTGCCTACAGCTCACCAGCAGATTTTTCTGCTATTTTTCCAGCAGATGTTGGCGTGGTTGAAGTTCCCCAGCAGGATGAGAACCTGTGAGTGCGATGCCTTCTGTAGCTGGAATAAGAAGGCTTCATCAATAGACTCCCCTTGATCAGGCAGCCTGTGGTAGACACCAACCACAAGGTTCCCTTTGTTCCCTCGATCTCTAATTCTTGCCTATAGGCTTTTAACTTGCTTGTGGCTATTCTTCAGACAGCTGTTTACGCTCTATCCGTTTCTTGATGTAGAGGGCAACGCTTCCACCCCTCCTTCCTCACCCATCCCTCTGAACAGCATGTAGCCATCGATAACCGTACTCCAGTCACAGGATTCATCCCACCAGGTTTCGGTAATGGCAACTAGGTTGTAGCTTTCTAGCAGCACAGTGGCTTCCAGCTCCTCCTGTTTGTTGCCCATGTTGCGTGCATTGGCATAGAGGCAGTTCAGCTGGTCTGTCAGCTCTGTTACCTTCTTAGAGGAACACCCCTTAGTTGCTTTCAAGTATTTCACTGGTGTTTCCCTCTTGGATTCTGTTACCTCAGGAGCTGTTATCTCATCTCCCTAGGACTTCAAGCGTGCTGCAGTGTAGCCAGCACATCTCAGAGCTACAGGCTGAGAGCCCTTGCTAGGTCTCCCTTGCTAGCTTTTGGCTTAGGATTCATTAGCTTTTGGTAATAATAAATTAGAGGAGCATTTTAAAGAGTTGTCTGAGATCTGAACTACTGGTTATTTCTTTTACAGTTCCAGGAAATTCTTGGAGCCAGTTTTCCCCTAAATGGAAGAGGGTGCTCCTGTGAATTGTCAGTACGGTGTTTGGTTTCTCATTCCTTCTCTCCCTCGAGAGTGAAATGCTCACAATTTCTCATTTATTGATTAATTCTTCATTCAGCTATTAAGAAAAAGCTCTGAAATAGTTTGTTAGCTTTTCCTTTTTTTCCTTGTTAAAGATCCTCTTAAGTAGAATCAACCTTATTTAAGGATCCACAAACTGTAAATGAATAACGCTTTTCATGTATCACTTGTGTACTAGTGGATGTGCATATCTTAAGTAGTCATTTTAAAAATCAGTTTCATGATGACATACACAAGAAGTCCACCTGACATCTACTGTGTATTCCAGTCCATAAAAATGGGCTTGGAAAAGTGATTCATCCTTTTAATGCACTGTGTAATGAGCCAAGTCATATTTTTTTGGCATTCTAGTCCTAGGAAAATGCTGTAATCATTCCATACTACTAACCTGCTGAAGTTAAAGGGACTCCCAAGATTTAGGGGGATGAGTGAAATATGAACGTTAAAGTTAAGCAGATGTTTATGTAAAAAGTGACCTAATTATGCTAGATGCTGTTCTGCTCTTGAGCAAACTGTTTTCAGCTTTGCAGTCTAAACAGTGAATGGGATGAGTTGCATTTTTATCAGCCTAGCATTTGCGTATGTGGGTAAATCTACATCATATGCAGTTAAATATGTTGTCAGTGCTTTGCCAAATCCAGACTTTAATGCAAAAACACATTACATACTTGAGAACCCTAGGAAAAACTTAAGAAGTCAAAAGAAGATACTGGAGCTGAGGTGTTACAGTGTGTTCCTTTAAAAATGCTCAGATAAATCGCATTGCATGGTTTGCTTTATTACAGAAGTCTTAAAAAAAATCCCTTTAAATTATTACTTCTTTAATTTACTATCTTCATTTCCATTTTGTCAAAAATACAACCAGTTCTTAAACCTCATAATTTATTACCCAATCTATAGAAAGTCTATATATTTTTTAATATTGAGTTACCATCACTGTTTAGTATCAGAATAAAAGCAGGTTGGGTTTTTTTTGGTTTTCAGTTATGTGATCCTTTCCTGGTCAGGAAGGTAAAAAAAAATGAATCTTGGAAAGATCATTTTAAAACTTGGTTCTCTTATACTGGTTGCTTTGTGAGTGCATGCTGGCTTTCAGTTCACTGCACTGTCCAGTCTTTCTTGTAGCTGAGAAGTTTTTTGGTTTCTAAAGGGCAAAGAATCCTCTTCTTGAGACTAATTTCAGCACTGTGGTATGTGATATTTTCTTTTAGAAGAGAAAGTTTTAAACAGCTAAGACCATGCAGAGAAATTTCACTGCTCCATGTGACCGTGGACTTCATTGTATATACTACAATTCCGGGAAGAATGACCTGCCCTCCATTTGGGCAGGTTCCTAGTGTGATAGTTTTTAATTATTTACAAAGATGAGTGTTTTTTAATGGGGTTGATGTACCTCTGTTCCAGATCATTTCCCCTGTCTCTTCCCTTCAAAACTCCACAAATAATGGGGATATAGCATTGTTCAGCACTAATACTCCTTCCAGTTCTTAAACCCCGATATGTTTATTGAAAGATGTGATGGATATTCAGACTTTACACCTTGTAATTTCTTTTCTTTTTTCTGATGAGTAGTTTTGTTGACTGATTGGAGACCTGTGATTCCTTTATATGTCTCTGCAATGCTAACAGAATTGAAAAGTAAAATCATACTTAATCACCTAGTAATGATGCATAACTTGGAAAATGAAAAGCACATCTGTTGTATATTTTACTTTGGCTTCAGTCGAGTATACAATTCCAGCTGGTGTCATCCCTAATTTTCAAAGCTCTAATTTGCTCTGCTTTTCAGGGATTTATAGCCAAAAAGAAATATTCTTCAGTTTCTCAACTTCATACATATCTCTCTCAATAGATTCTTTTTTTGTTCCCCAGGAATACACTCAAAGCACTATAAGCAGAAGAGCACTATCAGCATCTTACAAATGAGGAAACTGAGGCACAGAGCATGGTAGAGACCAGTAACATTTAGCAGGCTATGTACACAGCTACAAGGAAACCAGAGTCTCCAGAGACCCATGCAAGTGATCTCAGTAGTGAACCAGTCCGGGAATTCTGCTGAGGAAAAAAATTCCAGGTTAGTTAATTTATTCATATGCTTATACTAGGATTCACCTGGTTTCTTAAAGTATTATTTACACGTTGCATACCATTTTTGCTTACAAGAGAACAAGAACATTCCTTAGGACTTGATATGGTGCGTTCTGCCACTTTTGGCAATTCATGTAAATGAATTCATGCAAATATCTAGAGAGAAAACATATTTAAATTAAAAAAAAAAAAAAGGCAAAGTGATGTTTAATGTATCTTTCCATGTGAAAATTAGCATGTTCCCCATGCTGCTGTTGTTGCAGTGTATACTCGTTGGCTTGGTATTTCATGATACACAATGTTGTTTTTTCCATGACTCAATGATACTTGCTGAAGGCAATTACAGTAACATATTTACTTTTTTAGGGAACTATAAAAGTGGGTCAAACACAAATTATTCACCTGAATGTTAACGTTCCAAACAGTAGGGAATGTAGAGCAGCCTTGACAAGAAATCTGTGCTGCTAATGTGAGATGAGCTTTATGGATCTGTGAAAATAAATAAATCTAACCAGAACAAAACACATTAAGAATTAAAAACAAATACTAGAACATAACTCAGGAGGTGTCTCCATATGCAGCTAGCGTGACTCATGGAATAAGCACCCCTTAATTTGCGTGCTGTAAGTGTGGTTCAGAATTCTCTGCTGTTTCGAGCATGCCCTCACTTTATATATCCCAGTATGCCCTAGCTACATCTATTCAAGTCCAGCAATAGGAAACACCCCTCATTTCTTGGAATAAACACAGCAAAAGTATGAATCTACCTTCATAAAAGTCAATAATCAAATAATATAATTCAAGATCTGAGAAGAGAGTAAACAGAGCCAGGGGCAAGCAACCTTAGCTTTAAGTCAAACTGGAGGTGGTAGGATGCTCAACAGGCTATTATTTCGTACTAGAACATTTCAGAAGTAGAATTGAAAGCCAGGTGACTTTCCCTCTTTCAGGATATATCATCTGGACAAGGAAATCTGCTCCTTGTGAAAATGCTAACAGCTGCATGCTTGAATTCAACATCTGATTGATAAGCGCGGTGCTTTCAACATGGTATCATTCCCTAGTGCATTTCCTACATGTTGATTTTGTACTGTATAAAGGAAAAGAAACTACGTACAATACAGAACTGTTATTTTGACTAGGTGTAAGCCTATAACTTTTCAGCAATGTCTATGTAATACTTTCGAACACATGTTTAGATGACTTTTGGGAGACACAACAAGCCCCTAGTCTAAAATATTATTTCTTTTGCGGTGTTTTGCTGAAAAGGGGATTGAGCTTCTATGAAGCAAAATGAGTAATTGAATGAAGAGCACTTTACTAAACTGAAGAGGTTGTGTTGGTATTCTAATTATTGTGGACAAACCCAATTAACTTACTCTCAGACTCTGGACATGTACTTACGCAAATTGCAAGAGGAGAGGAAAGGAATCCTTTCTCTGCAATGAACTCATCAGTGCAGGAAAGCTCTCAGTGGCAGATTAGTCTGGGAAAATTAGAAGTCAGACTTGGCTATATTCTTTAATGGAAATATAATCAGCAATACATCTTTATGAAATGTTCACTGCCATCACATAATGCCCACTTGGAGGTGAGGTAAGGGCTGGAGGCAGTAGTCCAAAATCATTAACATCCCCCAGGTGAATATAATAGGATGATAAATGCTCACTGGGAAAGGATTCATTTAAGTTTTAAAATGGTTTTGAAAGTAAAACAGAAAGTCAGTCATTTTATATCAATTTAGTCAGCTCCATAATTTAATTCAGTAATGAAAGACTTCACGTCCATCCATCCACAGTGTATTTGCAATACCTGAGTTAGGTGATGGCGTTATTTCTGTTGGTACAATTCCACCAAAGGAAGGTGGAAGGATAGGAATCATTCTGGTGTACACCTTGATTCATGTAGTGAAACTGAAGGTGATGTTCTGCTATGGCACCGTATCAATCGATCGAGTTTCTTTACTGGAACAGAACAAAGAGGCCCAGTCCCTGGCTGGATATTTGGGTCAACAGACTTGCCCAGACAGCTTCCCTTCTTTTTATTTCTGCCAAGAGTAATAGGGGTAGGAGTGGATCCGAAAAAAGTGTTTGTTCTGGATATTTTAAAATGCTTTAGAGAAGGAAAAAAAATGGGTTGGTTATTTTGGTTTCTGTATGAGAAGGCAATCCTTTATCAACTTATCTTTCAATTAAAAAAAACATGTAAGACATTTGGAGGTTGTGTAGATTTTGGGCAGTCCTTGTGCTTTCATTTATCTACTGTTGCTACAGTAATTGGCACCTTGTGGATGACAGCAGAACAGACACTTGATTTTAGTTGGCTTTCTACATCGTCAAACCCAAAGGATTAAGTCTTCTAGGACATGGACTGTATAGGTCATAGAATAGAGAATGATATCATTGTGTCATTTGATTTCAAACCTTTTTTAAAGGCACTGCTCCTATTTTAAGGGATTTAAAAGAAGCAGCACTGCTTCTCTACTTCTGAATAGATGTAAGAAAATGTTATTGCTTTATCTGAATTACTGGGCTTTAAGAGAGATCTTAAAAAGCAAATTCCCCCATGGAAATATTCTTTGCAATTCACATCAGCTACCTTGTTAATAAAGCAGAGTCTAGTATCTATACTATTCAAAACTGAAGAAAACAGGGCATTTTTGACCTCTCTTAGTGAGAATATCCTGCTACAAATGGATGCAAACTGGCAACTTGAATATTTATGTGTATACAATTAGTCACTTACAAAAGGAACACAATTTCACCTTTCTTCCACTGCCGTTTCCATTGAGGAGTTTAGTTTTGCTGGGCAAATGCATCATGTGCACTTTGAAGTGTCTCAGTATACCTGCACCCTTTAAAGGGCGGATGTATCTAGCATGTTGTGCTAGTGTTGTGGTTTGGGACAGACTGGCCACTGAAACAAATGACAGATGCTCCCTTCCCACCTCACTCTCTGAGGAGAGGAGGGAGAGAGAGAAGAGAGACTTACGAGTTTAGAAAAAAACTAAACTACTTTAATGAAAGTATTAATAAAATAATAAAATAATAAAAAATTATAATGAAATATATACTATATATACAAAACCATATCAAGCTCCTAGGCTGATCATCGTGTCACCAGCAGGCATGGGGAAAATTCCAGACTGGACTCAGCAATGGACGGGAGCTGGATTCCAGATCTGGATTCAGGAATGCATGGAGCAGGATCAAAGGCAGACAAATAGACAGAGTCCTCCTTGGACACCAGCTGTTGAAGAAAGAGGACTAACCTGTTTATCCCTCAGCTTTTATACTGAGCATGATGCAGATAGGATGGAATACCCTGTTGGCCAGTTTTGGGTCGCCTGCCCTTTCTGCTCCTCTGCACAGGTACAACCTCTTTATGCTTTTCTGCTTCTTACCCTCCAATGGGGCACACAACAAAGTTAGCTGACCTTGGTTATTTTAGCAATAAGTGCAAGCAGGAGCCTCTCTGCATACCATTCCTTAGCATAAATTACAACTAAACAGGTCTTATCACTCTGTGAGCGGATTACAGTCTTAAAAATACATCATTAATTTCAGTGAGTTTAGTTAGTTAGAAGAGGTTTAGCTAAAAAAATAAAATTACTGAACAGAAAATTGGTTCTGTTTTACCTCAAACCAGGCCAGTTAGTAAAATAGTAGCAAACACTAACTTGGAGTTCTTGCCTTTGACTTAAAACAAAATAGACAACCTGTGTGAAGTAACATATGTTGGGGAGATGACAATTGTACTACTTGCTGCCTCTCTGTAGTTTCCTGTCACACTGAAGGCAATAAAAGGAGAGCAGTAATATTGCTTGTGCATAATGTTTTGTATCTAAGTGGTACTTAAAACAGTGTCATCTTATCAAAGGCACATTTTAGGCACAACAGTTCCTACAAGCTCAAATTCTCTCTCAATGGTCTTCTCATGCATCTGGCAAGTATTCACCTGTTTAGCAGATATTTAGGAATGCTTTAGCACCTGTTTAGGCATGGTATGAACTGGAACTCTTAGAGAAGCAGAAATGAAATGCTTTTGTATTCAGAGTGGGCATTAAGCGTTGACTCATATCATCCATGACTACAGTACACGAGAGAAATGCTAATAACAGGATAGGCTGAAAACAAGTGAGTTGAATATAAGCGACTTGCTATACATAAGGATATAGCCGTATGTCTATTTAGTGGATAAATGAGAATCCGTATTAACAGTGAGTGTCTGACTTGCTCATGCAGCCAAATGTTTTGCAAACTGTTAGGGAGTGGACAACACTGCATGGTCTGGAAAAGATTAGTGAGCTGCAGCCAATGTGCCAGGCAGGCATGAAAAGATGGGTGTCTGACACATGAAGAAAAAGACATGTGGTGCATCTTATTTGAAGAAAAGGCAAGCCTTGCTGGGAATAAAAAACATAGTCAAACCCTACCTGAAAGCCAGCTATGCTGGACACTAGCTAATTTCAGTTTACCTGGGTTGTACAAATAGCTTAGTTCTGGGATCTGAGAGCTAAACCCAAGTACCAGATGGTTGAATAATCTAAGTGGTAAATCCAGGTATGCTAAGGATTTCTTTTGTTTGCTCTGTGATTACACCTTTTTCCACTGACATTTTGGCAGGATGTTTGTTTGCTTTTCTGACTTTTCTACTTACCTCTCAAGCTTTCAAAGGCTTGAGGGAAACCAGTTGCAGAATATTATGTATATATTACTCCTTCATGAGGAAGGGATCTTCTTTATTAGATATGTCTCTTCTAAAGGCTTTTCAGGGAAAACATGCTGATGAGTTTCTGGATACCAGGCTGACATCCATTTTGAAGGATTTACTTTTGCCTTGGAACCTGCCACCAGTGTATGACACCAAAAGGTATTGCTACACCAGTTTCTGGAAGGACAGCTGGACTAAATACTTGTCTGTGATATATCAGAGATATCAGACAGACTGACATCACTAAATTACTCAAGGCAGCTACTTACGATGGCCATTCTTTCTGTTCAGTGATACCATGAACATGTTATCACTGGCTGAGAAAAATGTCAGACCTGTGGGAGAAGCAGACCCAGTTGCCTACAGGTAACCTGCCTTTAATTAAAGGAGGTGGGGAAGGAATCAGCTCTCTCTGCAGGAATTCTCTACCACCATTTCCTATTAAGCTATGAGAGATATCTTAGAGACAGTATATTTTGGGAAGTTTTACATTCATTCAGGTACTAATTGTGTGTGGAGGTAATGGAATATAAATCATCCCTGTTCTAGAATGGTAGATGAGTTGAAGTGTAGTATTAAGCTCACCTTTGTGTCTGCAAAGGACCAAACTAGCCTCCTCCTGCCCACCTTTCTCCGTATCGGGATATCCAGAATTACAGTTCAAATTTGAGGGTTTTTTTGGTGTATGTGACAATGGCATTTAATTGATCACCCCAGCAGCATAAAAACAATATGAGGTGTACTCATTACACAAGAGAATATAGTAAGAATTGCGGGATAACCAGCAAGTACAGGAGTGCCTGATACGATTAATTGCTTTTACAAGTGATGTAGTGTACAGAAGTTTGAGAAAGGCATTTTTGCTGCTGTGCTCTAGAGTTAAAAAACTCTTTCAAATTCTCCTGTATTAAAAGAAATAAATTCTGAAGAATAAATAGCTTAACATAGCATAACTCCAAGAGCATTTGACAGTTCTATGCTGATTTTCTCATAATGGCATTTTGCAGCTGTAGTTTTGTGAAGCTGGAGATGAGAGCTGGGAGAACCGTGCTGAGAGTCAGGCTAGAGAAAATTAAGAAAATAGGATCTGAAGTTAGAACTCCCTAGGCAGGTTTCAGGCCTGAAAACGCCTGTTAGTCTAGACCTTAGTATGGGAAGATAAGAGAAAGTTTTCTTCCAACCAGAGCCACTCTAGTCTGCAACTCTCCAGCGTGATGTGCTGGAGAGGAAAGCACAGCTGCAGAAACCTACGCAGAGACAGAGTGCAACTTATCCTTTGCAATGAGAATTAATTGTCTGGCTGTGCTGCTTTTAATGCTGACTTTTAAACCTGAAGATAAGAGATTAACCCCACAAGCCAGTCCCTTCAGTGGAAGAACATTGAGGGTACTGTTGATCCTGGGGATTGCTAAAACTTGTCATCAGAAGTCCTTTTGTGATCTTAAGGATCAAACCAGGCAAGATACCAGGGATTGCTGTCTGCTTGTCCTACAGATTGCTGCTTGTCCTACAGAGTTTAGCCTGAATTTGAGTTCCTCAAAGTTCAAAACTCCACAAATCTGAATTAGGGACTCTTCGTTTCTTCTTCACTGGTACTTCTTCATTTCTGAGCAATATTGGAGCTTTAAAAAGTTGAGTGATTTAAGAGTACACATATTTTAAATTTTGTTATTGGTGCTATTAAACCTCCAAGGAAACATTCAACTGCGTCTTCAGATGCAGTGCTGAATTATGAGAAAGACCTCAGCTGAATTCCATATTCACATTGCTATCATTTTTTGAATATCAAGGATGAATTAACTCTCACTTGCCTTTGTGTTTTTATCCAAGCTCCCTATTTTATATAATAGCTTAATACAATAAGTTGGGGAAAAGTGAAAAACATCTTTTGGATTAGGAGGAGAGAAGAGGTATGTGTCATCCCCAATTCATGTTTCAGACTTCTGCAGCTCTTCTGCAGACATGGGCAGCAGTCTAAAACAGAAAGATAGTGTTGTGGTTTGATCCCAGCTGGCAGCTAGCACCACGCAGCTACTCATGCAGTTGTCCTCCTGGGTAGGGAGAATTGGGAGAAAAGGAGGGGAAAGGAAAAAACCCACCCTCATGGGCTGAGATAAAAACAGTTTAATAGAACAGTAACAGAAAAGGAAAATAGCAATAATACTAATCATAATAAAGGTAAAAGAATATACAAGACAAAGTAAGACAACACAAGTCACTCTCACCACCCACCACCCAGCTGGTTGCCCAGCTCCACCTGAGCAGCGATCACAGATTCCTATCCCCTGGCCTACCTCCATTTATATACTGAGCATGATGTCTATAGTATGGAATATTCCACTGGCCATTCTATTGTTCTTTCTACACTCCTTCTCAGCTTCTATGGGAAGCTGAAAAAAGTCCTTGAATAGTATAAACATCACCTAGCAACAACCAAAACAATATGCATTATTGACATTCCTCACATACCAAATCTGAAACACAGCAACTACTTGAAAGAAAATTAACTCTATCCCAGCTGAAACCAGGACAGATGGCAACTCATGAAGGAACATAATTTTGCCTTGATGATTCCCCCAGGGCTTGTTCAAGCTGTAAGTCAGGGCAAAGAACATTGATTCAAATACAGGATGCCGTATCTCTCCTTATGTTGCATGTTTCTCCTCTGAGGTTGCTCTGGCTTTTGGTTTCTGTAAGTGGTCTGCATTTCTTAGTAAAACTGGGAATAAAGAAAAAAATAGTGGAAGAGAGATGGTAAGTATTTTATGTGAAGGACCAAACTTTAAAATGAGAATATAGTTGAGAATGAAAACATGGGGAGCTGGAGCTCATTTCACCCACTGCAGAGTACCTTCAGGAAGTTAACAATGAAAGTGCTTTTAACTGTCAGAATGAGGCTGTAAATCAGCTAAACCTTTATGTTTCTGATCTAACAGACTTTGATGGTAAGCCAACTGTTCCACACAAAAGGTGGTCTTTCTGCAAGGCCCAAATTCATCCTCCTTTAGCAGCTGGATGCAGCTTGCCAGGCAATGGTGGTGTGGTGTGTGTGAGTGGCCAGTGTGATGATGCAGAACAAATGAGTTCATCAGACTGTTTTGTTCGGATTTTTTTTTCAAAGGACAGTCACTTTAAAATGTGCTCTGTTTCCCATTATGTGGTCTAAAAGATTGAAGCCATGTAATCAAAGTATTGTCTTAATTACACTAATTACAGACCCTTACACTGAGAGAAATCTCAGGGTGTTTCTAATGTGAGCAGCTAATTAAGGTCTAGTAGAATAATGACAATGTAATGCTTATGTTTGTGTGGAGGTGTCAATTTAGAAACAAATGCACATAACCTGCTATAGGATGGTAAAAGTAGTCATATTCCTAAGCGCACTTAAGATAAAAGTACTTTTATTTGTTTTTTAATCTTCAGACAGCACTGAAGTACCTTTAACTTACAGTTTTTTATTGAGAGTTATGTTTGATAAAATGTCCTTCTAGATTGATACGGTTACTTGGTTTGTAAAATAGGGTAAATAAATTTAGCTGTTCCAATTAATTTTGCAGCTAAGTGAATACTATTTGTCACTTGAAAAGCTATTTTACAGTTAAAGTTTTGGCTAGAGAGCCCATTTTGAAACCTGGGGGTGGCAGATTGTGAAGACAGTCCTCTGCTGACTTGTGGTCACTTTTTTTCCCTTGTGAAGGGGATTGAGTTACACGCTTCAGGCCTTTTGACAGTAAAGCTTCTTAATGCTTTCTTACACTATTGGGTACGAGAAAACACAGGGATTCAATATAAACCTTGCAGGAAAGGATGTGCCAAAGGAGAAAGTGATAAGGAGATAGGGGCTTGGGTTTTTCCCAGACCTCTGCATTAGGCTTCCTACATTTATCAGGAGGAAGTTCCCAAAATTGTAGGAGGAGCTGCTGTGTCATTGCCTGTTGGGATCACTTGAGACAGGCTGCCCAAAGTTCCTGTTCTTCTTCGATTAAAGGCAGAATTAGTTCATAATTTTGGCTCACGGGCAACGTCAAAAATTCACTTCAGTTTGGAAGAGGAGGAGCTTGAATTTTGTTTTAATTTAATTCCTGTTTAATTTTAAACTGTAAAATTGGTAGGGGAAGGAACACGGAGAGTTTTGGCTACAACAAGCCATTCAGGACCTGGCCATCTCCGTCTGAAAGAGCTGGTGGCTCCTGTTAGCCGCGGTGACAAGTCACGCGGTCGTGGGAAACCTGCCTGCCAGGGACCTTTGGAGGCACCCACAGGCCTTCATTTCCCAGACCAACCTCCCCCTGGGAGGCCCAGGGCCACCATTTTGGCTCAGCCGGGACCCTAGGCCTGCTCTGAATGGAGCAGGGGGTCCCAGCTCTGCTGCCTTGGCTGGTCTCCATGGGTGTCCCCCTGGCTGGGAAGAAGCCCCGCGGTGGGGCCGTCCTGCTCCTCCTGCCCTGCATCCTCTCACTCCGGGGCCACGAGGCCTGGCCCAGGAGCTGCAAAACCTGTGCTGAAGAACATCTGCCTGCTTATGGCTCGGGGAGGAGGACACGCTGGAGCCAGGGAGGACCCCAGGGCTGACCAAACTTGGAGGCAACCTCTGCTAAAGGGCAGGCTGCGCTGGTTTGGAGCAAAAGTTTACCCTGTGCCCTTGGCTGCTCAATAATCCGTCTCCTAAAAAAAAAAAAAAAAGAAGAAGAAGAAAGAATTAAAAAGCTTAAAAGTCTGTGCTGGGAAATAATCTGTTTTCAGGGAAGCTTAATAATACATAGCCAAAGGCCTCTCCTGTTGCAGGCTGAGAGTACTGCCTGTCCTGCTCTGCCTTTCTTCTTGTCTCTGGGGGAGAGTCTGCCAATTTCCACGATGGAGTTATTTTACAAAATCACTGTGATCATGGGAAACTGATGTTTAGCATTATACTGTCTTATCTGTGCAGTTCTCACAGATTAGCGTGAACCTTCAGACGACGTTCAGTAGCATTCGGGTGCTGCAACCATAGAGGAAAAATCAGCTGCTGAAATGATGTACCGATCTCTATACTGCTGAGCATTGGTAAGAATGACTGGGTTTCCCTCTCAAGGGATGTAGCCCGAAAATTATAGATAAATATGCCAGATACATACTGGCATTTTGTTTGTGTAGGGATGGAGCCAGGACCTAAGGGAGTGTTGATGATTTTTTTTATTATTATATTTCAAGGAGGTCCATGGTCTATTTGTTACGCTTAAGACTGTGTTTATTGTGTACAGCTGATGTTGATCTGCAAGGAGACCTGTTTTGCAGAATGGATCCCAGTGAAATGACTGAGCTCTTAAATCTTTCATAATATCTACTGTGGGATCATGTAGAGTTGTGTGTTTTGTAAACAAGTGACCCCCATTTGTCATTGTGAGAAACTGCCTTCCACTCATAATTTCTGAACTAATTTTAGCAGACATCACATGTTTTGGAATAAACATTCACTGTGAAGCCCAGCTGGGCATACAAACTTGCAGGCCAGCAGCAGTAGATGACAATGTCTGTCTGATGACTCCATCATGCTGGGCTCTGTCACAGGGGGAAAAGGTCATTGTAAGGAGCTCTGTCCACCTCTCTTTCCCTGAACTTTAGTCCGTTAGCTCCACTAGCACGGAAGCACTCTGCTCAGCACAACATCTTCCAGCAATACCATTGTGTCCTTCCCCTGCTTTTTGAGTGGCTTCTGTTTTATTTCTGGCCTTGCAGTTGAACCAAACTCATGCACTACCATTGCTGACTGCAACCTTCCTTTTGAAAGGCTGAGAGACTATTTTCAGGCTCAATTTCATGTCTCTTAGATGTAGGTTTATTGAGAGTCAAATTTTCCACAATGAGAACAATTCAAAGCTCAGTCCTTAACTTCAACTTAATCCTCAGCATCATCTTCCTTTATTGTCATTGTCTCCTTGTGTGATGTCTCCCCCTTCTTTCTGCAACACCCGTCATTACTCTCCAAGATCAGAACTGTCTTTAGTGACTCTAGTCATTTTTCTTTGATTTCTTAGGCTAACTAATAATAAAAACACAAGCTGTGTTCTGGATACTTTCAGGCTTGATTAGATTTCAAACATGAGACTTTTTAGAATAGCAACTGGAGGAAACAATAGAAGCTGCAGAGGTAAAAGAACAAATTGTTCCAATAAGGTACTTAAAAGTAGGATGAGAGTGCCTATGAATGTAAATGCAAACAAAGCTCTGCAGCCTTCTTTTACAATGTCTACATCAAATCTTTTTTTTTTTTTTTTGAGATAGCATCTTTCAACTATTCTCAGTCTCTCTGTTTATATATAAATCAATCAAAGCTGTTCTTGTCAAGCATGGAGCTTACCTCTCCACATAGGGGGGTCTTTATTTTAGAACTTCATGGTTCTTAGTATTCACAAAGATAGTTTACTCTCCTCTAGTATCTTACTAGATGAGAAAGCCAAAGTGTAAAAATATCAGTGGATAGGTCTTTAGCTGTGAAGGACCTCGAATTGACACTGGGCTTAAACCCAATCTTTAATTGCATGAATGCAAGTTGTCTTGATAGTCGGATGGTTCCATTGAGATTGCATCCTTGTGACTGACATATTCATTTGTCACTTACGTACTCAGCTTTTCATGCTAGAAACGCAATAGAACATTTTGGAAGTACTTCAGTGCTAACCTCCTCGTCTTACTGAAATTGCATTTTTTCCATGACTAAAATGGGTGTCAGGAACGTGAAGAGCAAAGTTGTCAATTGACAGTGTTTATGGAATCCTCCAACTTCATTTGCCATATATGTACATTTCTGTGTTGTGACTTAATGTGTCCTCGTGGTACCAGATGATATGTCTATGTCTTGGTCTGATGACCAGGATTCATGCAGAATAGGTCATCAGGAAGCAATTTGCCAGAATCGTTCATACAGACACAGCCTAATTACTGTATGCATCTGGAGGACTTGATGAGTTGTGATCTGAGCAAGCTGCTTTGCAGGCTGGATCCAGTACATTGATCTATGAGCATGCACTCTGTAGAACAAGTGGGAAGCTTTTTCAAAAAGCTGTGTAAGAAATTTCAGGGGCTGAATGGGCCTCCACGTGGGATCTTCGGGCTACGTTCTGTGGAGTGCTTCTGATAAATCACAACAGATAACAATGCTTTTAGTTGGCATTGCTGATAATCTGAAACTTGGGTTCAGACTGCAGTAAATAAGCATTTAAATAGCAAGTGCTGAGTAAAGATAGGACATCACTGTGTTTAGTCCACTCACAATAAGCTTTTCTCTATCACATTTCAGCGAGAGACTCAGCACTACTATCAATATACTTTAATACCATGTCTTTCTGGCAAGTTTTTTTTAATACTCTAATTTTGTAATTATGACAACTGAAATTATTCATCCAATTTAATTTGGTCTCTTTTAAGACACTGGAGATTTATTATTTATTCGCCCTCATACTTGTCTAATTGAAAAGTTACAGATAACTGAATATTTCTGTGTTTATGGTCTCTAATAGCTGAGTGACGTCAGTTCTCACATTCTGTAAAATTTTAATAAAGGAATTTAGGACAAAGCTTGGTATTAAGTGTGGGATGGATCATGCTATTACTGTCAATATCATGTTACTTTTGCCAAGAGCATTGAAGTCAAAGTCAATAGCCCTGAAAAGAACACAGGGAAATGACTAACAGTCAGCATGGAGTTGTTGAGAACAAACGATGTCAAACCAATCTAATTTCCTTCCCAAATTCTCCCCAGGGTAACAGGCCTTGTGGTTAGAGAAGAGATGGTAGGTGTCACATACCCTGACTTTGTTAAGGCTTTTTACACTGTCTTGTATGGCAGTCTCATAAACAGGCTTGAGAAACGTAATGTGGAAGAAATTAATAAGTAGCGTGCAAGGCTGTTTTGAAAATTGTATTTGGAGCTCTATCAGTGATCAATTGTCAAAATGAAAGAATGAACTGACTGGGGTTCTGTAGGGACCTATCGAGACTCTAATACAGCTCAACATATTTATTAATGACCTGGATGATGGAATAGCCTGGGTGGTTATTAGATTTGAAGCTGGGATGGACTGCAAGAATGTCAGGAGACAAGGTTAGAATTTAAAATGATCTCTACAAAATGGAGAAACTGGCTATAACAAACAAAATGCTATTCAAGAGGGAGGAATTCCTCTGTAGAAAAAAGAATGATCAACAGCACAGCATGATCTGAGGGGATCACAAGGTGAAAGGCAACGAATAGTGTTATGTTGATGTGTAAAAGGGAAACATTACCACCAGTGAGAGTTGTATGTTCTCTGTTCAGCACTTGTAGGATTCTGAGGTGCAGCAAGATTTCAGTTAGACATTAGGAAAAACACTTTTGCCACATAGATTTTGTGTACTAAAACAGATTATCTGGACAAGATATGGTAGTCAGTAAGAGGTTTGGTAAGCAGGAAGCAGAAGGGGCCCGTGCTGCCAACAGGATGGCAGGATGGACTTAATGAGGATCCTGTCAGAAGAGACTTGCTTAAAGCTGTTTTCTGTCCTACTTTCCTGGCCATTTCTTGCACCTCTGAGGGAAGCCCGCAAAAATCAATGAGATGGATCAGGAGCAAGGCTCATCTTGTCCATTAATCACAAGCTGGAAGAAACTTATGCCATAATTACCCCAGCTGTATGTTCTACCACAGCCTGATGGTCATGTGGAGTGAAAATGGTCAAGCAAAGCTACGTAAGAAATAGCATAAGCAGACAGTTCATAGATTTCATGGTGACTGTAGGACAGTTACAAAAATGACCAAAGAGCCTCCCTAAAATGAATTCAGCAATGTTTCAAATGTTTGTTGTTAGTGCAGTGAAAACATAATTCGAGATTCAAGCATTAAAAAAATTAATTCATGAGAAATTAGGAACAAGTTCTGTAGTAAGTAGGTATCTGATGGATCAGAGATTTTCTCTCCCTAATTATAAATTAAATATTAACATTACTGGAACATCTAATATCTTTAAATGATATACAGGGCCAGTGTATTACCCTTTGAGATTTCATTGCTTATTGAAAGTCCACTCTGTTTTACAGTAACTTTTTTACTGCACTATTAGAACAAGGCAAACCATGTGTATTTTCCATAAAAATGTAATTGAAATTATCCTAAGATAAAAAAACCCCAAACAACAAAACCCACACCCATAAAACTAAAAGCTTATGCTCTCTGATTTCAACTGTTTACTTTCACATTGCCTTTCGTTGTAGAGCTATGTAAGCTAGTGTTGTGATGGTCACAGAAAATATAATCCATGCTCCCCAGTCTACCTCAAATGATAAAAAAAAGAAACATCCCCTTCTTTCTTAAATTTAGAATGTCTGCCAGTCTCAAGTGTGAACCGCCACATTGGTTTGGTTGTGTTCACCCTTGAGCTGGTGGCTGGGAGTGGATTGGGTTTTAACTCCCTCCTAGAACAGAAATAATTCTCAATGGCTGCAAGCATGGCAGAATCAAGGGTGGTTTTGTGAAGTGATATCTACCAAAAGCAGAAAGTAAAACAAGCAGTACACTTGACAAGAGGAAGGTGTAGTATAACAGAATCATACGGTGTTCATTAAAGGTGAGAATAATTAACAGATTATCTTTAGTCCCATAGTTGAGTGTTTTAATACTTGTAGAAAGGGAGAAAAGAATGGTGATATTATCTTTTGTTTCTTTTGGCAATGGGTAGATTACTTTAGGATTTTAGGATTACTGTGTTCATTTAAGATAGAAATAAGAGAATTTTTCAGTATGCTTTTAAGACAGCTCTGAGAAGAGTCCCAAGAAAAACATGAAGAAAGCAAACTTGGAGAAGCTTCATGGGTGTATTTATTTATCAAGAAAGTTAGGAATTGATCAAGATCTATAAAACTTCTAGTATCTTCTATAATCTGTAATATACTCTTATAAATAATAGTGAAAGCTTTTTAATGTAACACACTAAGGCTTAGCAAAACATGAAACCCTTAAAAAAACTACCAGTAATTGCCTCATTTTCTAATACTTCCTAGGTGTAAGAGCAGCACATGAAACGTGACTGATACAATAACTAACAAACTGCAAATACCAGAGAAAAGCAAAGCATTCTTTATCACTTAAAGCCTCCTGGTCCTTCCCTTTGTCTGTGTGGATAACAGCATGCCATAATCTTTTCTGGACAGGGGGTAGGTGAAGCCCTGTTGTCAACAGGCTACCAGTTAGGCATCGGCAGCCTCTTGTACGCTTGTAAGGATTTCAGCCTCTTGTGCGGATGTCCAGCGCAAGCCCTTTGGCTCCCTAGTGGGAGAGGGGGCAGGGGATTGACAAGCTTCGCCAGAACACTGGGAATAGCATTAGTGCCAGAGCATTGACAGGGAGCTGGAGACAGTGGTCCCAGGTAAATATGCACCATCAGTATAAACCTGTTGCCTTTTGGGGTTCAATAAAATTAGCAGAAGAGAGAATATCCTACGGTTTAAAATTCTGTTTTAAATATATATAAAAGAAATATCAGCTTAAAGAATTGAAACTGTTTTCTCCAAAGGGTATGTCTTTACCTTTAGTCCCATCTCTTATTAAATATATTTTTATAATAAATGATGAATACCTTTGAAACAAAAGGTTTCATTTTCAGTGCCATCTGATGGGCCTGTCTCTGTCTGTCTTATAATGCAGTTAATTTTATATGTGACTAATGAATACCAGTCATTCCCCTGAATAACTGTGACCCAGATATGTGGAAGACTCTCATGTCTTAATTGCTTGACCCTGAAATTAACACAAGCAGATGGGCCTGAACAGATAGTGAGTCTGACATGAAGTAGAAGAAGGGGCCACTAATGCAGTCAGTAGAACGTAGTATGTGAGAAACTATTTTCTTGATTGGAATCATTTATTTGTCTTTCCAGCCCATTTCATTCCCTTTTAGTATCTCGTGGTTGGCTGATGTGAGGGGTAGCGGGTTAGTTGTTTAACACCTGTAACCTGGTAAGCTCAGCTGATGAGGCTCTAAGATTACTGCCTCATCAATTACTGCCTAGTGTTGAGAACATAGAAAAAAATGTCACTTAATTGTAAACTGAAATATGAATTTTATGACTGACTTTCTGCAGACTTATAGACTAACTGTTAAATGTCTATATCCCTGAGTACTCAGGGGAGAGGACAGTATTTATTTTTAATTTTAAATTGTCTCTGTTTTAAAGATACCTTCTGTATAGGTTGCATTACCTCCCGCCAACCTAGACAAAAGCAATAAATTCCAGCATTGTGTGTGAAGTAATTCAACACCATATGTCATTTGCAGTTTATTTGCCATATGAAGAAGAGGGAGTTGATTTAGGAGTTCTGTAATAGTTGTGGCTTTGTAGAGACTGTTACTTGATGCTGAATGGCTGTCTGACTGCTTCATATTTGCACCTTTTCCTAACAGTTCCTCCAGGAGGTGCATCACACAGGATAAAGAGCAGCCTGTTGTTGGCAAAAATAGTGTGACCTCATTACTGGGGCAGACAGGTGTATTCTTTAATCACAGCTTTAAAGCCTCAGGAAACTCTGGACTTTTTCCAAGATCAGTTGGGATTAGCCTAACCCTTTGATGTTACTTTGGACGTCCCATGGAGACACCAGTTGAAGAGAGTGAGTGAATGCTGACTGGCTACAGTCCTGGGTTTCTTAGGCGAGACATCTGTGAGAACGATTTGTGTGGCAGAAATTGGACCAAGGAAGAAAACTCTTTCATGCTAATTGCAACTTCCAATTGTAAACTTGGAGGTGAGCTGCCACTGACAGGCTATTAAACTAATTAACCAAACAGTCCAGTACCTCATGCTGTGTAATGTTACACAACTACGCATAAACAACTCTGCTGAAGATTTGTCCCGACCCCAAACTTCGAATAGGCTCTGCTGAAGTTAAACAGGCTGCTTGAAGTGTCACGATGATCCGCAGTCCTCCTGTCTGATGCACTACATGCCTGACTCTAATTAACAGTAATCAAATAAGGAAAACCCTAATCAGTATTCAACAGCTATTACCCTCAGCTTAGCAGAGAGAAAACATAATTTCAGAAAAGAAATAAACACGTGGTATTGTGTAGAACTACAATAAATCCTTTTAAGTGGCTATGTGAAAAAAAATTATTATTGTAACATGCCATCAAACTGTGATCTGAGGCCTTAGGGGATAAAAAGGGGGAGCTGGGGAGGAAAGAAATTTCGTATTATCCAGATTCAGTGTTTGCCGCCATGGAATCTTGTTGTTATAGTGTAGCTTTCACCTCTCTTTGCTTTGGACATATAAAGTGTCAGTTGTCCTGTACCCTCAACAAACATAGGGAAAGTATTGTTTTCTGAACTGTATTTTATAGAGAATTGTCCTCTTCTTTCTTGAAATGTCATTACACATAGCTTATTCTGGTCCATAAGTGCTCATGATGTTGCGAATGGGGAGTTAGGAGGCCTCCCACAGATTTCAGTACTCACCACATCACAATTTGATCCATACGCTCAATTTCTCACCTTCATGGGATTTTAAGAAACCTTTTAAAACTTTGGTGGATGGTAGAAATGTGGTCTATCAGATCACATTCATCACTGGATATGAATTTTGGGCCATGAGTCCCTGTATCTTTATGCTACGCTGCTTCTTGATGAATGGAGTGCGCCCAGAAAAAGGAAAGATACTCAGGAGAGGTCTGTGGTCACCTCAGTTACCTAGAAGCTTTCTGTGGTCTGGAAGATAAAGATACTTTTAGGAAATAATCTTCTTCTTTGAATGACCAGAACTGATGAGTTTCCTGACCTACCTGTGCACCCAAAGGAGATGGCCTTTGACCGTCAGTTAGTTGGTCATCCCTTGCATGGAGTTCTGTACTGTGTTCACTGTATTTGAACAGCTGTTTTGCATGAAGTCCTTTGAACCCACCCTCAAAAAGACATTGCACATGCTTAGCTTCAAGTCCCCTTTCCCCTTTTTCTGTGTTCCCAAGGACACAAATGGATGCTCTGTGACTGAAGGCCTTTATTTCCTCTTAAGTACCACGGGTTTGTGCGTAACTGTAAGCAATTTCTCTTCTGACTGTGCAATTTCCCTTGGTGATGTTTAAAGGAACATTTTTTAATTTTATTTTTAAACTGTTAGAAATAACTCTCCAGAGCTTCCACTGCTGAATACTAATAACTTTTTATATTAGCATAACAGGATAGTTTTATCAAAGATCACAGTAATGGTAGTATTTGCATCTCAAAAGGCAAAGGGAAGTTGTTCCTAGGTTTATGGAGGTCTTTGTCCTTTCCATCAGCTTCCATAGTTTTGTTAATGCTAAATTAAATTAAATGTGCTAAAAGAGCTATGTCAAGTGTTTGCTAATATGCACACCAGCCTTATCAGAGGGTGTTACAGAATGCCGTTTTTTCCCAGATGCATGTAATTTTAACACCTGCTCATCCCGAAACTTAGATTACTTTCTCCTAGGACTATTTATAACTAAAGCTGTTGTTGGTGACTTTGGTATATTTACACTAGCCCATATGGTTGCAAGAAAATGCAGAGAGATGTACATAATGGCACAGAGGGTAAATAATTGTCTGGAAAACCCAGACTGCTGTTCAATATGTCTGGAAGCAGCGTAACAGCAGGCAGAGTTCAATTGAATCATCTTGATTTTGTGTAGGAGAAGGATTTGCAACCACTGACTTGCCCCTCAAAATCAGCTTTCTTGTTTAGCTCAAGCATCTAGCTCTTTGAATACAATCTAAGCTGATTCTGGTAGACCAGTGTGTATCCTTCATACATAGCCTTGTCATACAGGGACACTGAAAGCTGTACCTGCTGTGACCTTATTCTTCATCATGTTGCACAAGTGCTGTGAGTCTCCGCTAAACCCAAATAAGACTGTGTGGGGAGAAAATGCATTGCCCATCGTTCAATCCAGCCATTCTTTTCAGGAAATACTAAAACGCCAGATTACACTGCAAAATGTTACGCTTTTGCCGTTACGATTTGAAGGTTTCTTTTAGAAACGTGTTTTGTACAGCAAGCTATAGAAGTCAGAGGTATGAGTTTAAGCTGCTAATATGCTTGGAATATTCGAAGAATATTTATTTCACAGGTGCATTGCAGGCTGGTTGTTAACAAGCTGGATATTTCCCGGAATCTAAAGGACCCTAACACATTCACACCCCTCCACATTTTAAGTTTCTGGAGAGAAGTGAAAGTTGGACCACAGATACAGCAATATTTTTGGCTTTTTCATTTCTCTTCCTGAAACCCAGGTGCCTGATGTCAAGGTATTCCTGTTTCTAGTCTGCAAGATTTCACTGTGATCTAAAATGAATCTGGTCTGTGATGTGGTTACAAGGAGGAGTTAAGAGGCTCTTGTGAGTGCCATCTGCCCATCACTGGTGGAGTTAAGACCTAGTAGCAGAAGAGATGATTAGTGTCCCCTCATCCGCTGAGCTCATATCCTGGTTGAAATAGATGGTATTTGAAGTTAGCAGCAGCCAGCTATGAAATATGTTGGCACAGCAGTGGATACACGGCAGGTACTGCTGCATTAGCCAGTAGTGCTGTGTTGGGCTGGGGATGGGGCAAGCAGCTGGATACAGAGACTCCTGGTACCACCACAGACAAGCTGTCAAAAATCATGAGCTAGCACACTGTGCTTCTGATCTGTGAATCCTTTGACTTCAACAAAAAGTGTTCGGTTTCTAGTACATCTTATCACAATTTTTTATGAAGCAGCATGAGGTTCTAGGCTGGAGAGAGCTCAGCAGTGAGAAATACTGCATTATATCTTTTTTTTTATCTGTTTGTATATTTTTTCCACCATTATGCTAGAGTAATACACTTCCTCAGCGAAGAACTACCCAAATAATGTTTGTGCAGACCTTTCAAAAGTTGAAAAGTTGAAATTGGTATGTAAAATCATATATTACTGTTGTATGAATTCATGACTAAAATTTGTAATTTTAGTCAAATTGTAGTTTTAGTTTTTGTGAATGAGGCTTATGTGCCTTGTTCTGGGAAGCACTTAAACAACATTACATCAGAAGATGCTATGGGCCAGGACTACCCCTCTGATAATATTTTAATGAACTAAAGTAAAGTAAACCCAAGACTTGTTCCTTCTTCTAACACCTTAACTTCTCCTACTTTTTCTGTAAGTATTTGATTCTGTGGTTTCTCATATTCATAAATCGATATGAGAAAAAGCCTATGGTCAACAACTTTTAACATTAAAAATGAACAAGTTTAAGCATATTCCTTAAAAGTGCCCATTCTATTCTTTCTCTGGTTTCCTTTATTTGCTTTATAGCCTAGTACTTTTGATATGCTACAAAACATCCAATTGGTCTTTGATAACCGGGAAAACATGGGAATGCTTCTTTCCCAGGTGGAAAAAGGATATATTTTTGGGTTTCACTTTAAAATTTATGTTTCTCTGCTGCTTTTGGTCACTAATAATTGTGCATTCATTGTTCTTTATTGGTGTATGTTACGGTCAATGTTAACATTAATTGCTTCCCTCATTGATATTTTAACATGACTCCATGAATCATTCAAGCTGTAATAAATTCAATGGCTGCTACAGTAATTTAATTTTCTTACAGACTTGTACTGTATAAATTCTCTATTCTTAGCTAAATCCTGATCATGCTAGCCTCACTTCATACTGATGCAGTTTTAGGATCATAGTATCCCTAGTCTTTATCCTCTGGTAACACAGAGAGAGAGAAAGAGGCCTCCTCAGAGACTAAGTCAACGTTTCTGAAGTTTTGAACAATCTCCTGGGAATACCTTTCTCGGCCATATAACAAGCCTGAAATACCTGCAGCTGAGAATCTTGAGTGCTTAAGGCTGGGCCAGTCCAGGCACCTGTGCCACTTCTACCCTTGGCTTTTGTGGGAGTGTTTCCTCAAATTTCTGGTTTTGCTGCAGTCAGTGGGTACTGACTTAGTGGGGGTTTTATACAACTCTGAGTCACTGACTTTCCATTAATGCAGGTTGATTAGAGATTTTATCCTAGTAGCTGCAGTATTGTGGTGCAGGCTTTCATATTTAAAGTCTGATAAAGACCAGGCTAATAAAATCTGCTGTGCAGCTCACTTCTTCCCCAAACACTTCCACACTAGTGGTGTCTTTCTGGGAGAGGGATGGTGAAGGGTCCCTGGAAAATTGCTACGGAAAACAACGTGTTCCAGTGTGATAGGGTTACTGTGCATGCAGTAAGCCTAAACTTCTACTGTTTTTCTTTCTTCTGCATGGGTTTTCTTTGTTTTGTTTTGGGTTTTTTGTTTTTTTGTTTTTTTTTTTTTTTTATTCTGGAGAAACTACTTCTGACAATAAGGATGCTGTTTCGGTTTCTGTTTTCTGCTAACACCTGCCACAAGGGTAACAATGCTGTGTGTGATGCACTGTCCCACAGAGGGTGAGTAAACTTACCCATTTTTTTCCTATGGGCCATTGAAGTGTTCAAAAATGAAACTGAAATATTGAATTAAAAAGATGCTACTTCAACAGCTAGGGACTAGTTCTTTTGCAGTGGTCTTAAACACATTCCAGACTTCCAGTTTGGAAGTTAGATCTGGTTTTGGTAAAAGTTTTGATAACGCTTTTGTTTGTTCCAATGTAAACATGATGTAGCTGGATAAATTCTATAAATGATAGTAAGGCCTTCTTTTGATTTTAAAAAAAAAAAAAAAAAAAGAAAGCAGTTTCAAAGTTTCGATTCCTTGGTTATTTTACTGATTTTATTCCTCATTCAAGATCCTTTATCCACAGTAACATTTGATCTCTTAAGAACTTGACAGGGAAGTTTTCAGTGGAGGATAAATTCCTCCCTTCAACATCATAAGGGAGATTAATTTCTTTTTGTTAGCAGCACTCTTTAGCACTGCTGAAAGATGTCAAAATGTCTGCATTTCAGAGCGAAGGTCTCTATTTTATCAGATTATCAGCTAGTGTTCATGCAATAGTACTTTTAGATTTTTGAAATATCACTGTATTTTTATTGTGAATTACCACGGTCATTGCCAGACTTGATGTCTGGGTTAGATACTGAGGCATTAGGTGGGAGAATGAGTGTCTTAATGAGGTGATGGAATCTTAAAATGGGAGTAATTCCAGGGTAAATGGAGAAGACTCCAAGTGGTTCAGTTTGAACCAAGGTTCTTTGGAACTGTTGATTATTTTAACACTGAAACTGAAATTTTAACACTATTTTGTTCATTTATTTGAAGTTAGTTGTGTGACAGTGTGCCTGTGCATATGTTACTTTTTCATGGATATTGCAGAGCAAAGATCATCAAGCATGTAGACACGTAGGTACACTTGGGTCATCTAACAACCCTCAAATGATTTTGTAGTTGTGTATATTGTGTCTGATTTCTCACCTGAGTTATTGAATAAGGTACCCAAAATGCCACATGAATGTCCTCAGCAGTCATGTTTCCAGAACCACAACAACAGGGCTGAACACTGGGATGAAGAAGCAGACCAGCACATCTGGCCCTTGTTCTGTTTTGCTAAATTGTCTGCTGACTATTGAAATTTCATATTTTACCAGAGATCTATTCATTTTTCGTAGGAAATATATGTTTTTAAACAGCCCTTTCATTTATAGTTCAGCTCTCCTTTCAATAAATTCCTTAAAAAATGTATGCAGTATACGTTTTAGTCCTATGTGAAAGATTTTAACATTATAACAGGAAAGCAGACTTACCCACTTTGTTTCCAACAAAAATTTTTTGTTTAAAAGGGATTTTTGGATAGTATCCAAGGTCTTGATAAGTAACCTGGATGCTATGAGACTCAGACAATACTGATTTAACCAAATTAGCACTCCCCTGATTAATTTAGAAAGCCTAATTGTTTTCTGGGTTTGTGGCATATCGTGTCCCAAGGATCCTGCTTCTGAGAAGACAACTGTTAAGGGAAGCAATGTAAAATGAAGATGTAATCAAATGAAGATGATTTGTTCACCAGAGCAGCCTGCCTTTAAAAAAAATTATAACAGGGACAGTGCTTTGAGCTGACAAAGTTATTTATCTTCTCCTAAATCAAGTACTAAGGATCAGGAGGGGGGAAAAAAAAAAGCAACCAGTGGTGTGGGGGTGGGGGGGGAATTCTTAAAGTGGAGCAGTGATTCAAAATAGAAATGCTGTTTTCTCCATAGAATATGAGCCCTCACAGAAGGGGGTTGATGGCATTCTTGCATTTAAGCCTGTAGAGAATGGATGTTTAGTAGCATCTAGTACACTTGTAGTTGACTGCAGCTAATGGCCCTCCGGGCTACAAGTTTCCTAAAATGTTGAAACCCAAAATTCTTCAAATAAAATATACTGTTTGTGAATAGCGGCTTAAGCTACCTCTTCATAGCAGTTCTGAATGTAGAACTCTTCTTGTAGGGTTATTTTTGTGACAGCAGTCACAGGTGCACCTCTGAAAGACTAAGTTTACACAAGGCCAGGTTCCTGTTTCCCAGGGTATAAAGGCTGTTTCCATTTTGGCTGACCTACGGGTCAGAGAGCAGAGGTGAAATGGCCACTTTTTGTGCTAGATAGGTCTCCTGTACACTGGAAAAAGAGAGTTCTGTCAGGGAATAGATCTCTCTGAGCTTTTTGCTGGATCACAATGGAAATTTGAGGGAAGAGGACTCCAAGTGTAAATTGGCAGTATGATTAGTCTTACGTAGATAACCATGGGTAATATTTAGGCATGTGACAAAGCTCTGAGACTTGCAAATAATTCCAAGATTTCAGTGGCTTCTGTGGAACATGTGAACCAATTTCAGAATCACTCTCTTTTGATCCAAAGGACTGTTCCCCAAAATTGATGCTGCTAAAGAGGGTATATCTAAGTTGACCTAACACATAACAACGGACTTGTATTCCCTTTCCTCACAGGTCTTCTAAACCCTGGTCTGATTGAAACTTCACATCTTCTGCTTAGGTTTATCAAGTTTAATGTAGTTTTGTTGAGCTCAAATTCTTTCTGCAACTGGGCTTTCTTCCTTCTGTCTTTCTCTCAGGTGTTTATCAAAACTTAAAATAGTTAATACTGTTCAGGCAATAAGATATTTAAGTGGTAGTAGTACTTACCAGTTGATTTGCTAAGCCCAGCCAGACAAAATGCTACTGGAAGCAACCATAGTCCTTAAAATGTTCTTTTCATCTGGACTTAGGGAATGGGAAGCATCATGTTTGTGTTTATCTAGTTTTGTGTCTCTACTTGGCTGATAACAACCTCTTCTTTGTCACTTGTAATAGCTGATTTTCCAGCCTTTGGGTTTTTTTTGCTTAGCGGTAGATCACCACTTGAGACCCAAGAGGCTGAATTTAGTTCGGTGCAATCGGCTTAAATGGGCAGGCAATTCACTTGACTTCTTTTTATGGCTTTGCAGCTGCTCTGGATTCAGCTTCCTGGGCTGTGCAACAGGTGGCCGTGCATAGCCCAGCTCTTTGGGAGAGCGGCGTTATTCCAACCCTGCTGTGACACTGCATGTGCTGAGAACCCAGGAGCATCCTGCCGGCCTCCTGAGCCTGGGCTTTGCTCTCAGGGAGTATCTACACACCGTTATCTGAGCTTTTTATAAAACAGGAGGCTCTGAAACAACTTTTCACATCTGCCTATTGTTGTTTGGGGTTTTTTTGGTTTGTCTCCTGGGTGGAGGAAGAATAATGGGATGACAGGCCTGGGATGACTGCAGTCCAGCATACCTTTTCCCATGTTGTAAAGCACATAGCGGGTTTTCTGATGTGTTCTCAACATTAAATTCTCTTCTACTTAAGCTGCAGGGCTAGCAGACTGCCGGTCATACAGCCTGCTTCTGTCTGCTACGTGTAAGTTCTGTTATACATTATGCATATTTTTTGTTTGTTTGTTTCAAGTCCTTTAGCAACTTTAATTATTAAAAAATCGCCAACAAACCAAACATGATTCCCTAGCACCTGCTACACTGGATCTTTGTTTCTCTGTCAGCTTCAGATTCTGGAACTAACTTTTCATGTTGATTAGAGCTTTAAAGACTTTCTGATTCCGCCCCCCCGCCCCATAAAACATATTGATTACAGGAGACTGTGACACACAGAAATAGCTGGGAAAAGTTTAAGTGCTGGTTTTGCAATCAAATCTAAAATCTAACATGGAATGCTGAGAGTCAGCAGAATTTTCCAGATTTACAAACTATAGGATTACCAGAAGGAAAAAAAAATATATATCTAATGTCTCTATGAAAGCAATTGCAGAGATGTTGCAGACTGTGCAAACAGTTTTCAGAATTACTTTAAAGGAGTCAGGAGTACATAAAATGGGCAGGCTCTTCATGGAAAAGATAGGCAGCAGATGCTTGGTGCCACATTGCTATTAGTTCCACTGCCATTTGAAGAATCACTTCAATCCTTGAATATCATGATGGTTAACTACTGTACAATAGCTATCAATTACATCTTGGTGAAAAAGCACACCAGTTCTCCAAGATCATCAGATCTTATGCTTTTTGTACAGGACGTGCATTAATTTTTAAATGATGGTTTAGGATTTTAGTAACTGTGCCACTTAGTTATAAAGATCCCACGTAGAGTTACCAAGATGCCACTTTTCATACTTGCTCCTTAGCTCTATTAAACTCATGCTAGTATTGCACAGTGTGTATATGCAACTAATATGATTGCAAAAGGGACATAATTTTTCACCAGCTTTTGCATCAGTTCTCCCCAAGACAAATTATATGCTCAAATGCAGATCTTGTAGTCCTGCATCCCTGTGAACACAATGAGATGACTTACAAATGCCAACATGCAAAAATTATTTATGCAACAGTATTTGTTTATGTAATGGTCTGATTTTAATAAAGTAGAGTACAATTCTAACATTTTTAAAATAAATGAGTAATGAAAAATATCAGGGATACTTGATGTGAGAAGTGTTTACATACCTACATGTACTACATATATTAGGTGTACTACATCTTTCATAAATCCTTCTTAACGCTTATTTCAGAAGTCTTTATAGTAATTTTCAGTATTTTCTGCACCTGATATGTAAGAGAATTCATTCTATCTACACGTTTATTACCATAGCAAAAAGTTGATTTTCCACGCTGAACATGGTGTGTGTGGTTTCCAGAGGAAGAACTGTTGTACTCCTAATGACAATGACATAGGTGAGCTGTGAAGGTAGAGCTGATCTCTTTTAAATATATGATAAGTGTAAACTATTTTGGAAACAACATACAAGCTATCAGGTGTACTAGCCATTTGTCAAATCAGAAAACATAGTAGCAAACTTCAATGCCAAATACGTGTTGGGAACAATCTTTATGTCTTCAGCTGGGCAGGCAGTGAGATTGATTAAAAGAGAGTTTTGTCTTATACCTATAGAGTACAAAGTTGTTGAGAAAGGAGATAAAGTGGTTATCTATACAGGAAGGACAGAGCTATGATTTTGAATGCGCAGTAGAGTTATGATTGAAAGATCAGAAAATGGAGTTTTGTTTTGTACTCCCTCACTGGCAAGTGGACATTTTTGTCTGTATGACTTCATTCTGGTTTGAAGTGGTTGTTCAGATTAATCTGTGTAGATACGGGAAGGGCGCCTGGGACAGTGGATGAAGGGTTACGTTTCCAGAAATGCAGAGGTAAGACATTGATGGTTCTGTTGCAGGGAGATTTTACTGTCAGTAGTGGAGATATGACAAGTTTTACACTTGCTCAGGCTTGCTCTACATTAATTTAGAGTATTTGGAGTTCTTCTTTCAAGGTAGGCTCTGTCTCCTTATGTAGGAGGGATAGGGAAGCATCTGAAGACTAGAACATTCTAGGAGGACTTATTTCAAGAAAGCATAGGTTGCAATTAGTTGTTGATTTTTCCATATAGGTACTAGCTCTGAATGACATGGAACACAGGGGTGGGACCAGAAGCTTTTACTGAAGTTCTTGCACATTATTTAGCTGCTTCTTTCAAAATCTGACTTAATTCCTTAAATGAGTGCCCTGATGTGTAAACATCTTCTTGGTTGCAGAGGGGGTATATTTTTTCTCAGAGAACAATGAAGTCTGAGGACTTAGTAATGTAAAAAAGTTTTTTGGGGCATGTTTCAGATGGTTACTGGTTTTTTTTATATTAGTAGGTATGCTTACCTTCGTGGGTTTTATTATTTTAGTATAAAAAGCCACCATTTTAGTGACTGATCATGCAATGAGAAACTGATGATGATAAAGGAATGTTCTAAATTTGTTCAATCAGAAATAAGTGTTAGAAGCCAAGTTTCCTCTGAAGATAATCAGAATATCATCTGAGTGCCTTGGCTTTACTACCATAAAGACGCAAAACATTTTCTCCAAAGCAGGTAATAAAAGGTGGCTATATTTTGGGTCCTTCTTGATGCTCGTTGCTGGGTCTTACCACATCCATGTTCTTCACAGTATGTGCCAAAGAAAAGAGGAATTGGAACAGTCCTTTCTAGGGAATAGGATGCAGTAATTCTGTGATCAATGAATTTACTTTCTTTTTAGGAACATGTCTATATACCAGTTTGCCTTCAGACTGTGTGACTGACAGTGATGGTGGACGACATTTAGACATTAGCAAATATTATGAGCTGTTATTAGTTTCTCTTACTTTTTTAATCTTATGCCAATAGCAGAACTTTCTGACAAAAGAGTGAGTACTTAACATGATCATAGTATTTAGCATAATAGCTCAAAAGCGTATCAGCTTGTTCATATGCAGCTGAAAAAGCTCACATAATATGTAGCTCAAAAATGTCTCAAAAACATGTTTGAAAATCTCCAAATTACTTTTTTTACCCCACCTGTCTTATAATATATATTATATATCCGTTAAAGGTAGTCATACAATGAAGAATAGTTAGTGGAACAAGCAGACAATCAGAACATAGCATTCAGTTCCATTCATCTTCAATTACGAGCTGCAAGACAAATAAATGGAAATAGGGAAGAGAATGTATGTAGGCAGAGATAAAGCCAAGTATAATCACACTTAACGCTAAAAAAGCTCTGTTTGACTTACTCACAAAATGCCACCTGTGAAAAACAGTCTCTGCTTGGGTTTCTGGCTCCTCTGACATTTGATTAAAGCTGGAATTAAGCAGCCCTCATTAGAACTTCAGGAGGATGAATTAGACTTAATAAATGTATAGCATGTGTACCTGATATGAATGCTAGCACTGTACACCCTATTATTAACATCCAATTATGTTGATGAATAGCAACTTAAACTATAATTTCTTAGAGCTATAAATTTTTAGTTTTGATGTGCTGCTACTTGTATGTTTACTGTGGCTGAAAACCAACGTATTAATGTGACAACAGCAGCTTAGTACCAAATCTCTGACATATCACAAAGGCAGTAGTGACTCTGGGGTTCAGTAAGAACAGAAGAAATGGCGGAAAGAAAGAGAAAACAAAAAAGCATCAAGGCAACTTGTTTCAGAGACTTTCTGTGGATTAAGTGCTCTGATTAAAGCTGTGGTGTGGCAAGCACGCAGGATGGATAAATTCTGGCAAAACTATTGTACAGCTGGAAATACTTGGCACTGAGAGGTTTTTTGTGTGTTTGCCAGGGAGCATTGATTTAGGCTTCATTTTTATTATAGATTTTTATGCAGGGTTTCAAATAAAATCAGGAGGAAAATAAAATTATATTGGTTTTGATTGACTCCTGTCATTTCCTGAGAGTGCTTATCTCTGTCTTGAATGATAGAACAAACTCTCACAAAATACCAAGTGCCTGTATCAAGGCATTCACCAACCTTTCAGATTTCTGTAGGATCATCGTGTTTTTATCAGTAGCATCCCATACCTATTTAGCAAATGTTTTCAGGTCTGTTGACAAGAGGACAGGGCCTTCCACCTGAAGCTGTCACTGTGGACTTTCCTCTACAGCTATGCGGGAAAAAAAAATCCAGGGTGTTTGAATATGGGCCCTTGTTGTGTGTCAAAGAGTAGGTCTAAGGTAAAAGGTGGCCCCAGAGAAGGAGAGTTAGAGAGGTTGGATGATTTTTTTTCATATTCCTTCCTCACCTTCACTTTGTAAATGTGGGTGGTGAATATCTCTCGAAACTTAATCGGTTGAGAAGTGAATGGCACATTGCAGGAAGAAGTAGCTGGCTGCTTCCAGGATGAGGGGGCTTACTGCCTTGTATTTTTTTGGAATGCATTATCAGTAGCTCAAGCAAATGGGGAACTTTGGCTGGCAGCTCTTCTGCTGGAAATTATATCTGGACTATAGAGAACATAATGATGAATGGCATCCCTGTTTCATGAATTTCATTTAAGTCCTGAGCTTTTTTATTTTAATTGAACGCAAAATATTTCTTGGTCTTATGAATAAATGTGTGCTGGCTGAAACTGTGTATTTCAGCTAAACTACTCAATGACAAATCTTACCCTATCCTCTGTGTGGTACTTATTGGTAGCTTACTGGATGTGTATTGACTGGAATGTAATTTGGCAGCGTACTGCCTTCTATATAGTCATAACCAGAAGTTCACTGGTTGAAAATCTGAGGGCAGGTGAGAGGGAAAGGCGTTGTCCCTTGATACTCCATAAATCAATGCTAATACTTGCTTTAATAGAGGGATCACAATTAAGCCTAGTAAACTATTGATTCATGGATAAAAACAAACAACTGCAGAAAGATATAATAAAATTAATTTAATTTTTTTAAGACTCGCTACAGAAAGGGAGCATTTCCCAAGGAGTTCCAACAATTTTTATTGTTCTAGGATTTTTTTCATAACAAAAGGTAGATTATTTTAATGTAGGTTACTAATATTAAACACTAAAATACTCTTATTTCCTTTAATGGTGTTCTATAAAGCATTCTGAACAATGCAGAGAAAATGAGACCATTTTTGTGTTGCAAATGAATCCCTTTTGATAATTGTTCAGCTGTAGAGGTAGAATGTCTCACAGGATACTTTAGAATTGAGATGGTATGAGCTAATAATGTTCTTCTCACTAAATTGGGAAGAGCAGCCCTGCTGTCTTAACACTAACTCCTTGCTTTCTGTCTGAAAATGCAATAGAGTCTACTTCATGCTGCCCATATGGGCTTTTGTTTAATCTTAATGGTTTTCTCCTTTAGAGATTTATGCTCAAAAGGTATCATAATGTATCTTGGTTTTTGTACTCTAAAAGAAACAATTGCCCTACTTGCATGCAGAAATATATTGAGGAGAAAGATAAGTTTTGCTATGTTTTTGCACAAATGTAAAGCACAGGACAGTGTTCTAATCAGGCCTCAGATTAGATCAGTAACTGTGATTCAAAGGACTCTGGATCCTGTTGGGTTTTATGAAATCCTGTTGGGTTCCAACAGTTGCCTGAATTGACTTTTGATGTAAGCACTGCCAGTGACTCACTGGCAGTTTTAATCATGAATCTGAGTATAGGGTATATTTGAATTTAGTCTCAGCTAAGGGCATCAGGGTCTAGGGTCTCATTTGGGACACCAAACCTGAAGCTAAGAGTAAAAGAAATCAAGCAGCTAAACAGGAAATAAATAATTTCTTTTTCTTTTATTTTTGTTTTCCTTCAGGGCAATTTTTGGAGACCACTTGCTGCTATTATGAATGTTTGTAGTAACTCCAAAGTAATTCTTAGTTTTAACCACTCATTTCTTTCTGATTACAGATCACAATCACATAAAATTGCAGTGCTTTAATATCTTGGATCAATCACTGTTGGCAACCCTCTTCAAAAAATATTAGAATAAAGCATCAGATGGAGCTGTGTGGGATTAAATAACACAGTTGCTGAAATAAGTGTGAATCTACAATTCCAAATAATTTGGCAGAATGGTCATGGTTTATTGCATTTTGCCAATGTAGGAATGAACTTCTACATTACTCTCCTGCCCTCAGAAGAAGCAGCCCCTCCTCTCCCGCATTTAGTTATCTGCTGTAGCAGTTCGTGAGTGATACTCTAACAGGTCTTGCAGATTATTTGGGCTTTCTCTACTGCAGAGAGATCCCACCAACCATAACTGTATATTTAAAGTGGGTGCTTGTCCAAGGCATTGCAAAACTCAGTGGAAGTTCTTGACATTATTATTCTTTTGAAGGTTAGTGTCCTTACCCAACTGTCTTTAATGACATAGGGATTTGAGATCTGGGGAAGGAATGAGAGGTTTTGCTCTAGAATACCAGGACCTTTATTTATTTACTACTGCTGCTGGAGGTTGAAATGCTTTTCTTTACCCTTAAAACTAAAGTGTGGTACATGTGTCCTTCCTTGTAATTTTAGTAACTTTCCCCAAGTTTTTGCACTGTTTGTTTGAATGAAGGAATGCAAAGCTCATTGTTATAACTAAGAGTTTATTCCTCACAGCTGCTTGCTTTCTCTTTCTATGTGAACTTGTGTTCTCTCGCCTTAACGAGCACAATGGCTTTGGGTGGCCTTCGAGGTGAAACTGTGTGTATTCTTTCAGGTATGCAACTGGCAAAGGCCACTTTTAATTTAGTACCCAACCTAGTGAAGCACACAGGCACCCCTCAGCTGATTTCAAATGAAAAGTAAAGATGAAGGAAAGGGGAGATAAAAAGGAGATACTGTTGCAGGGCAGCCAAGGAACAAAGAAGTGATGGCGACCTGTCTATTAAAAGATTTAAAGGGAGAAAAAGAGAAAAGCTGTTGCATAATTAGGACCTTCCTAGAGAATTACCTTCTTCTTGCAGTTCGATAACATTTTCTGAAAACTGCATTTGAAAATACTTCCCCAGGAGGCTAGCAAGACATCGAGCATCATCTTCACTAGCCAGAAATTCTTCCTCATTTCCCTCCCAGGGGTGAGGTCTTAGAGTTTCATGGCAGTTTTAGAGTTTTATTTTGAGGCCTTATACTTTATCTGAAACTCAGAAGACCTTTGCCATAAATTAAAAAGACAAATAAGCTCTCTACAAAAGCATAGCAAAGGGTATAATTATATTCCTATCATTGTACAAGGGAGGCATTTATGAATACTTTGTGGTTTAAGTGAGCTGCTATGCTTGTCCCTTTTAAGAGTAGTTACTTTATAGTACAGCTTTAAGTGTGTTCTTTTTTTTTAACAATCACTGTCTCTTTCTGTAATTGTCTGTGCCTGTGAACAGTTGCAATTAATGTCATGGTCTTAGGCTGAAAGGTCTATGACCTTCTGTGCTATCAAATCAACGAAATATTTATGGTTCTCAGCATGATTCTCCAATTAGCTTTTAATTACACTGGCATTGCTCTTCGCTTTCCAGTGTCTGACGCAGCACTGAGGTCTCTTTCTGTTCTTGAAAATCCGTCTGTTGTCCTTTGAGACTGCTCATCCTATCTCAGACTCTCCTCTGGCAGCCAATGTTTTCAGTGTGCCATTAAGCTACCACTTTACTCTGTCTAGATGTTCTGGATCCACTGACTTCCTCTGCTTGATATTTATTACAGTTAATGGAATGAAATAGAAGCTGAAAGCCCTTGGCTAAAGCTTGCCCACTATTTGTTCTAATTTTTTTGCACCTCCACTTAACTCTATTTGAAATACAGCTGACCTTTTCTTACAACGTTAAGTTGTAGGAACATATGTCTGCATATGTACTTATACACACTGGTAGAAATGTGTTCTGTCTAAACAGCTTCTCTGATACCTGAACAATAACATGGTCCTAAACTGCCAGCAATGGGTCCTGAATTTATAGAAAAATGGTTGTGCTGATTTCACACTGTACTACTTGGACTGAGTACAGGATCTTCGGTTGCAATATATTAAAACACACGGAAACGAAGCTGTGCATGTCAGGCTTGCTAGCTGTCATGGTGTAGGCAGCAGCAAATTATTCAGTGGTTAAAAGATTGGTGGTAAGCAACAGTAATGGATGTGAAACGTTTTCATAATAAGTATCACATAGCAAAAAAATCAATGAAACCATGTATTTTTGTTCACAAGCATCTTGACTTGAGTTCAAGAGAAACAACATGAGCAAAGTGTTGTGGCAACTTCTCTGTCGCTGGCTGTTTTGATTCTCAAAGTGGCATAGCTATTTAGAGAAGAAATGTTGAAGAAAAGCAACTGAACGCCCTAAGGCAAAGGGGCTGAGTTAAGTTGTTTGGTTTTAGTTTTTATTTCTGCCTGGGATAAATGCAGGCATGTAAATGGCATCAGGGTATAGTGTAGGGCAGGACAACTTAATACTGGGTTCAAACACAGTGCAAAACTGGTTGAAGCTGGTGGCCAAAATAGTTTCTTACAACGATATGTCACCATAAGGCTTTTGAACTCTATTCAAATGAGAAAGATGACGCATAGAGTTTTGTTGTGTAAATGGGAATTTCACAGGGACTACTTTGTAATATGGATCTGGATTCAACCTCTTCTACTTAAATAACATAAAACATGGCAGTGACTTGTGAAGAAGATCGTCAAGAGCTTACTTGTCTCAGCACTTACTGGAAGAAGAGTTTACACACCTAAAATCTTGGCAGCATTTCTGGTATGGGTTTTCCTCTCTCCCTCAGTATATTGGCTTAGTTTAACAGAAGATACTGTCTCTCTATATGTATTTGTCTATACAACTCAAAGGCTGCGACAGGTCTGACAATATTACTGCTCACTCTGAAGCGAGAATTGTACTTCCCCACCGGGTGGATCAAGCCATTGACCAAACTACAAATTTTCTGTTCAAACTACTGTATTTTTTAATGACTCTGAAAAAAATGTTAGAACTTAGTATAAACTTAGCCAGTTGCCTGCATGTTTGTGTAAAAGTATTTCAAGGGAGTTGTGTGTTAGCGCTACTTGGTAAATCCCAAGTGCTGTAAATTCCAACCTTCTTGCAGGTACAGCTATGATTAAAAGAAAATGTTGTGACATTTTATGCACCTCTTCAAAATAGAAGAGAAAGAAATTGACTGATAGTCATGATTTAAGAGAAACAGTTACTGAACAGTAAGTGTACTGAATATGTTCCTGTGGCTGTTAAAAGGGTATAGTGGTTTCAGGTTTGTTTGTTTTTTAAAAATCCCTTTGCCTTGAAATCAGTATCCACAGAAGACCCCAAATTACCTAATTTGAAACTGATGTGTGCCACTCAGGTAAGACAGATCCCAGCAGTCACAGGCATAGTTCATCCATTACTTTCCAAATTTCATGAGCTGTAGTTAGGGTGTAGAAAGCAGCTCTCCAGCCTTCATTCAGACTGTAGTCTTTCTGCTGGGACTGACATTTGAGAAATGTTAGATGCTTTGAGAAGTGAGCTGGGGCCACCAGTTCTTCCAATATGTCACTGAGCTGCTGCCAGAAGTTAATGACTTTTAGTCACTACTGATCTGAGCTTGTTTTATAACGAGCAAGTAGTGACAAGCTACCTATCTCATTAATCCCAGAGCTATGAAAGCCTTTTTTAGTTCTCTTAGAATAATTCTATGTCTTCAGTAGAAGTGTTTTACTGCTTACAGAAGGCTGAAGGATGTTTGGTAACCAAACTCCTGTTCAGTGTGAGTTGTTTTTTGATGTTATACTATGCAACATAGCTACAAGTGAGGAAATATTATCTTTGGTCAGTGATTTGGATGAGTAATTACATGTCTTTTCAGGTCTTAGTTTTAGAAAGGAAGCTAAAATGATTCTTAACTGAAATTAAAAACAAAGGGGTGGCACACAGTAGTAGTACCCAGCCTTCAAGTGTGATCCTGGAAAGTAAGTCCTTGAGGAAGTCCAGCCTTTTCCTACCTGATTACTGAAACAGAAGGGCAGCATGATCCGAACTCGTCTTAACTTGCCCAGTGCAAAATCGCAGATGCATCTGTTTAGTAGTCCAACCTTCTGGCAACGAATAGCGGGACTCCTGGCATCATATGGGATAGAGCGCAGAACGGTGTAGTTGCAGGTCACAAATTTACTTCAAAAGGCATAGAAAAGCATGCAACAGGCTACAGAAACTCAGCCATAGTGAAGCCAAATCCCAAACTGTTTCTTGCAAGGGCTGGAGCTAGTTTCAGCTAATTTCCAGTTGTGTTTCTAGAGCCACTCCTACTCCTTTCCCACTTTATTTTTGCTTTCACTTTGGATATAATATGGGTGCATTCCTTCCCATGTAGGAAACACTGATCCAAGCTAATTGTTTGCTCTCAGATGTAGTCCCAGAACTCCATTTCCACCTGAGGCTGTGGGGTGGCAGTGGGAGATGGACAAGGACGCTACACCCTTTTGCATCGTGCTGATGGGCCAGGGCTCTCATCTGTATTCTTCCTCTTCTATAGAGTCTAGCATGAGAATACAAAACGAATGTTTATCAGGAACACCTCAGGGCAACAGTTTTAGTCTCTATATAAATCCATGGTGTCATTTAATCAACATGTGCTCGCAAGCTTTGCTTTGGGAGGGAGGCAGACAAACGATACAAACTGTGCAACCGTGTCTCACCAGCAACTGAAACCCATAGCCTATATCAATCCCAGCGCTTTCCCTCCTTGCCCCTCCTGGGTTCTACCAATCTTTTTTTTTAAATTGCTTTCTCATCCGACTAATTGATACTGCTTTTAAACATGGTGTTAGTAGCTGAACTTCAGGGCTCCCAGCTGACTACTTTAGCTTGTGTTTGACTCCTGTAATAAGTGGGTCAAAACACAGTTCACTGGAGAGAAGTTAGTTTCCTACATCTGTTATTAATAGCTGACATTAACAAACATTTTAGACAACGTCTGCTTCTCCCACATGCTCTCACGTGCTTGCTTTCTTGCTCGCACTTGCCCTCACTTGCTCGCACTTGCCCTCACTGTTGCTGTTCCTATCGCTCTTGCACACACTCATGTGTGCTCTCGCGCTCGCTCGTGCTCTTTCTCACTTGTTCTTGCCTGCTCTTTCTTACCGCTCTCTCTATCTCATGCTTTCTCACTCATCCTCGCTTTCTCATGCCCTCTTGCATGTTGCCTTGTGCACGCTGTCTCTTTCTCTCAGTTTCCCTATTACACTGTCAAAACAAGATTCCTGAATTCCAGCTGCCTAGAAAATCCTTTAAAATGTCTTTTCAGTTTGTAAGCCTTTAGACATGCATAATCGTACTTATTCTGTGGGCCTATCTCATAGGCTCAATTACCGTGTGCATATTGTTATTGCAAAACGTATTTTGGAAAAGCGAGAAACATTTAACTGGATTGTAGGACTGACTCACATTTTAGAATATAAATGCCTACATTTTATTCTGTAATTACTATCCTGGAACATTTTTTATTCCTTGTTACTTCTGTGAACTAAAGCGCAATGTAGACTGTGCATGTGATTTTTGGTTTTACATAGTGTCACTCGATTTTTCATTGGTTTCAGCTGTCTGACATACGTAAAATGACAGATGTACTTTTTGAAAGTTTTGCAGGTTTTTTTAAGTTCTGAAATTTATTTTCCTTATTTCTCATAAAAAAACCCAAATGTCAATTTATCTGGTTATTCATACTTTCTTCCCCATCTTTTTTTTTTCCCCCCTCCAGAAATCAAAATGAAAAGGAGATCAAAGGCTAAAGACTTCTTCATTTCTGCAGAAAACTGTCCCTTTCAAAATCAAGTTATTCTTATCTTTTAGAATAGTCAAGCAGCTAGAATTTGTTCATGTAGATGTATTTCATTCACTTGATTTCATAAAGTAGGGAGAGCCTAATTAAATTTGTTCAGTAGAATGTGTTTTGGATGTGAAATGGTGTTTCGTATTTTCAGAGGCATGATACAAGTGACTTCTTACATGTCGTTGCTGTTGAGGAACTACTCAGGACACACAGACTCATATCCCACCCAGTAAAACATAACCTTGAAGTGTGACACGAAGATAAACCATTTATATCAACATACATCTATGATTATTTTTTCTGCCTGTGATTGTTCATTTAGTATGTACAGATTTCCAATTCAAGGGACATACAGAGAAATGGGGAGGTTAAATAAGGACTTGTAGCATATAAAGAGAAAGCTTATTCAGCTGAGGTTAACTGTACTCAACCTCATGTCATTAAATTAACCTTAAAGATTCATTTATAAATATCACTATTATAAGTTTATACTTGAAGGTCACAAATTCTAATCCTGTTTAAAATCTAGCTATACTCTATGCATGTGTTTAATTCTAAAGCCTCAGGAATAAAGATTTGGGCTGATTTTCATAGGTTATGGCAGGATCACTAATAGTAATAAAGGCTGTGCCTTTTGCAATAAATATTGGAAAATAATTTTTTGTGATGGGCAAGTTAATAGAAACTGGCAAACAAGCTAAACTTATTGTGTTGGGTGTTTTGGTTTTTTTTTTCCACAAAGCAAGTAGGCTACATTTTATTTTTGGATTTTATATTTGGCAGGTGAGCGCATAGCACTTGCTTTAACACTCTCTCAAACTGAAAATGCCCCTCTGTTCTGTTCTGCTTACTGGGCTCATGGATTTGGCTGCTGGAGAGCTGCAGTAGCACAGGATACAGGCTTCAGCAGGGCACGTTGGCTCACAGAAATAGATAGGATGAGGCATTCTGAGTATGACTGACGAGACAGGTTGGTGCTGTTTTCAAATCCATGTGTGTAATTGCATACAAGGTCAAATATCTTTCTTTCCTTTTGTGCAGATGTTGTCTTCAGAATATGTCTATTGAGATTTCATTTAGCCAAAACATGTTTGATAAAACCATTTTGACCAGCCTTACTGATTAAATGTGGCTAGTAATATAAAAGGGATTCAACAATTACATGCTATAGTACTTATATGCAATTACCTTCCAGTGACATTTGTCTTTTAGCCCAGGAATGCGTGACAGATGTCAGCAGAGCTGCTCTTAAGTACTTTTTTAATAACTTGAAAAAAATCGTTTCATTACCTTCCTGGTACCTGTGCACAGGTTTAGAAGAAGCACAAGAAAATGTGATATGTATTTTGAGAGAGTGGGTCATATCATAATCAGCCTTTGTGTTCATTTATTTTATACTTTTTTTTCTGAATTGTAACAGTCAGATGTTATCAGTATGTTTTCTGTTAACCAATACTGTAATACTCTCTGCAGTGATTCACCTAGTGGAATTATTTTACTCTAACTTCTGGTTCTAAAAAGGATTTGAAGCTGCTATTTTTTTTTCCTTTTTTTTTTTTTTTTCAAACTAACTATTGCAGTCCTTTGCTATTGTGGTAAACACAAATGGGTACCCTAAAAATGTTACAAGCATAAAAGCTAAATTGTCTTGACATCAGATGTTCCAGGGTAGATTTCTGACTAAAATGGAGTATAGACTGTTTTGCAAGCCCTAAAGGGATAAATTAATGAATGCATTAGTTTCTGGTGTACTTTCGTCATTATTGCAAGAAAGCAGATTTTTTTAAAATTACTTGATTGAAGCCAAGGTAAATTTTCCTAACCATTAAATTAAGCCAACATGCATTTTCCTTCTCCATGAAAGAAATGAAATCTTGTATTTTCCCATGTGATCAACTTAAAAAAAGCACAAACCACAACAAAATAAAACAAACCCCATTCTGCAGCATGAAGAGGAATTTCCTACTGCCATCTGGGGGAAAGACAAAATCATAATTGAGAATAATCTTTAATATCACCCTGGTGTAGTTGTCAGTCATTCTATTTTTTGCCTTTTCTGTCTAAAATGTCTGTGGAATTCTCTCTTTTTCTTACAGAATAGGAGATCATAAATGACCACATTTCTCCCAGGCTCCAACAGCTGCCTGTTATTCATCCCCAGCTGACTTTGCTCTTCGTGAAGCAACTCCATAGTGTACAGCAGTAGTCTAGCACAGTCATAAGTCTGCTTTCTAAATAAGGTAGCCCTGTGGATATCTGTTTGGCTTTTATTACCAATGTAATCTTTACCCTAAGCAAATGTAGAATTCACCTGTAATAATGCAATGTGTATTTAAGATACTACAAATATCAGTGAACAACCTTTAACAGGACATAACAATTCTCAGGCTGTGTTGGTAAAGGTTTCCCAGAAGAGACTGTATTTCAGGTAGAAAAGGGCAAACCTGCCAACTTATTTTGAGATTAGAAGCACAATCAGTGGGAACGTTCCGCCAACTGCACAAAAAGATATAGAAGATAATACTTCATCTTCAGATGAAGCATTGCCCTTTCTGCAAAGTAATACCTAATTATTAATGCTTGCCCAAGAATAGCTGTGCTGCTTTCACGCTTCTCACCTTTTTAATACCTGCGTCTTTAGACTTGGACTTTAGGATCAGGACCATCAAGCATAACCTTTAGAGTTTAATTTTTGGTATAAATTAAGTAAAGAAAAATGGTTTATTAACCATTAACAATAAAGCTAACAGGTCACCCCTGACAATGACTAATAATCTTCAAAAGATAACTCCACAATTAAAAAACAATTGCTGAGACACTAGTAACACTGAACCAGAAAGTTATTAGCGCACATCATATTATCACAGTAAAAAAAGCATGACCAAGTCTTTGTTCAGGGATGAAAAGGATTTAGGAAATTAGGGGGGATGGATTCAAAAATTTTGGCTTTTCCACTGAAGATGGAGAGTATGGATGTAATGATCACATGTGTCAAGGGAAAGAAAGGACACATCAACCCATCATAAGCGAGCCTTAGGAGAGCTTTATCTCTGCTAGCTACTGATACTTTCTTTTGGTAACTTTAGCTGTGCAATGGGACTTGGGTGAGCAAAGCACTGAAATTTAGAGCAGTTATACAAAATGAGAGAAGAACAGAGTCGGCTAATTTCTATGTTCCTGCAGAACTGTATGCCTCAGCAACTATAAACAGCTGGTGCTTTCAAACACGTGAAAAGGTACCTCTCCTTCTGTAAGCCCAACAGTTGGAAAGACCTGAATTCTGGGAAGTTGTGTACACATTTTTTGCTTATGGGAAACCTGTTATTCCTGCTTTTAAGTAGGTGCAGGAGAGCTACACTTATTTTTTCTTAGCAGAATCGTCGTGAAGCATTGAGGTCTTTCTAAGCATTAAGTAGATGCTGTGTTTCCAAAAATTAAAAAGTCTTGAAAATGAGTAAATGAGTGAACCAAACTAAAAAACATACATTTGAGTTCAGTGTCTCCATTCTACCTTTGCTATTACTGTAAAATTTTACCTCTTTCCAATTAATGTTTTGCTAAAATACTTATCAGAAGTTCCTGAGTGAAAATGTTCTTTTTCTGAGTTAAGCTGCAGATGTGCAAGGCTCTAGATGTTAGCATAAGGCTCAGATTTGCTGTATTTTTAAGCAGGAGCCCTCTGTTTTGTATAGCCAAAGGAAAAGGAGACTTTTTTCTTTTCCTATTAAAGGTCATGTTATTTTTCAGAAAATGTGCTCAGTATTTCTCCTTTAGTCATATTAGCCTTTGAGCAAAGAAACGCAGTGAGCTTCCTTCGATTGTATAATGGCTCTTGATCCTTTTTCAATACATTATGTCATCTACAGAACTGAGGAACAGAATTAAGATTACTACAACAACTCATCTTGTTTAGGCACAGCCAATGCCTAACCCTTCATGTAACAGGTTACAAGAATTAGTAGCTCGATACTAATAGAAACAGAATTTAATAGAGCCTGAATTTTCTGGAGTTCGTGACCTCCAAAAGCTGCCAATACTAGACAGACTGATGAAGTATGCTTTAGATAAGTGTACAGGGAGATGGACTGAAAAGTAGCTGAACTGCCGGGCTCAGAAGGTTGTGATAGAGACATGAAGTCTAGCTGGAGGCCAGTCACTAGTGGTGTACCCTGGGGTCAATATTGAGGCCAATGCTTCTATTTTTGACCTAGGTGACAGGGCAGAGTGCACCCTCCGCAAGTCTGCAGAAAATGCAAAACTGGGAGGAGTGGTTGATACGCCAGATTGCTGCGCTGCCATTCAAAAGAACCATGACAGGCTGGAGAAATAGGCCAAAAAGAATCTCATGAAGTTCAACAAAGGCGTGTGTAAAGTCCTGTGCCTGGTGAAGAATAACCCCATGCACCAGCACAGGCTGGGGGCTGACTGTCTGAGAAGCAGCTTTGCAGAAAAGGCCTTGGGCGTCCTGGTGGACCAGAAAAATTAAACATGAGCCTGTGATGCACCTTGTGGCTGTATTAGGAACATCACCAGCATGTTGAAGGAGGTAATCCTTGCACTCTACTCATTCCTGGTGAGACCACATCTAGACTGCTGTGGCCAGACCTGGCCTCTCCACTACAAGAGGATACTCTGGAACAAAGGTCGCAAAGATGATTAAGGGAATACATATGGGGACATGCATGGAGGGGCTGAGAGGGCTGGGATTTTTTCAGCCTTGAAGAGAAGGCTCAGCATAAGGAAAAAATTTGCTGCAGGGAGAGTCAAAACACTGGAACACGTTGCCTGGAGAGGCTGTGGAGTCTCCATCTTTTGAGATATTCAAAACCCAACTGAACATGATTCTGCACAACCTGCTGTAGTTAAGTGTGCTTAAGCTGAGGGGTATGGACTACGCAATCACCAGAAAACCTTTCCTAGAAAAGCTGTGATTCTGTAAACTTGGTATAGTCCACGGGTCCCTGGCACAGTGCTAAATGGAACAGCCTTTTCATAGAGCGTGAAGCCAGTGGTTATTTGACCTGAAACAAAGGAAGACACGTTCTGCTTGTGACTAGACTGATTCAAGCAAATAGGAACAGAATAGCAGTTTTATTGTGCCAAACCTGTTTTCTAGCTGCTTCCACAATATTGACTCACTTAAATGGAGATAGAAATTAAGTTTCAAGTGCTGAGCATATCCACTTAAGAGAGATTGCTGAGTAACTCTTTTGCAAGGCTCCTAATCTGCAAACACTTTTCTAATCGATAGCTACTTCTGTTCAATATAACCCCAAGGTGACTGTATTCTGTCAGCTGAGAGTGAGACATGGAGCTCTTGAAAACCTGGAAAGATTCATGTCTTCAGGAAAAAACTTGATCTTTTCGTTACACCCTAGACTAGCATGAAATTCATCACTCTTCATTCTCTCCATATTTTGGCATACTCATCTCCTAGCTGCACAAGGTTTCTGAAATATTCTTTTTCTCCTGTTCATGCCATGATTCAAGGGTCATTCCCTGAAAGAAGACAAAGGTGGAACATCACTGGTGGGTAAATGCTTGCACAGTCTCCCCACACCTTTTGTGTATGTTACTTCAGTCATTAACTCAGTCATTAGTGTGCCACCTCAATTATTAACGTGCCAAGAAATGACGTGTCTAGAGAATCTCCAGTGGTTCTGTGAATAAATTGCAACACGCTGGCAAAATTCTATTATGTACATCACAATATATTTATACTGTAGTAAGTTTTAGCCTACATTTTATCAAAAGGAAAACCTCCTTGAATTTATCTGCAGTGTGTAGTGATCTGATTAATGAATATTCATACATGGAAAATGGTGTCTGCTGTGGTGGACATTAGAAGAACAGCAATTAGTTTCAGGATTGATGTATGTTTATGCTGCAGTCTACCCCAGACTGTGCATGCTGGAAACATTATTATCCTGTTTCCCTTATCAAAATCAGTGGAAACAATTTATTTTTTTTATCTGTGCAAATTGAGTAAGTGAGTGTCATGGTTTGGCCTCAGCCGGCACAAAGAACCACGCGGCCGCTCACCCAAACCTCGCAGCAGCGAGGGAAAATTGGAATAAAAAGGCAAAAACTCGTGGGTTGAGGTAAAAAGCAATTTAACAGAACAAAAAAAGAAAAATTGACAAAACAACAATAGTACTGGCAGAGGAATGTATAAATAGGGGTACCGTACTGACGCGCACCGACCGGACCCGGACCGTCCCTGCCCGCTCCCAAACTGGGAACTCCCCTCCCCGGCTAGCTCCCCCTAAATACTGGGAATGGCGTCACGTGGTGTGGAATACCTGTGCTGGGCCAGATATTAACCCTGTCCCTGCCGGAACCAGGACAGTGAGTGACAGTTGTTAATTTCATACAACTTTTCTGCCAAGTCTCTCTCTAGGTGGCAAAGAAAGTTTTTGCACGTGGTGAATCTCTTACTTAACACTGTTGGCTGGGGACAAAAGTCACTGGTTCAGATGATGCTCCTGACTAGCATGGAATTTCTTTCATTTGACTTCAGTACTGCATCAGAAGCAGCCGGTATCTCCTCTATGACCCTGATCAGAGAGAGAAACCTGTGCTCAATACCTGTCACTCAGCCAGCGGGGACAGTAAAGGTTGTTCAGCATATTGTTCCAAAAGGAGATGCAGTCACATCAAGTCCCCTGACATCTTCATGCCCATAAGATGCAGGCAGATAATCGAACAGAGGAGGAATTGTCAATGAAATGGCCAAATTTACAGATGCTTGGTAAAAGAGATGGATAAATGTCAGGCTTCCAAACAGCGCTTCTATTACATCTTTCTTTTATTGAAGTGAGGTACCTGTTCAATTAGTATTAGAGAGAAAGGAATAAACATTCAGATGATGACAACATATTACAGCCTGCAAGACAGGCATATCTGTTACAGGAATGCAATGGAATTTTGCCTTGCAAGGCATCTTGAATTTTTGCATTCCAAAACTGTAATGCTGTTCATTAAACTTGTTTATTTGCAATGTGTTTTTCCTCAAATGCATCAGCACTTTGAGGACACATACTACAAACCAGATGGATTTACAGATGGAACAAGGCCGTTACGGATTTTATATAATTTTTTTGTTGTTTGAGAGAAGGTAGGAAAAATTGCCATGATAAGTAAAATTGTCAATTAGTATCTAAGCACTTACACATGACAATCATTGCAAAAAGGCAAACACTTTATTTTTCTGCAGGGATTCCACATAAAAAATGTAATCACAGAAAAATTTTTACCAACCCATCCACATCGAAGTAGAGACCTGAAATCTACAAAAGAAGGAAGATAGACTCTGTAAGCCTGTCCATCAGTCAGCTTATTCTAAAATATAGTGGGATCACATTTAAAACCAATTTGATCTCATTGATCAGATGGAGGTTGAGATCAATGGATTATTTTGATCATTAAAGTAGCAGTATCTGACACTTACCAAATTGTGTGCCCTCTGCCTTGTGAGCATGATGACATGAGTTCTCGCAAAGCTGTATTACAAGGTGCTGTTTCTGACAGGAGAGGGGAAAAAAAAACCTCAACAAAAGCACATTGTGCAAGTTTAGATGAAATTAAAGCTTTCTGAAACAGTTTACTTCTCTGAAGTCTGTGACTGAAATGCTTTTCTGCAACTTGGGGATGTCAAGATTTAGTTATTCCTTGTGAACAATATTGAGAATCTTTGACAGAATACACAATTTAAGAGTAGAATGTACTGTTTTCTGTGTGCATGTATGTGTGTCTAGGTCTCTTCTAGGAAAAAGTCTTTTCCTTTTTCATGGCTAGATTTATGCAGTTGGCAGGCATTTCAAGTTGTAACTGAGTAGCTGGATGTTAACACAACTTGATCTCTTTGCATGCATGAAACAAACAATAGGGGAAAAAACAAAAGGACAAACCCAGATTGCTTGATTATATAAACTAATTGTCTACTGTTCCCATCAAGTTTTTCACTGCAATAGGAGCTACCTTCTCCTGGCGATTTGCTGGTGGCAAGACTATTACATGTTGTTCCTACCATTGAATCAGCTTTCCATACTAATTAAAGCTGTCGGAGCACTCTGTTGGCATCTCTTGTGCAGATTGGCTGTAACTTTGGACGTAGGAGTAAGTTCATGATTGTGTCAGTGTAAATTCTCAGTACCATTTACTTTGATACCTGGAATGTGGAAGAATAGGGCTTAATATTTTCAGCTTCTTTCTGCTTCTTTAATTAAAATCAATAATTGTCACCATGATAATGGATGGTTTTCCTGGGCAAGAGGTATTGGTCTGTTCAGAGAGAATAGAGTGTGAAGCGAAAGCAGTTGTAAGATTGTGAATTGTCTTACCTGCTTGATATGATGTCAGGATCTTTCAAAAATTAATTTTTACACTTGTTATTGAGTGAAAAGGTGAAAGAATAGATGGGAGTGGGTGGTATTTAAAAATACAAAACTGTTTGATCAGGAGTTGTCTGCTTTTTAATGTAGTCTCTGCTGAATGGAGATATCCCATTCTGAGCACTAACCCTGACTTTCGCCGACGCTGTATTTCCAACCTGAAGGGATTTTCAGAATAAATTGAAATCATGTAGAGAACTGTTACTCCTCAAGCTCCATTTTGACAAACAGATATGTTTTGGGATGCTGCCCACCACACCTCTTATATTTGTTTCAAATTTAACTTGAGTTTAGAAATGTGCTTTTAAACTAATGGTCTTGCTTGCTTGGGGATAAATTGAATGAATACGCATGGTATCATTTATATTGTTTGTGCTACACCTGGCAAATGCAGAGAGTCTTACTGCCTGTGGAATTTTTTAATGTGCAGAAAACACCACTGGTCTAACGTACATAAGAAGTGAATATACCAAATGTATCCTATAAATAAAATAAGCTATTCTGTTAGGCTGTGTCTTTCAGAAAGCTAAAGTACAGTTTGACAGTGTAGGAAACTATTTCCTTTGTCTTATGTTACTCCTTTATAGTAGGCCAATTTTTATCCTATTTAATTTTTCCACAAAACGGAACTCAACAGAGTAACTTTTATGGCCACTTTCTTTAAGGCAGAAGAATTTTCATGAGTGAAGATTACTTGCTTTAGGGTTTGGGACTAAGTTATGTGGGAATAGACTAAAACTATAAAGTATTAAGTGGGTCTTGGAAGTGTACTTCTTTGCATTCATGGAACAATGCAAGGTTCCTGTGGGACTGGGAAAACAGAACACTGAATTTCCCAATAAAGCTGCCACAAAGCAACGCAGAGTTTTTAGCTTAAATAAGGATGCAGAAGCCAGAGAGCGTAATTTAAATGACAACTGAGAAATTATAGTTAGCTTTGTCTGAAATTGATTTAAGCTCTGTATTAGCCACAGAAAGAAGGTTACTAACTAATTAAAACGTGAGTTGTTATCAAGCAGCTCTTGAGCCGAAGGCTTGATTTCTCTTTCTTGCTTTCCAGTCATAGTCTGTCTTCTCTGTATTCCATGCGGTGGTTTTCTGTTGCTACTACACCAGTTGGACCACTCGGGGAGTAAGGGTTCGTGATCCAGTGTGTGTTCGTACTGCCATGTCTGTCTATATTTTTCTTGATAGGCAGGGCAGCTTCTGAGATTGGTACTATTGAAAGAACAATAAGCAGAGGGAGGGTGAAAATAAGAAAAGAAAAAGTTGAGGGGCAGAACTAGGGCTTTGTGGAAATTCTGGTAGCATCACATTAGAGTTTTCCTTATTTGTTTTTTAAAACTCTGACTCCTTTATCTGCAGGTATACACAATAATTTGAGCGCAGGTTATCATACCCCAATGGCTGGAATATGCTAATTGTTTCTGCTCAGACTGTCCTCTGTACTACCTGAAATGAAACCACATGCGTTACTTTTTGTTGCTAAGGCAGCAATACTTGAAGTAAAGTTACTGATTCTTGCTGGGCATGATGGACGTGGATGAGATGGACAATTCAGCCTTATGTCAGAAATAGAGTGTGTAAAGACACTTTAGTCAAATATGACAATAAAATACTACAGCTGCCCATGGATTTATGCCCCCATGTTTAAATAGCAATGGTTTCTGTAATCAAGTGTTACAGCAGGTGGCATCTCATTTGTTATGACATAGGGTAGTGAGATATTAGAGAAACAGTGATGTACCTGGTGTTAATATGCAGCATGGTACAACCACTAAAAGCTGAATCAAAAGTGTTTCCTTTCTATATACATGTCTGTGATTTTATACATTTTATCTTCTGCTCAACTAGGTCTTTTGTCAGGACATCAGAGAAAAGAAGCCTCTAACTCTGAAAACACAGGGAGAAAAAAGGACCCTGCAAGGCAAGAAGATGCACTGGGAATATTTCTTGGACTGATATTTAATTAGATTTACTATAGTGTCTCTTGGAATCAACTGTTGCCTCAGGAAGGAGGTAAAGGAAGTGACTTCTTGCTAGTGATCATCTCCTAAAACAATAAGATAAGAGGTGAGCAAAACAAAGAGTCTGAGATTCATTCTAGTTGTTGCTTAAAAACATGCAACTGCATTTAAGAAATAATCCATAGTTTTGAAAAATTTATTTTTACCTTATTTTAACTGATTTAGCACAAAATGATTTAGCTGAATTGTGTATCACTTAAAATATATCTGATCATTACAGATGAAAGTGCTTGGAAGAAAATATTTTGCTATTATATTTTGAATCTTGACCCTTGTTTTCATTCTGAACTCTGATCTCTGTGATTTTAGTTAGGTTCTGGTTGCAAGTTAGGCACCTTTTTGACTTTTGTGTTTTGTGTGACTTTGTGATTGTTATCATGAAGCTGATTTAAACTGTGATTTTAGCTTAGAGGTCCAGGGTATGCTTGAACCCGTGCTCTCTGATCACTCATACAGTAGAATGCATTGTCTTTCTCAAGTCTGAAATTATCCAGCTGTCTCTTCTTGTCCTATAAAAACTAAGAACTTTTTAACTTTTACAGTTGTGTTCAGAACAAGCATCTGAGACCTCTCTACACAGTTTTTGCAATGTAAGGTCAGTGCAAAAACAGATGAGGGGAAACTAGAATTAAGGGATTTACTCAAGTTTTTGCTATGGGAAAACAGAGAAACTGTGGAGTGGCTCGGCCTTTCCTGACTCCATCCAGCCTTATCCAACACCTAAAATTCTGCTGTTTTATGCCTACATTGTTCTTTTAGTGCGGTTTTAAGAATCTACCCTCAAACTAATAGGGAGAGGGGTGGGGGAGTCACTGGATAGGATTAGCACTGCAGGCCATGTTAAAGTAATTTCTAACCAGTATGGTGATTTACATTTTATCCAATATGTTAGTTATTTATAAATGATCTGTATTCTTGCTAACAGAATGTGAAGAACAATGGAGATGATTTCATGCATCAGAGTATCCACGCACACAATAAACTCCCAGAAGAGGAAACAAATTTGGGGAGTATGGGAAATCTGGAGGAGAATCTGGTGTGTAACTAGGGGTTACTTTATGAAACAAAACCACCAGACAAACAACAAATATCTGAAGACTAAAGAGTGAAATATCCCATTAGTTATATTAGTTATATTAGTTATATAGTTAGGGGGAATTTTGTTCCTCCTTTTCACTGAGCCTTGCTGCTTGCTCACCTGGCCAAATATATGTGGAACGTAACTCTTAAAATTATTGCAAGCAATATGTTTTATTTTTCCACATATTCTTTTCCTGCTCGGATGTCATTTTGTCTCTTTAGCTGGTCTAAAAGGGTGGCTATGATAATTACTTGATAGATTGAGCAATGAGTGTTTTATTTCTTAGTCTTTCTAGTTTCATTGTTACATAACATTCTCTTATAATGCAATGAACAATGGCATTTATTGATTTCTATTAGAAATCAAGAAATCAATTAGAAATATTAGTAAAAAAGCCTGAAGAATGCGGCAAAGCCCCAATTTTATGCCTTTGGGTGTCCTGGATGTTGATATTGATATTTTTCAAGGGTTTTCTAGGGAGGCTTCTTTTCAGTTTGTTAGTTTGAAAAGTTTTTCCTGAATAAATATGTGTCATATAGGTCGTCCCCGACTGGGTCCATTCTCACCTTTCCTATTTAGTGCTCCTGTAAAGAAAAGCACAAGGTATATGGTGATAAGGGATGGACCAAAAGTCCACCCCACCTGGAAGTGATATACTAGATAGCTTTTGAGTTGTTTTGCAAGCTCATAATGTGTTTTTGTTTTTTTGTTTTTTTGCAAGCTCGCCATGAAGTGGGTTAGAATAACGGTTGTACATAGTTAAGCAAGGTCTTGTTTTGTTGACCCCAACACCAGCATGTTGCATGTTTCATAGCATCAAACAGAACTCACAACCAAATATTTCCTGAATTTCACATTCTAGCTGCAAATGTTTAGCCTCAAACTAATAGTTCTTATGTGTATTTCTCAAATCAGCAATAATTAGGCTTTCACAGGATGTTTCTGAGTGCTTCTAGTTATGGAGATTCAAGAGAGACTCCTTGGACACAGCAATTTCTGAAGCATTGTGACTCTGACTGCTGAACAAATAGATTTAATGTGTCCTTCCCAGTCATCAGTTGCTTTGTAAATCATGACAGCTGATAGCATATTGGGTTCCTGGAAGACAATTAGACAAGCCTTTCTTTCTTTCTTTCCCCTCATCTCTCATTCCATCTGAACCTGTCTCTTTCTCATGTTAATTTTAATGTAAATATTTTGGGGTTTTTTTTTCAGGTTACGTAGTGTCTACAGCTCAGTGCATTAGTGGTGCCCTGCAATCTGGGGCAGACAAGCTATATATCAGTAATTTAATAAGTCGTACATAAAACAAAACAGCATAGATTTATTTTGTTTTAAAATTGAGTAGGGTCAGCTGTGTGAGCAATGTATCTGCCAACTATTGTCATTGTCCTGTCTGGGCAAGCTCATTTATCTTGGTTAGTTAACAACTAAAAAGGCAAAGGAGGTGGATGGCTTAAGGGAGTGTTATTAGGAGAAGGAATCTCTGATGTCTTGCCTCAATCCAGGCCAAATCGCTTATTAGAATTCTACCAACAGTAGGCAGTTAGGGGATGCAGCTAAATATATGGCTGTTATTAGACAGGTGACAGTAGAACAGGCAGTTGTCACAGCTGGGAGGTCTGCACAGTTAAATCAATCAAATTCAAGATGTCTGCAGAGAAAACAATAAAGGTGCAAGCTTGTAAATTCTGTTAATCACCAACATTTGAGGTGCACGCATTCAGTTGTAGAGTCTTAAAATTTAAGGGCCAGCGATTGGAAACCTTAGGCATAGCTGGTGACCTAAAACTCTTTTCTCACCTTTTAATCCTAAATTCTTTGATATTTGGAATGCTTTGTATTCACTGGTGTGAAACTATATGATTTCTTGCTACGCGAAGCAGTTCAAATAAGCTACAAAAGTAAAAACGAGTGAACAGATCTTTTAGTTTTACAGTTACTTAATTTCTTGTGCCACCAATTCAGCAGTCCTGTAACAACAAATAACACAGCAATTTGGAAATGAAGTAGTTCAAGCACGGATACACAAACATGCTGGATGGTGGTGAAGTGCATTCTCTATTGAAGAACCACAGTAAACCCACTATAAATTAAAAACATTTAATCTGCCTGCATAATAGCCAGCAGGAGCTAACAAAGCATTCTAGGGCCATTAAAAATGACCATATTTTCCAGGAGAACCCATTACCCTAAGAGCACCCCTGTGGACTCCAAGGACCCCAGTTACATTGAGGAGTACCTCAAGAGTAGCTGCTTCCCCTCTGTCTGTAGAGAGCATTGCTTTGCTCTTGTTGTGAAGACAGCATATACTTAAAAGGATGTATTTAAAGGAGAAATATATATATGTGTTATAGAATATACTACTTGGTATGTCAACACCTGCAAAGCTACTTGTGAATTCTATTGTGAAGAAGTTTGAAACACTTGAATCATGAGAACTGATAATGGAAAACTCCTATTAAGGTCACGTATACTACTCAGTATTCAGACTGCAATAAATCTCTCTAGTCGTATTGTCCCTTTTTTCATTCAGGTAGTATATTTCCAATGTACATCTCTCTTCCTCCGGAAGACTGTTTCGCAATGCATTATATTTTGCTATTAGCCTGATTTCTGGAAGACTTTATTTTCTTGTATAAATAAGCAGACAGATTAAGGCGGGATTTTTTTTCTTCTAGGAAATAGGTGATGAGAATGGGAATCTGTATTTCCGAATCAGGCCTCAAGTCTGTTCTGTAGAAATGTTCTTCAGTTTCACAAATAAAAAATGCAGTGAGCTATAATGTTTCTGCTTTCTCGCTATTCATTCTTCGCAACATTGAACAAAATGTACAGTAAAAACTTCATGAAATAGAGGTCAGCAGAGAGGTCTAGCAAGCCCATTAGGGGCTTTCCTAGGAAGTTGTGAAAGCAAGGAGCTCAAAGTGTAGTATAGGCAGAGGATATCTGCTGGCTGTCTTACTAAAGATGCAGATTTCTCTTGCGTGGCAATTTTTTTCTCAGTGTGAAAGGTGTCAAGAGTCTTTGTTGGAAGGTAACGGTACAGGTATGTGAAGGTACAAAAGCTACTGTTAAAATACACTAGGAAACAGTTAGAGATGCACTAATCAGATATTTGGAAATGCCAAAGTAGCTGAATAGCTCTTTTGACTCTGTAAAGTGGACAACAAGAGTGTTGCTTGGACCTTTTCTTAAAGTTCCAGAGGTTCCCTCTCTCACACACTTTAGATAAGGATAAGAAATAGCAGTGATTTGAGGTTAGCTTGGTTCAGTTCACATTACTGCTGGGAACAATTTTTTTGGAAAGATCAGTATGGTGCATTTGACCATCTTAAGAACTGCCCTGTTACTTGGCCTACCAAAATAGCAAAGCAATGCAACCAAGTCTCTGCATGAAGAGACTGGACAAAAAGGAATGTCAAAATGATTGGTGTGGTTTATATTACACAAGACTAATATATCAGGTAAAAATAATTTGGCAAGTAACTTTCCCTATTAGAGAAAACAAAGGAGCAGACTGCACAAGCAGGAGAGAAAGGAAAATAAAAAATACAGTTTTTTGAGTCATCTTACATTACGTTTTCCTTAGTAACTTAAGCAGACTATTTCTGTTGTGGCATTGAAGATGAAAGACCAAAGATCAAATCTTCTGTAAGAATTTTTTTAAACTTTTTTTTTTTTTACAAGATAATGTTTACAAAAGCCTGAATTTATTCAAAGGTTCTGTTACTTGAGTAAAGCTTTGTGAGATTACTGCCAGTAATAACAGTTTCTGCTTTATTACCGGATGCCGCTCTACATTTTCTGTATCATCTGTTATTTTAAGAAGAAGAAATAGAGTTCTCAGTGATTTTAATAATTTCTCCTTTTTCAGTGTTTCTTGTTTTGGTACCCTGAGTTCTTTGTATGAAAACCAAATACACGTGAAACAACTGAAACAAGATGTTTCTGTTCCAGTGGCTGATGGTGATCTGTTAGTAGTTACTGTAACAGTGATAATGCTGGAAATTCGTGAGAAGCACACTCCTAATAAACAACAGGAGAAGCAAAAAGTTTCCTAAAAAAGGATTTATCTGCAAAATTAAAAGGTAACTGTTGATGTTGGTGCAGACTTAAAATAAATGTATAAAAGTTTAAAGACATTATTTGATAAAGTAGGAAGCTGCATGAATGAAGGAAAAAAAATACAGGGTTTTTTTGTGTAACCCGTTAACTTAAAACAAATTGTGAGTGCAAATTTGTGATGGCTTGAATAATATTCTCTAAATATTGTCCTTATTTCTTTCTTCATAAACAATCGTTCAGGGAGATTAAGTCAAATGTATCCATAGTTTGACCTTGTTTCATATTTGTAATACGTCAGACAGAGGGCCAAAATTCACTAGTTGCATGATATATTCCTCTGGGGTTTTTTTGTGGTGGTGGTGTTGTTTTGGTTTTTTTAATTGTGAAAAACAGTTTTTAGGAAGAGCTAGTCAGAGTTTATCAGTTGTCTGACTGCTGAGCGCTCAGACTGAGAACTTAAACTGTTCACTGAAAGCAGTGTGTCTTGGCAATTTATTTGTATAGTTCTTAATGAAATGCTTAACAAAAAGGAAAAAAGCTAGTACAGCCATAGGTAATTTTGTTATCTGTTAGTACCTCACTGAAGTAAGCACTGCAGTCAAAACAACTCTGTCTTAATCTCGGTTTGAATGAAGTAGTTCTATAATCTTCATAAATTCACAGAGAAGCTAGCAAGGTACTTTGAAATATTCTGCAGGTGGGACTAATAACCTGAGCTACAGTTAATTAATATTTTAGTACTAAAAACTGGGCGATAACCTCAGAGCCAACTCTAAAGCTTATCTCTTCTAGTTATTGTGAGGTGCTGTTTTCCAGCCCACCAAAATCCTGTTATAATACAAACCTAACAGAGGGTTCCTGATGAGCAGGAACCAGGCAATTTGTTTACTAAGAAGATTCAGATTTTTCAGGACTTCTACGCACAAAGTATGTTTTAATGAGAAGTGCTATGACAACAGTTATGGCTTTTTACACTGGAAACCTTTCTTCTACTTTTGAATAGGTAAGCTTGAATGCTGCAGCAAAGTGAATGTTCTCCTTAATCACCCAGGAGAGCAGCTGGGTCTGGTCTGTTGGAAAAAAAGATAATACTGCTGCTTTCTCACTAAAGCACATGCAGAGGGGTCCAGCTGAGAAGACCGTGTTAAGTATAGCAGCATGCTGGAGGTAAAGAGGCTACCAGAAGACATGATAGTCCTCAGGGCTTTCTTTAACCAGGCAGCAGACCTGAAGAAGCAAAAAGTTTGCTCCAAAGAAGGGCTCCCAATTTCTTTTCTTAATTACACGGGACTGTCCCTGTTCTCCTAGCATACCTAAAATAAGCCTACTTGAGACAGAGGTTAGCCGCAGCAATTTCAGTATTTGATTACCTGACCTAGAAAAAAGGGAAACAATGAAACTCTTTTACTTCCATTCCTGACCAAAACAAAACCAATCCCCCTGCCCTGAAACCCAAAATGTAGAAGGTCCGATCACCCTCAGATTAAAGAAGCATTGCACAAAAAATTGGACGGTATTCTTGCAATGAGTTGTCAAACTACACTACGCTTTTTCTGAAATACTTGTGGATGTGTGTACACCAGTGAAAGGCTCCACAAGGATATTCTGTAGGTGCCACTATGGGTTCAAGAAGGTCACTCAAAGGCTGAAGTGGCTTTGAGGAGATCATGACTGCCTTCTTGAGATAGTGAGCCTTGAATAGAAGGCAGATGTCAGCCTTCCTTCAGGTGTTGATCCAGAAGGGGAGAAAGATACAACTGCTTCCAAACCTCACAAGTTTTGTTTTTTGTCTCTTATTCCTTGGAAGGTGTCCAGATCTGCAGAGGTTTGTTAGCTCACTTACAGCTGAATTTCAGTGCCACTGGTACAGGTGGGTTAGAAAATACCCGGCTGCAACTGACAACTTTGTAAATAGGCAGCATTCTGCAAACATTGACATCTCTGAGTATTCTTACTTTTTTATACCCAAGAAAAGCAAATTTGGATACAAAAGCCAACTGTGGAGCAACTCAGAATGGTCTTAAGAGGGGAAAAGATACTCCCTGTATTATGTTTATGGGGAAGATTTCTGTAGCAGTGGTGTAAGGGTTCATAATTGCTAGCTTTTCTCCCTCGGCTTCCACTCATTCAATATTCATCCATCAGGAAAGCTAGAAAAGTTTGAGGTATCAATGATTCTTTCTTGATTCTATGAACTATATGACTCACTGAAGTATATAGTTTTGTTTCTCAGTGATTTTATTATTTTTTTAATTACCAGATAACTTTTGGGAGTGACTAAGAAGAAGGCTCAGTACTGGTTTTGGTAATAATAAACCAAGTTCTGTTTTGTAAGTATTAGTTGGAGTAAAATTGGTAGCTAAGTGTTTCCCTTTGTATGCAGGTATCCTTAGCACCAGGCTCAACATCGTCTTTCACAAGGTTTCACCCTAGTAGCTAAGCTCAGGAAATGTGGGTTAGATGAATGGACAGTGGGGTGGGTTGAAAACTGGCTGGCAGGTAGAGCTCAGAGAGTTGTGATCAGTTAGGCAGAGTCTAGGTGGAAGCCTGTGACTAGTGGTGTTCCTCAGGGGTCAGTACTGGGCCCTGTCCTGTTCAATGTATTGATCAATGACCTGGATGAAGGGATGGAGTGTACCACCAGCCAGTTTGCTGATGACACAAAACTGGGAGGGGTGGCTGACACACCAGAAGGCTGTGCTGCCATTCAGCGTGACCTGGACAGGCTGGAGACTTGGGCAGAGAGAAACCATATGAAATTCAACAAAGGCAGTGTAGGGTCCTGCACCTGGGGAGGAATAACCCCATGCACCAGGACAGGTTGTGGGCAGACCTGCTGGAAAGCAGCTCTGTGGAAAGGGACCTGGGGGTCCTGGTGGACAACAGGATGACAATGAGCCAGCAATGTGCCCTTGTGGCCAAGAAGGCCAATGGCATCCTGGGGTGCATCAAGAGGAGTGTGGCAAGCAGGTCGAGGGAGGTCATCTTCCCCTTCTACTCTGCCCTGGTGAGGCCACACCTGGAGTCCTGTGTCCAGTTCTGGGCTCCCCAGTTCAAGGAGGTAACTGCTGGAGAGGGTACAGCAAAGGGTCACAAAGATGATGAGGGGGCTGGAGCATCTTTCTTATGAGGAAAGGCTGAGGGAGTTGTGTATTTTTAGTCTGGAGAAGGGAAGGCTGAGAGGGGATCTCATAAATGCTTACAAATACTTAAAGGGAGGGTGCCTGGAAGAGGAGGCCAGTCTTTTTTCAGTGGTGCCCAGAGATAGGACAAGAGGTAATGGGCACAAACTTGAGCATAGGAAGTTCCATCTGAACAGGAGGAGGAACTTCTTTTACTTTGAGGGTGGCAGAGCAGTGGAACAGGCTGCCCAGAGAGGTGGTGGAGTCTCCAACTCTTGAGACATTCAAAACCCACCTGGACACCATCCTGTGCAACCTGCTGTATGTGGACCTGCTCTGGCAGGGGGCATGGACCAGATGACCTCCAGAGGTCCCTTCCAACACCTAACATTCTATGATTCTGTGATTCCATGATTATGGATATACAAACAGTGCTTGAAAATAAACAAAAACTGATTTCCTAAATTATGTTTGGCAGCTGTGATATCAATGGACTTTTGGTTATAATTTTTACATTGTGACTGAAAATTCAGTTACAATTTGGCACTAATGGGCTGTGTAGAGCTAATACACTGCTGTATCTTTTTGTCATCAGACCAAATTAATTTCTTATTTCAAAGCTATCTGCATTCGACAGCCTTGGGTGATTTAGCAAATGCAGTTTGTCAGTGCTCTGTGTAAAAATGGTCATTGTACTCTCCAGGTATGGTGTTGCTAGGTCATGGAAGTGTGTCCATGGTAGTTTTCAGCTGTGAAATGAATTGGTTCAATACCTTTAAATTTTCTCTCTCTTGGGTTTTCTTTTTTGTTGTAAAGTGTGGGAATATGATGCTATGGTCAAACAAAAGTTGAGAAGGTTTGCCAGGAAAAAGGAAAAAAATTCCCCTCACAATTAGTGTTTTTCCCAAAGACTAATCCTTTTAACTCAAGGGAGGAAAAAAATCCCAAGACTTTTGCTAATGTGATATCATCTTGTATGACTTTTGATTGCCTGTGTTTTAATATTAAAAAGCAAAAAGTTGTTACATGGTTCCTAGAACCCTAAGCTCAATTTAAAGAAGGGATAGCTAATTTCAGTGCTGTCTTCTCAGGCCATAAATTTCAGAGATTATGAGTGTGAATAACTGGAAGCAATATTCTCTTTTCTTGGTTTTAAATTCCACTGCTGTTCTTTTCACGGTGTCATTCTTGCACTTCTGAAAGGAAAAAAAGAAGACTGACTGTCACAGGAAAACTCTGTAATGCCTCACAAAGGAAGCCTACCTACTTTGCTCATTTTTAGGATACATAATTTGGGGGCTTTAAACCTGTTTTTGGCATGTTATTCTCTTCTACTTACACTTTTATGAGTAACTCTGTGTCTGCCTTCCTTAAAATGTGATTTTTCTGATGAAAGCATAAAAGCTTTTCAAAACACAGTACAATTCATTTGACTACTGGTTATCTGTTTGCTGTCATTTAATGTTCACAGCGTGAGACATAGAACCCTGGTACGTACCACCTTGCTCAGTAGTGTGGTGACAGAGGGGTTATTTTTCCTGAATGCTGTGCACAAGGAAACAGAGGAAAAAATCTGAGTTAATTCCAGGAGCTTTTTGGAACTGTTTTTCTCTTCAGTCTCCACTTTCTCCTAAATACCATTTAAGAGCATCCCAAAAAATCTCTTAGCTTGAGAAAGGGATGTTTTTAACTTTGTCCATTATGCTCATATTCTTCCTTAGTCTGAAAGTCTCATAAATCTTAGTGCTAAGGAGAGGAGCTTGGCAGCATGGTGGCATTTTGCAGGGTGTTTGAGAACATGGAGAGGTTCTTTTATTTTCATTAAATGAAAAAAATGAATGTGATTCATCAGCAAATTTTCCCAAATTGATCTTTCTTTCATTGGTCCTCCATGTACAGAATAGTTGTTTTGAAGAGTGAAGCCTAAGGGCACTGTTATTCACCTTTGTCAGCTCTGAGTTCTCTATTCACTTAACTTTCCCCTCAGATCACTCTAATGCTTGTGTCCTCGTAGTCTACACTATGATCTCCCACATGGGAGTGTTTAAGTATCCAGTGTTGTTAAAACATGCTGGTTTGACTCTCCAGCAAGCCTGAACAAAAAACACGATGATGTGACCAGATCAAATTCTGTTTTTCTTTGTGCTGTACCATAAAACGCTTATCAGTTTCTGTGGTAAAGCTTTCATATTCTTACTAAATTAGTCTGGACTTCATGATGAGAAATGGATGTTGTGTTGCAGGGTTTATATATTCAGAAATATCTGTGGTTTGGTGCTTTGTCTTCATTTACTGTTTCATCCCTTTTTTCCTTCAGAGCAGACACATGAATAAATACTTTTCTAATCTAGCAGTTTACCATGCTTGAGTTTCTCAGCTTGTTTCTTATCTTCTGCCTGTAGAAAGATGAATCTTTGTGAACCCCTGGCTCCCTGCTAGGAGTTGTTTACAACTAATGTCTTCCCTAGTCGTCTTTTCCTTTTGATGTGTATTGGTAGGGAACTCTATTTTTATTCTTAAGACCACTTTCCTTTCCTCCACAGTTTCTCAGGGGATTATTTCTCTTTCTCTTTCACCCTCTCCTCAACATGACTGTTTTAAATATTTCTTTCATGACAGTTCTTTACTCAAGCTTTTCTCAAAATATAAGAACATTAGTTTTAAATACTCTCCAAATTGCTATTCAAAACCTGCAAAATGTAGTATGTCTTCCTTTTGATCCTTTTCTGATTGTTTTTCCTCATTTTATTCCCTTATAGGGAGAAATTGTGTTGATTGCTTAAAAAGGGCGTTTTCCTGACCAGCTGACGTTTTTGTTCTTTGACCTTGGGAAGACTCGGTTGCTATCTGTACAAATAAAGAAGCCTTGGTCTGGTTGAAGTCAGATGTCTGAGATCTGGCTTTTGAACCATTACGTGCTGGCTACCATCAGGTGCAGGCTTACAGAAAAAATGTATCAGGGATGTAGTTTGGGATAAAGTTTGTATCTGGTATCCAGGCATTGATCATCAGTGATTCTTTATCACTGGTAATCACTCCATACTGTGATTGTAGAAACCCCATGTGTCCTATTTCATCTGTGTACTTATCTTTCCATTCTGTTGGGTGCATTTCATAGTCTAAACAGTAGTGCATACTAAGTTGTTAAATCTGTTATTCTTGTCCTTCCTTTCCTTGCAGTCTTTTAAAATACTAATATGTCTTCTCCCTCTTTCTCCTTTTAAATCTGGATGGTAGTTCTGTGGCAGTTGAGCTAACCATGGAAAAAATGAACAATTTTGATTCATTAATTGGAATGGAAAATTAGTGCAAACTGCTTGCAATAAACTCTTCCTAGCCAGATCTCTAAAAGGTCCTGTAATAATAATACCCTCATCTGATGTTTTCAGTTATTCAGGGAGAGGAAGGGGGGGAGAAAAAAAAGTCTTTTTGGGGGGGAATTCAGTGTCCTTTTCTGAAGTAATGCAAAGCAGAATAACGGGATGCCATAATAAGCTTATTTGCCTAAATGCCTTTAATATCCACCAGTTATGTACTTAGTGATGTGAAATGATCAACATTAATGACAGTACTTGTAAATTTTAGGGGATTATTTGTGCTGTTCAGCTTGAAGGTGTTACATTAAGCTGCCAGACCAGGTGAGATTCTGGAGAGAGCACACTATGGATCCCTCCAGAAAACATTTCTTCCAGAAAGTGGTAGGACTGATTCTTATTTTCTTGATAATAGAAGAAACCCAGGGGAATTAACCTTATCTTTTGGACACCTAAGCTAGATATCTAAAGCTCAGGGAACATTTGCCATTTTGTCTTCATTTCATCCTCTTTCTCCTTCCCCATCACTATAAGCTTAATTCATAATATGTCAAATTTGTGGATCATATATAGTGGCTCGTTAATTCAAGTATAGCCGGAAGCTTTTAGTGGTTATTTTTGGGCCATCTGGAACATGAACTTTAATCTCACAGATTGTATTTTAAAAGGGCTGATGGACTCATTTTCCAAAGTTTAATTTGACAGAGAAGTGATTTTATCTATTATATCAATTAAAGTCAAGTTTATCTGTTATCAGTAAACAATATTGTTTATCCTAAGTATTATAACTGTTAAATGCATTATGTTGCCCACACAGTGGCCATTCTGCCATTGTGTCTATCTTCAAGTATACCTTTTTTATTGGAGAACCTATTGCTTCTGCTCAGAGCACGCTACTCAGGAATGTAACTCTGAAATGTAACCAGGAACTCATTCCAGGGAACTCTGATGAGAACGTGGAGGTTTCATTTAGCAGAACAGGAAAAAAAAATGGGGATGCTGCTATCTGACCATAATTCCTAAAAAAACCTTTTTTCTTTTAAATTTAGAAGGAGGTGTTCTTGCTATTCTAAAGTAATAAAAACATTGTGCTCAATACATGTTTACTTATCAAGGCAAATCCACTGCTGTCCAGGAGCTTCTGCTGTGTGTCACTATACTCCTCAAATTAATCATTTGAAAGAGATTTAAGTGTATTTATTTATTTTCTAGTCTCTTTTGTGGTAAGGGGAATACTGTTTCTAAGGTATATTTATGTTCTGGGAGTTGGAAGCTTTCCACAAACATAATGTGAAGGTTTATTTTGGTGTCAGTCCTATAGAAATGATGAAGTATGGACTTGAACTGAACTTCCCAGTATTACCAAATGAGTAAAAATCAGTGTTGGTAACAGTAACACATCCTTTTTCTCATTCTTCTGAGTTTTTCCTGAGCCTTAACAATGATTAGTGATAACAGCAGCTGTGAAGGCTCCATAGGTGAGCCAACATATAAATTTTTTCATCACTATAATGTCCTAAAATCAAATGTCTCTTTTACTTTAAAGAATTCTTAGTACAGAGCATTGACTTCTCTCAACAAAATCACAATGGAGAAGGGTATTGCAGAACATATTTGCACTATGGCTACTTTGTTCTTTGCCTCCATTTCTTTCCTCTATCATTTCTCCTAACTGCATTCTTTCTCTTCTGTTCTTTTTCGCATTATTTTCTTATCACATTCTCATAAAAATTTAAATTTTGTTCCCATATTTTTTCCCTTCAGATCTTTTACACACATGAGAGAATTTATGGTTGTACCAACTGCAAAATTTTATTTTAAGTTGCTTTTTCACATTGCAATAATAATAAATAACCATGACTTCTAGGGACACACGTATGTGGACAGGAAGAAAATAATTATTAAGATTTTGCTTTATTTTTTCCCTTTCTATGGTGGTATCAGCACTTGCTCTGTACTGACTTTTCCTAAATATCATGAGATATTCAGCCAAGAGTGGCAGAGACTTGGCCACTGAAGCCAAGAACAAAATTATCACCCACAGTACTGGTCTCCAAGGAGAGACAACTCCTCTCACAGTTGTTTAGGCAGCAAGGTCCAAAGACTTGCACACACAGCCCCCATAGAAATTGGGAACTTATAGCCCTGTCTGAGGTCAAACATACTATAAATGGGCAAACTCATCCAGAGCTCTGCCAGTCTGCCTTACACATGAACTCTCTGCTGCCTTTGGCAGTCTTTCAAAGACAAATATAATGGATTTTGCATATGCCAGGCTATTTGCACCATCTGCAGCACAAGATTTTGTTGAGTGGAAGGAGGATGGACACTTGGATAATTGATGTTAATCTTTCATTTGGAGCAGGAACAGTTAGTGAGGCAGAAAACTCGAAATGAGGATCTTGGCATTTATGTAAACAGAAACAATACCAACTGGTGCTGTGCCCTGAGCCTTATCAACTCTTCTCTAAATGCATGTACAAGGTGTAGCGTTTATAGACAATTCCTATAGAGTAGTTTTGTCTGTTAAGGCACTGCAAGTAGCAGTGCAAGGGGTCCAGCCGCACTGAGACAAGAAGCAAATATATGAAGTAACGTATGTGCTCTATTGTCTCATCTCAGCTGCTTGGTGTTGGAATGAATTGCTCACCTTTGCAACTTTGCAGACAGAAGGCAGTAATTTATATGCATGTTTATAACAATTAATCCAGTAACTATTCCATCTTAAGGTGTTCATTTTCGGATCTTGAGAAATGCAGTCCCTAGGGCTAAGCATGGTGGTGGTGAAATGACTAACTGCAATGCTTATGATCATGGCACAGTAACAAATAGCTTAGTCAGACAGCCATGATTTTCCTAAAGCCTTTTGTCATTAAGTGTGAAAGAAGTTGAAATACGGGGCAGCATAACAGTTTCTTAGCAGTTGTATCCGTGTAGCCTGACTTCATACCCTACACTTCTACCTCATAATGTAAAGCATTGCTTGACGGATCCTGTTGTGGTCTAGGCAATAAAAGAAAGCCTCAGCCAACCAGTCACACTACTCAAAATACTTCAGTGTTGACACAGAGGGTCTGAATGGACACTACAGACTCAATTAAAGCTAAAAAGTGTGGCCTTGCTCCTAGTAAGGAGCAGCAGCACTGTAAAGTGCTAGTACACCGCTCATTACAGTGAGCCTAGTACTGTAAAATTTCAGTTTTCATTTACCATGCATTTCAGGGATTAGACTAAAACGTAAACAGAATTAGGCCACAACCCACCCAAGTTACACTATGTTGTACTCATTGAACTTTGCTCACTGTGAAGATGTCATGTTATTGGTGATTTTTGTATTGGTCATTGTCCTGGTTTTGGCGGGGATAAGGTTAATTTCTGTGTGTGACACAGGTATTTCATACCGTGTTAAGTGATGCTATGCCCAGTTTTTAGGGGAGAGCTAGGCAGGGTAGCGGTTTGGAGGTCTCCCTTCGGGACCGCGGTGGTATGGTAACCCTGTTTGTACATTCCTCTGTACAGTGGTATTGTTGTTGTTTTCCTCTTTTCCTTTGCTGTTCTGTTAAACTGCCTTTATATCAACCCACGAGTTTTGCCTTTTTCTTCTGATTCTCCTCCACTGCTGTGGGGACTGGGCGAGAGGCTGCGTGGGTTTTTTGTTGCTGGCTAAAACCAAACCACAACAGTCATTCATCTTTTCTCCAGCTGAACTGAACTCAAATAGAAAGTTACCTTTCAGTGAGAGATTTTGGGGGGATTTTTATATTGTCAAAAAACTCCAGAAATACCTAATACTTTCTTGAATGATTGCATTACTAAGTTACTAGCTGTATACTGCCTGGAGAGCGCAATTACCGCTTTTTCAAGGTATTAAAAAAAAAAGCATTGCGGTCACCGAAGCATCCAGATTCATAAAATTTTGCATGGGTTTTTTTGTCGTTTCTTTCAGAGATGAGCAAAGCAACATCCACTGCATAACCTCTGCCAGACTCCAGCAGGCCACTTATGTGGGGGTTGAGCTGATGGGTCCGGAGCCTGGGCTGACAGCATCAAGGTGAGCTCTCAGGGCTTGGCCATGCATCAGGCAGACCTGTAAGTGGTGGTCCATTAGCATGAATGGGAGCAGGTTCCAGCCGTGGCTGCGGTGTCCTAGCAACAGAAAGTAAAATGTATGCAATTGTGCAATGCCTTGGCTTAATAACTTCTTCAGTTTGCACTCCACCTGAATTCAAGAAAAACACACAAATACATATAAACAGAAATGTTTGTACATTTCTCTGAACGTATATGCGTATTTATCACATATGCACACACATATACATACGCATCACCAGAATGTGTGAATATCCTATATAACGATCAGAACAGACTAATTCAAGCTTTCATCCACACTGTTATGGGGGAAAGAAATAGAATTAAACTCTGGAACAGGTGAATAGTCCTGTTTGCTGCATCATAGTGCTAGTCTAAGACCCTCCGTAAAATATCTTTTTCTAGAACATTGCAAGATGACATTAGCGGGTTTAAAATATTCTCTAAAGAATTCTGATTCTATATGGAAGTCCAAGTATATTTACAGATTCTTTTACCATATTCCATCCTATCTTATGGAAATAAAAAAGCTGAAATTCAGCTGGCTTGCTTCTCACTAGTTTGCTAAGCTGTCTATAAATTTTAGCACTTAGTTTGTGGGAGAGGTTGGATAATTAAAGCATATTCCATTAGCTCAAATGCACAGGCATTGCTATCTCCACAGTTGCATTCAAGGAAAAGGCGTTTTGATTTTTGAGTTTTTGGAAGAGCTCCAGCTTTTGCAGAGGAGGATTACAGAAGAAACAGCAGAAGAATGTGTATGTTGGAATATGCCCATAAACTGGTATTTACCCACTGCAACATTTTTTCAACTGTCCCATCACTTTGCCAAGTTCTAGTTACACTTGCTTTGTGTTTTATGTGACTTTTCACGGGTCCCTATTTGAGGAGATAAGGGCTTGAGAAAATGATAGGGGTTACTCTGAATTTGTGTTTATAGCCCTAACATTTTACTTTACCTCTTTCTCATGATTCTAATAGTTGTTGAAAAGCTGTCTTGTATGATTTTTAGTATGCAGATTTCAATAGTTCCTTTAGCAGGTGTTTCTCAAAAGACAGAATTGGAAAGCCTGCCTCTGTTACCTACTAGTATCAATCAGTCTGTGGCCCAAACAAGGGGCAATAATGAGCTCTATGCATTACTTCCACTCTGCAAGGTTGTATAAGGCCTGATTAGCAAGCTGTGAAGCCATGTGGAACAAGGTGAAAGAAATTTCTTCTGGAACATTTCTCGTTTCAGAGGGTAAGAATGCTTGTCCTTGTAACTGGTTAACACCTTGTGAAAGTGTTAGCCAAGTAGGGCTAACCAATCTGAGAAGGTGCAAAATGTTTGAACTGCCTTGGCACTTTTTCCCACCAAGCTATTCGTACATTTTTCCTGCTATATTTAGATACAGGATTTTAGCAGGGAAGAGAGGAGTTTCTTTTCTTCTCTGTTTTCTCCTGCTCTGTCTTCTCCCGCCCTCCCTCTGTCTCTTAAACATCTCTAGATTGTAAAGGGCAGTAATGTTCTTTCAACACAGTCCTGTAATGCTTTTAAAAAAAATATGTAATTTAATGGCCAGTTCAGTCATATGACCTCTTAATGGTCACTGAGCATCTCATCAACAGAGATGGGTGGGAACACTGATGGTGTCAGAAAGCTTCCCTATCCAAAGCAGAAGGAAACCAGGGTATTTAAAAGGTTTTTATTGGGAGATGGAAGCTATACCAGAAGACTTTACAGTTTCATGGCTGGGTTACTCACCTAGGATGTAGGCAATAGATTATGCCTAGACACTGGCGCTTGCCTCACCCCAGGTGAGTACCCTGATGCTGAGTCATGAGAGTCTTCCTCCCCATACCAGGCCTTCCAGACCTGAGCAATTTTCTCAAGCAAATTTTCTTCTGGAAAGATATTGTGTTCCCATGGGGTTTTAGGTTTCACAGAATGTTCTTAAAAATAAAATCTTTCCTTCCCTCCATTTCTTGCTTAAAAAAAAAGAAAATAAGGGTTGAGTATTCCCACCCATCTTAGCATAGTATCGCACAGTTTGGAGGAGGCCGAACTCAACCCTCAAGAGAACTAAAATCAAGTCATTGGGGTAGCTTAAGGCCAGTGGGTATCACTGGATGCATCTTTGCCCTGTGCAGGACAGGAAAGAGAAGCAACATAGCCAGTTCACCATGTTGCCATACTTGAGCTGCTTGGTACAGCTCAATAGCTGCTGGGGCAACGTCACTGCTCTGGAAGCCTCCTGCATGATCTGCTCCCTCATGTGGCATCTCTAACATCTCACTGTGTTGCTCATTAGAGAGAGGCCCTTAATTGTTAGTTGTGTTAATGAAAACACATGAACCTGGACATTACTCGGGCATCAGGGCAGAACTGAGAAAAACACTCTCAAGTCCTTACAGACCTCCCAGTTCTCATAAATCTTTCCCTGGATGGAAATGACTTGCTCCACTGTTTTGTGATATTCAAACCAGGTAAAAGTGAGTATTTATAGCTCCATAGAATTGCTGCTAACACTTCTTTGCCCTGTCTCAAAATTTATGGTAACATATTTTTCTAACTGCAGCAATTTGCCACCGACCTTTATGAGGATGTCAAGTATAAAGCACGTATTAAAAAGGAGGGATAAATCAATCTCTGATGATTACAAAGTATTATGGTCACTGTATAAAACTGTACATTCATATGTGACACCTAAATTGGAAATGCACAGCAAATTATGCAGGGAGGAGAAATATCTGAATTCAAATGGCAGTGGTGGTCGGGGGAGTTTCCTCCCTTCAGATACTTGATCTAAAAAAGGCTTTGTATTTCTGAGGGTAGTTGCTATTTACTAGCATGTGGTAACTCTAATTACCCCCAGTGTTTGCCAGGAGAGAAATGCTCAGGCAAACTCCCACCCAATCTGTTGGGGCAAAGCAGTGCTTTGCGTTATCCCTTGTGGAGCTACAGATGGGTCTCTTCTGATGGCTGCCCATGCTACCTTCCCCAACTCAGCCCAGCCTCTCTCTGTTTCCCTCAGTAGCTGGCGGGGAAGAAGCCATCTTCTTCCTGTTTGTACATGGATGCATGTGTTTAGCTCAGCACTACTCGGAACGTGTGTTTGCCGCCTCTGAACCTTTCAGGGACGGTCCGAGCTCCTGCTGCCACCACAGATGGATTTGCTGCCGTGTGTCACTTAGTGTGGCTGTGATTGTTTGCCCAGCGGCTTGGAGGAATCACTATGGTATCATCAATCTCCGTGGCCTCTTCTGTTTGCCTGTGCCTGTCAATAGTCCTCTCACTTTTTTCCTTTACTGTAGGTCACAAGGACGTTTTGTTGGTGTACTCACCTCTTTGAATAGCTGTAGATGAATTTCCGGTGCACAATGCCTGGGTCATTTGTATCTCTCACGGGGGCTTAGTTCTCATGAAAAGGAATCAAAGAAAATACCATGTACAAAATACATCATAAAAAACAGGCAAGGGGTGCAATTAAAATATGTAGCTAATGCCAGGAAATCAAATAAACTTAAACACTATCTCCCTGATGCTTGTGAGGTGAATATTTTCCTCCGTTCTTCTCAAAGTTATCTTACCAGTGATGTGTTGTGATTTGACATTTAAAATTTTGGTTTATCCTACTGTTGGCGGGGAGGGCTTAGTCAGACTGTGTGATGTCCTACTCACAAAACCTGAAATTAGGCTTAGGAAAGCCGGAGCGGGAGGAGTGTGTTTGTGTGCATGCACTCACATATATACCCAAAGACATTCCAACTCTGCTGCTACTTTAACAGGAAAATACGACTCTTATCTGCGTTTAATTGTCATCCTCTTTTGTAAACTAAAAAACTGAGTGGCTCAGAGATCGAGAGGCATTCAACTATTGTAGATAACATTTGCGTAATGGGGAGCACCACCTGGTCTGGGAAGCTTAGTTTCTTATGAATATATCTGCATTTATATATGTCTGTCCTTAATAAGAGGTGGTTTAGAAAGGTAATTGCTTTAAGTTCGTAGGCTTTACTGTGGACTTGGCGAGCCAGCGTCTGATTTGGATTTATTGAAGCAGATGTTAAGCGGAGAGAAGAGACTGACATCTCTGTAGTAGTTCCATAGCTGTCTGAATTGTTGTTAAAACCCCAGCACTGGCACATCTCTAATTTAATACACATTTCAGCAGTGACCGTGGTAATAAAATCTGAAATGCCTCGTTCTCCATTCATTAAAGTCAGAAGGGAAAAAAAAGAGATCTGTATCAATATGAACACAGAGGTGTTCCTGACCAACATGAAAGTATCCTTTTATCTGACAACAACAAAAAAGACTAATCTTGTTGTTTTAACAAGCTATCTATTGCAGGCTGTGGCTTTTTTAAGCGAATGTGATGCTGTGATGTAATTCTTCATGCACTCAAATGGTTAATTGCAAAGCTGTCTTTCCAAAGAACTGCGCCCCATTTCTTAACCGTACATCTGAACTCACAAGAGAGAGACAAAAGATGAAAATGGCTTGAATCTGAAATTTAGGAAATTAATAAAAACAGGACTAAAAGCACGAGTTCCAGGCTGCGAAACCTCTGTGGGCTTTGAAGACATATAGGGCTGCCCTGCACTTCAGGGGGCCGAGGTAGGTAACCCGGCTGGCAGCTGGCTGGTTGAAGGCAGGCAGCTCAGGAATGGGGCGGGTAGATGGCATCAAGGGGTGATGCACGGAAGAGCCCCCCAGCATGAACCCTGCCTTAGGCAGAGACTAGTTCTGCTCACTGTCTTGATGTCTGAGATTGGGTTGCCTTTCCCAAAGCTGCATTGCAGGAATAAAAAGGGCTAATGCTATCTCGCAGCACTAACCTTTTTTAACAGGTCTTGTGGACTGTTTCAGCTTCTTGAGGGACAAGCGCTTTCATTTAGTTTACAGGTACGTCCTGAAACAGGGCACTTGTTCTGGGTTGAGCTGACATTAAGAGAAGACAAGCTTGAAATCAGTGGGAGTTAGGCTCTCTGTAAGTCTGCAGAAGCTAAAAGTATCTTCTGAGCTATGCTGAGAAAAGTTACTTTTTTTCTTAGTGGGTAACTAAATGTGGAATATACCACTATGTTTACAGTAGAATGGTTCAGTAGAGGGTCAAATATCTGCTCAATACAGCAGCCCATCACCAGGAGCGTGTCTAATTAATCCTGCTGTGCTGTGAGGGGGTATTAATTCTGTCAAAGTTTTTGGGCACTCTCTCACTTTTTTCAACAGTTATATGCTACTAACTTACTGTAGGAAGAGTTGATAAAACAGTAGGGTTGAAAGCAAATGTTTTTTTCAGGACGTATATATTTGTGAATTTGTTACTTTGGCATTTAGTTTTGGGATTAGCCTGTCTTCACATTATTCTGCGGGATGGGAAGTCACAATTTTGACAAGCCCTAGTTGCACACATAGAGTAATGAAGATAGTTTTCCATTTATAAATGTCTTAATTGATCACTTGACACCTAATAATGCTTAAATTTAATGCCTTATGTGGTATGATAAAAATCTCTCGCTTGATATAGGTATATATGCCTCAAGAGGGTTAAATTAATTGCTTCGGGAAACAAAAGTAAATTTAAACTTGGGGGTAATTAAATTCTCATGTGCAGTGGTAAATTATTTTAGCTACTCTATACAGAATGTAAGTTTACTTTATCTGCTTCTCATTGGCAAGTGGCATTGAATAAGCACAGTAAAAACTTCTAACAAGACCTTTTTCCATGAACAATAAAAATAATCCATTGAAACTTCTTATGTTTAAAATGATTTACCGGAGCGTGTGCGTGTGAACAATTCAGAATTGCAAATAAGCACAACTGTCCAAGCAAAGAATGACAGCGTGGTGACAGAGGCATTCATAGTTATTTCTTTTGTCTTAAACACATCTCTAAAGGAAGCACTTGCATCAAAAATTTGGGGGATTTTTGATCAGCTTATCACTTGTAAATTCAAGATTCATTGACAAAATGATTAGTTGTATACCACATTCAACTGGGACACTAAGGAAACATGTTCCCTTGAAAACATTTGTCTATAATACCTTTTAAAATTTCTAAGCATTCCTGCCGATTTAGAGACCCAAACAGTTAAAAGCTGCCTTTTTTCCAAGGAAGATAAAAGGAGGGAAATATCTATGATGACTTACATACACTAAACCTAATTACAAAAAAAATCAAAACAAACACCAAAAAAAACCCAACCCCAAACAAAAAACCAAACCAAACCAGAAAAAACCACAGCGTGCTCTGTGATGTTTGACTCTTTTGCAATAGAGGATGAAGTCTCTCTCTGCAAATTTCTTTGAGTCCTTCTGGAGGGAGAAAGTATACACATGTCACTGTTTTAATGAGTCACCTCCTGTATATAGGCTATATTCCCATCATATTGTCTGTCATTAGCTAGAAGAGTTGGAAAACACTAACACTTTTAGTATATGACTGTCCAGTTTGGCTGCACACAGAAATTTTAGGTCTAATTTAGCTTGAACCTAACTTGCACAACTCTTTAATGTACAAAATGGATATATTCATTCCAGAAAAAGTATGGCTTACGTAAATGGGTAGCTTATGGAAAGGCTTTGTCAGCAGGCACTTTGATAGAAGACTATAACTAGGTCTACGGATCCAGAGAAAAATCAGTTATCGCTGGAACTAAGAAGTATATGATGTGAATATTTGTTTGTGATTCCTTGCTTGTTTACGTTCTCTCCCTAAGCTGTTTTGTTTTGGTCAAAGGTACAAGAAGTTTCAGTGCTCAAAAGGAAGACTGGAAGTGTGTAGTTCTGAAGTTTTATCACAAGCATCCCATTAAGGTATCTTTTAGAATTTACCCTTTTCCAAAACTAGCTTTATTAAATTTTTATAAGAACTTGTAATGAAGTCATCAGGTTTGCAAAGGGAAACTTTAAAATATAACTGAAGAATATCATTAAAGTTAAAATTCAGAACAAGGTAAAATCTAAATTAAAGCAGTTCTGTAATAAGAAGATTTTGAAGCATGCATTTTGAAATTCTGCACCTTCAAAGTGTCTTTTGTCAAGTTAAACTTCTCCTGTCTAGAAACAAAACAACAGCAAAGCATACTGATAAAACTTACTTGCTGGAACTTTGTTCAAGCCTGCTCCTTCTGCTGCTGAAGTTTTTTGTTGAGATTTTTTTTCCTCCCATGGAGGAAAATAGAATAAATTTTCAATATCTGAAAGAGACAATTCTTGGTGCTCCTGGTGTCCTGGCATTCCAGTAGAAAACTGTCTCATCTACAGGGACCTTCAGTTATTGTGGGAAGGGGTTGTCCCTGTATTCTTGAAATTTAAATGATGCATAAATAATTTTGAGGAATTTATGGGAAAGGAAGTTAATTTCTTAAAAACCTTTTCATCCTATAGCCCACTATGTTGTACTAAAGATGTCAAAATGTTAAATGTATGTGGGCTTTGCCTTTTTCTACACATAGAATGAGTGGCTTTTCAGAGGAGTCTGGCTTTTTCATATTTTCAAATTTAAAAAGCAAAGCTGTCACAAATGACAAATACATGGTAGGACAAAAATAATAAATATACTGCTAAGACATCACGGGCTTTTAATGGTGGAGAAGTAAAATTTTGGTGTACCATAGTAACATTTGTTTTGTGATAATACTTTTACGTGCATGCTGCAAGATTAATTTAGTTACCTTTGCAGAGAGGAGCAGAGTTGTGAGCACAAGAGTTGTTGGTGATATTTGACTTGAATCTAAAAAGGCTTTTATGTTAGATTTACATTTCTGTACAAATTTCTGTGCTCGCCCCTAGCTCTAATATCTGAGAATATTCAAACATAAATGTATTTATCTTCATAATAGCCTTCTGGGGCAGGAAAATTGTACATTTTTGCCTGAAGAAGTGCAAGTGGCAAATGGTAAGATTTACGTGCTTGATTTAAGGGTCTCATCAAGATTAATGATGTTCTTACCTATGAGGGATTGCAAGTATTTATTAGCTTCCGTGCTTGACAAGTTTTCTCATTGGATGAACCATTTCACAAGGGCCTACCTGTGCAGATGAAGTACTGGTACGGGATCAGAAGCAGCTGTGGTCAGTTGTGGACATTAGCCATGCATTAGTTATGTAGTGTTTCAGGTGAGATAGCTGTCATCGCGAAAAAAATTCAGCCTTATTAGCCTTTTTATGACTTTTGACTTATTGGCATTGATATAGCAACGTGTTAATGCATCAAAATAGCTTCTGACCTGCAACCTGGTGTGACATCAATGCTTCAGATGCAATTATCTCCTTGTTGGGATATAGACTAAGTTAAGGGTTTTGTCTAGCAGCTTTCTTACTGACTTGCTTGGGGGCTATGAGCTAGTCGAGTATCAGGAAAATGTGATATCCCTCACTTGAAATTATCAAAGTAACATTCATATAGAGATGATAGGCAATGAGTATTGTCAGAGGTGAACTCTGGTCTGTGGCCTGAGGTCCCTTAGGATTAAGTTCATCTTAAAAGTTCCCTTTTTCTGATTCAGTGGCTTTCCTTCCACAGTTCCTTTTCTCATAAAAATGCAGCAGCAAGGACCTTTATAAAACAGATCCTTACAGTTGTTCTTCTGGGAAGAGAACAAAAAAGTGATAAAGTAGATATGATAGGTGTTCTTTAGGTGTGTTGCTGATGGGTAGTAAAAGTCTCATAAGGATGGGATTTTTTTTCCAAAGATTCCCCAAAATGGCACTGTTCTTTCAGTCTTGATGATAAAGTGCTCTTTAATCTTTTCTTTGCTCCTCACCCTACCTCAAAGTACCTTCATTTAAAGTTTAAGCTGCCTTTTTTCCCAGCACAGTATTAAAAGCATTTTCATCTTCAAGTTATATGTGGGTTAGAATGTCTGTCTGGTTAGCTGTCAAAATTCAGATCCCGTGTTTCACCTGCAAGTAACCCACCAAAACCACTTGAGTAATAAGAATTAAAAAAAGTAGACCAGTACACAGAGAGACAGGATGCTCTTTTTCCTCTGTTTGACACAGCATGTAGCTTTGTGTTCACTCCGGGTTGACACTGAGCAGTTAGAGATTCTTATTTTCTACTCCCCTGCTGTTTCGCAATAAAATATATTGGCTAGGAAGCCACAGTGAAAGGGCTGCCAACCTGATGAAGAGATTCAAGCTTTCAAAAATGTCCTCATGCTAAATCAGGAGAAAGCCAAGACCTTTCAGTTTGTTGTGAGAAATTGGAGACAACAGTCTAGCCGAAAAAGCATCACCTGAGACTGGGAAGATAAAAAAGAGTTAAATCCTAGCTCTGCATTGCTTAGAGTCAGGATTTTGGTGGTGTCACCTGATTCATAAACAAATGCCTTTACTACAGGGCCATTGGCCATCTGAGGACAGTATGCAGTGCCTTATTCATCCCTACCTAAGCTCTTGCTTTGTTTCAGTGCAAAATTCCATCCAGAAACATCATAAACATTTTCTTAGACTAAAGTCTGCTTTAAAAGATTTCAGTGAAAAATTAATTTCAATTAGTGCTCACTGTCTGTAAAAGGAATGTCCCAAGAAAGACCCCTGTCCCAAGAAAAGACCCTTCTCCCAAGCAAGCTGGCTCTATTTTCATCTTCAAGGACTAGAATCCAGTGTGTGGCTTTTTCTTTTCCCCGATTAGATTGATGCACAGTTTTTGACGTTTCCATTATTTGACTGATCTTGAACTGGCTACAGAATGATTTGCTCATACACAGATGTCTTTGGAGGTCGACTAGTCTGATTGTGATCAGATACTGTAATATGTTACATCAGCAATGGACTGGGGACCACAGTTTCCCTTCTACACTGAAAAATTAATTAAGCAAGAGGATGAAGGCACACTAATCTTTTAATAAGAGTCCTTTTAGGTTGTGTTACAGACAAAGTCTATTAAGTAAGAGATGCTTCTGATGAGCATGAAGCCTAATCTGATCAGAAACCAAAGTCTGTTCTTTATGCAGATCCTTGGGTGTCCCATGGCAGATCAAGAAGCTTCACGTCTCCAGGATGTGCTAGCAACTCCTTCTGACAGTATTACGTTGAAACAGTGACTGCCCTTCTGAATAGCATGTTTCCTTATGATTACAGTCTTGCTAGTTGTCTCTCTTCTTTTAATGTGTTTCTCTTGCTTACTTTTTACCTCTGTTTCAGATCAGATCCTCAGCACAACTGGATTGGGTATAAGAACTTCACTTAAACCAGGGTAAATGTGCTAACAGACATTTCACAAAGATATTGCCTGACATAATGAAATCAAATAGCAATATCAGAATCTAGAATAAATTAATAATCTCCTTCTCACTTGAACCATAGCTTGATTAGTGTTATTGGCAGTGCCAAGTTTATTTGGCTTTGATTTGCGCTTCTAAGGAGCACGATGCAAGGCAGGAATTTACTCTTTCAAAGTGCGAAGGGTCTTTCGAATTGACAGAAGTCCCCTTTTTCGTTTCATCCATGCTTTTAAAAATTCTTTTCTTTCTGACTTTTCTTCCCTTCGTTGTGGCACAGGAAAATCATCTCCATATTTGCTGTATGTTCCTAAATGCTTGTACCTAAGCATGCTACCATTTGCTGTTTAAAGCACATTTAAAGTATACCGACACGCATATGTCGGACTACTACTTAGACTTGACATCCTGCGGTAAACCCTGTCCCACCTATTCCTCTGAGGAGGACTTATGACTCCAAGAGCATGGTAAGAGCAGACAAAGTGTTCTGGCCTACGTGCTGGCAGCAGAGGCGGGAGCAGCAGAGGACATGGGCAAGCAGGCATCTCCGTCCCAGAGAGAGGCCATGCGGAGTGAGAAGCAGCAGGACAACTGCCAGCAGCAGACTTGAAAGCGGAATACAGATATGTTTGTACATGCCTTCCCTACTTCTGTCTCCTGCCTTTCTTTCCCCATCCGCTCATGCTGAAATTACCATAACCCACTTTCACGGCAGACAGTTACCTCCTCCAAGTGGCTAGTCATTTCAGGAGAGCTTCGTTGTATGAATATAAAACAAAAGTTACCAAAACTCTTCCTTCTTTCCACTTCCCCTCCCTGCTGCTTCCTAGCTCCTTTACTAAATCTTGGCATACAGTTAAGCCCTAAAATTATAACACCTTTTCCCTAGCCATGTCCTGCTCCCCTTCTTATGCCTCTCATTTCTACTATAGTGCTGCACTCAGCATGCAAATAAGTAGTTTTTCTGAAAGCTTTTTCTTTTAAAAGCCTAAATTATCTCCACCAGTTTATGGGGTCGTGTCTTCAATAGCACTAGCCTTCACGATTCACAGATGTTCAGTTCTAAGGAACAAATATATTGATAGTATAGAGCAATTATCGTGTTTTTCAAGTATTTATTTATGGCAAGCATTGTAAGATCTTGGGCGCTATGTGCCTCTGTCTGCTTATGGATGCAAATCTCTTCTCTTGCTGCTCCCCTAGTTGTTTGTATTTCATCAGCATCTAGAAGCCTCAGCAATGGCCCAGGATCCTTTAGTTATATGTACTGGGAACAAAAAGGTACGCCCTGAGGAAATAAACACAAGCATAGTGGAACTCTGAAAACTTTATACTTTTTAACATTTTGGTTTTCCAGATATGAATTAAAGAGGGTATGAAAGTTAACCATTGGTAGTATGTACTGGAATTACTCATCTTCTGAGACTTTTAATATAATTTTTATTGATGAATCTTAATCCTGATGGAATGTCTTTGTTTAGATGATGCAGACTGGATTCCTTTTTCCCCTTCATAAAGTTACAATGTACTAGCTAGACTGTTTCAGTTCGAGCACTGCAGGACATAGGGTCTTTGCTGAAGTCATGTTATTCTCATAGTTTAAAGAACCTATACACACCCACACTTATACACTTGTATACACATACACATTTTTGTACATACATATACATGTACATGTAAAAACAGTCTAAACAAAAGAACAGTCACTGGATTTCTACTTACAAAGCAGAGTAAGATTCCACATATAAATCAAGTTAGCCTTTTAGGTGGCATCTGAAGTAGCCCAGCACCGTAGTAAATTAGGAGCAAGACTGCAGAAAAAGTAAGGAAATCAGACATAACTGCCCTGAAATTAAAAAACCTTTCTCTTTGGAGGGCAAGCATTGACCCTCAGGGCAGCATCAACGATTTTATAACATGCTCAGAAACAGATATCTCAGTGGCACAGCATCACAAGTAGCTGTGCACAATATGTTTGCCCTCCAATAGAATAAATCAATGAGAGAATAAATAGTGTGGTGGGAAAAAACACAGACAGGCACATTTCCTCCTGTGATGCCAGCTCATCCATTTCATAAAATAAGAGTGGGGTTAGGGTAGGAGAAATGAGTGGAACATCCTACTGCTGGACAAATGCCTTCAATGTTTGTTATAAACAATCCTAAATCAATCACAGAAAAGTCTGTGTTTTGGGATAATAATGCTGAAAGGAACACTTAAAATGGACTGTTTGCTCTCTCTGGATGTATACCTAAGAGGGATTTTTATGAATGATATGTTTTTCTCTGTTTTTTAAGTCTAAAGAAGCCTTATCAGCTTATCAAAAGAGGACTGAGGTTTACCCTTAAAACAAACCACACACAAAAAACCACCGCAAAGCTCTCATAAAATGCAAAGCAAATGTGAGGACTTTATCTCCTATTTGCTAGATGATGGGCTGAGGAAAACATCAGGTACTCAGTGTTTAATCAAAACTTAGACACAGGATGTTAAGTTGGCACATCTGTTTTGAAATTAAACTAGACACGCAGTCATCTATCTTTTTGTTTATCCTTTGTTGATTTCTAGACATCTCCATCTGAATTTCTAATCAGACTCATGTAGATGGTGAATATCTAAAAGTCGATTTTCTCTGAAGATGTAACAGCATCCACTACACAGGAACAGTTAATATTTCTTATTAGACTATGTGGAGAAAAAAACCCCCACACCGGTTCTTGGTGTCACTAGGTCAGAGGAAAAGCAGTATAACTAAACCTAAAAAGAGGTGAAGAACGCCTGTGGTTAACCTGTGTTTTGCTGGAAAATTTTGCTTATCAGACCTGCTGGAGAGTAGATCTGCTGGAGCCTGAAAGCATGCCTGTTTCTTCTGAAAGGAAAGCCTGAAAGCCTGAAAGCATGCTGTCTCTGGCTCACCAGGTCTGCCTCCCTGGCTATAAATATTTAAAGGGCAAAGATATTTTCTCTGACATTTTATTAATAATCACATAGCACTTGGATATTGTCCTCAAGATACTAGAAAAACATGAATCCTTTCAGCTGTCAGCAGTGGTTGCATTTAAGGTGGGAAAATGCAGACAGAAGGGAAAAGTGTGCTACCACAGGCTCAATAAATTGAATTTCATTGATTCTTGGTTCCAGCCTGTCCTTAGTGTACTGCACATAGCCCAGTGAGTAACAGTGAAGAACCCATTTTCTAAAAATAGGCACATAGCCAGAAATAACAGTGCAGAAAATATGGCTGGACTGCATACTTGAAGAGTGTAAAAGAGTCTGTGTTAGACCTATAGAATGAGATTTTGATCATCTTCCAGTGAATGTACAGGAAATTTAGATTCCTACTAAAAGCATTTCTCCACAAGGTTCTTTTATATAGTTGGCATCCCTCAAATCAGTAATGGTAAATCTAAATCAGAAGAACAAAAGCAAAAATCTAATATCTGTGTTCAGCTAATTAAAGCTCTTTTCTGCCCCCATTATTTCAAATTATTTCATACTTTTTTAATGAAATATAGATTATAAATGCTGTTAAGGTTTCCGTACTGTATCTTGCGTGTTTAATAGTTACTGATTTCTATCAGAAGGATTTCCATTACACTCTCAGCCTACCATCAAATACTCTTAAAGCAAACATTTTATATTTAAAAATGTTTCCTAGTTTCTTCAGAATACAGATTTTTTTGCGTAATACAAGCTTGAGTATTATCCAAGTTTTTATGCCATGTGTTGTTGATACTCTAAGGAGAAAGTCTCTGAATGCAGTCTTTTTCTTTTCTCCTGTTTGTCCTACAAGATGCAGATTACTAATTGATTATGTTAATTTTGGCATAGTAGCTATAGGAGTGTCTTGTTTATGGCCAGTCACAGCATTGTTTATCCTCCTCTGCATTAAAATGTCTAACAAGTAGCAAATTGGAGGAGCTTGAATTGGTTTTTGAGGACTAGCTCTAACAATATTTCATGCTGACTACTGTTATGCCCTGCAAATGCCTGGCTGAAAAAAAAACAATAATGTTAAGGAAAAAAAAGGATAATTCCTTCAGGTAGACCTTTCTAGGCTTAGGTGTCGAAGTGTCAAGAGTTTAGCTGGAAAAATCCTGAGGAGTGGATCTTTTTTGGTACTTCCATGCCACGGAGCGGTCTTATTTGGCCAATCAGTGCTGCTTTTTCAAATCCCAGCTGCGCAATGAATTGAGTGGAGTTCAATCTCAGTAACGGTTTGATTGTTCAGGGTAATAACAACATCAAACTAATCATAATCTGTGGTGATGTCTAATCTGAATTTGGGGGTACCTTTCTGCAGAGCGTTACCTGGTAGCTGGAACCTTTGGTTAACGTTTTTCTTGGCACCTGATTCTGCTGCAGTCAAGTTCACAAGCACCTTTCTATTACGTGGGCATTTGAGTGTCCAAGGAGGAGCAGCATCTAGTTTGTTCTCTAATCTAGTGTCCTATGCAGGACTAAGAATTCTGAAAAATAGTGACTCAACAAAGCTGCCAAAGTATGTTTACCTGGCTGGGAAAATGCTCAAGGAGATGGTCTCTTGAGGAAGTGAGCAGGTGTTATTCTTACTGTAATGAAACATCCTGTCTAACCTACCAGGAAATGGGTATAAGTCACCAAGACAGTCTAGATAGAGGGGGTTTTTTCTGCCAGTCCCTTCTGCTTGACTGTCTTCATATGTCACTTGATATCTGGGTATTTGTTCATTTTTATTAAAAATTTTTTAAATGCAAATGTTACTGGGGTTGATGTAGAACTTTCTACTTGTCCTGAGCCATGAGCACTCCGGTCCAGCACTTCCTCCTTTGAAATTGCCAGGCAGCATTCCATGAATATGGTAAAGAAGCGATGAAGCTAAGGAAAGGCTCACATTTGAGAGATAAGCCTGTAGTGAGACAGTTCTCTCTGCAGAGTACAGAGCAACAAACAGCATAACTGAGCAGAATATTCCTGACTAGCCCTGGTTGTTAGCCTGGCACCATATATTTCCTTAGACATCATAGTACAATACTACTCTCTTCAGATAGTATATTCTACATGAATATAGGAAACAAAATAATCCTACAGAGAAGTCAGGAACTAATTTTCAGATCTATTTCAGTCATCTGAAACAGGTGACAATAAAGTGAACAATCTCAGTAGCACAGGAAGGCTCTCTGGAGCCCATAACCAGGTCACAGCACAAATGTTAGCTGGGGATTCTGTAATTTGCAACCATGCTCTCCCCAAACATTTTATTAAACATGAGATAGCTATTTATTAAGCACAGCTTTTGATCATCTTCAAGTGAATATGTGTCTCTGTGGCTATTTGGTGTTTTTCACAAGTTGTGTGCTCTCAAGTCAAGCTATATGACCATTATTTTCATCCTTTTCATCTTTAAAGAAATTACGTTGGATCAGAGCAGGTAGATAACAGCAGATCAGCAAACTTTTCTCTGTCTTTTTTACATTCAGGTTTGATGAATTAGGAAAACATTCAGGGTGGGGATGAGGGAGACTATGCTAACCACTGAGAGTTTGACAAAAAGATGAAACTGTTCTTAAATACGGAATAATTGATTTCTCAAAACATACTCTGCATCTGTCTTTGTATAGAAATATTTGCATTACTAAGATGTGTAAATAATTAAACAAGCACTTCCTGCCTGCTACTAAAAAAGAAAACCAAAACAACAAGAAAACCTCAACCAAACAAAAACCCACAACCCATAAAGGATAAGGTCAAGTGCCTCAAACAGCTGACTCTTTATATTGCCATTGCCGTGCCATTGAATAGTTCTAACATCTTGGAGAGCAAAGCAGCTTCTGTATATCATGCTTCTGGTTGTAAAAGTACATCAGCTTTTCACCAAATTGTCTTTCCTCTTGAATTCCTCAAATACAGTTTTCCATCAACATCACTTCAAAACATGGTCGTCTTCATCTATTCAAAACCTCTCCCTTCGTTTCTCCCTCAAAAAAAAGCCCCCAAAGTCTGATCTTTTTATTGGAAGCCTTCTTGCCAAAAAGGGAAGGTCAATCATTAGAAATAGCAACATTAGAGACTTTTTTGGGGTAAAAAAAAAGTGATTACTGGTCCCTCTTAACTCTGTCCAGATATCTTCAATTCATGTTGTGAAACAGGTTGAAAAGTTTGTATTAGTATAATGATTTAATGTGCACCTATTTAAATGTTTGAAAGTCTTAAGCCTTCTATTTTTACCACTTCTATTTGCCTTGAATGGCCATTTATTTCTTAATTATGATTTTATGTACTAGATAGCACTAATAGTCCATCAGCTTTAATATCCTCTCTCTCATACTAATCCATGTCTAATGCTTTGGAGAAAAGTGAAAAGTCTATGGTGCCTTTGAGAGGGTGAGATATACGCTGAGGGAACAGGCATTTGGCTCCTGTTGTCCACAGTCCTCAGCCGGCTTCCTGGAACATCAGTTGTGATTGCTCTTGCCTTACTAACAGTAATATGTATCAAAGGTGCTGAAGGTAGTCAGGCACCTCGTAAATCCAAAATGAGTTGGATGAAAGAGCCAAAATACAAACTGACCTTTAGGGGCTGAAGGTGTAAGATTCCTTCATGTTTCAAAAGCTCATTCAAGAGAAGCTGGGGTTTGGGTAGTTTACAAACATATAGTTAATTTTTGTACTTTGTATTATTTGTAAGTGCTCCTAAGCGAGGCAAATCTGTAACATGTTTTCCTTAGTTTACAAAGAATTGGATACACACCCCTTGTTTCATGAAGGATTTTCTAATAACTGAGTTTAGCCTGTACTGTATTCAAAAATTCACCACCGCAGATAAGGGGGTTACAGGCTGGTGCTGTTAAGAGTATGTACTATCTCTTTTGGAAAGCACTAACCCTCAAATTCATCAATTGTATCACACATACCTAGAGTTCGAGAGGTATGTGAATCTCAGAATTTAATGTACGGTGATGTTCGCAGACGTGCCATCATTACCTGGTTGGGTTTTGTGGTTTTTGTTTTTTTTTTTTTAATACTAGAATATTATAAATAACACACATTCTGAAATGATCTGGTAAAGGGCAACATTGTTGCAGCAAAATCCATGGTTAATACGAACAATTGCTTTTATTAGCTATTGTTGCCCAGTGAACTTTTTCATACATCTGTGGCTAAAGAAATTTGCTAAAAGCTTCACCCAGTGGCTTTTAGGTTAGGGTACCCTAGTAGAGCAGAGTTAAGAAGGAAATACTACCAATATCTTTTTTGAGCCCGCTCAACAAATACAGAGATGGTTTCAACACCAGGGTTGATTACCCAGTATGCCTTACAAATAAAATGAAAGCTATATGAATTTCTTTATTTTAGAAGAACACTGTTTCCATATGAGACTCTTACTTCAGATCAATGACAGGTCAGTGATAATGCTGATACTCTGAAAACTAACAGCTGCTTTTAGTATTGATTTTCATTGAATGTGTAGCTGGGTGGTGGGTTAGCAATATGTTTTAGGAGAGACTTCTAATATTATACCCATATCAACAGCTACACAAATTCCCAGAGATATTTGACCTCAGATAAAAATTTACGGTGTGTATTTATAGCCAGCACCAGAATTAAAAGGATTTTAGAATGGATTCGTGTAGTTATGCTAGCCGCCTTCTCAGGTTATCAGTATCGCAGGTGAGCTTGTTTGCTTGTTACTATATGTAAACAAGAGTTATGAGCTCTAGTTAAAGCCGATCCACTCCTGCTCATAAACCAGGATGGTGAGGCTCAGGCCATAAAGTAGATCTCACGTCCTCTTCCTCCATGCATTAATAGTGTTTTCTTTGTGTCAAGCAGATATGTTGTTTCTTCAGACTCATAGGAAAACAAGGACCAGAAAATCAAAGCTTCTTGATACAAGACATTACCTAGTTATTGGCACAGACTGTCTTTTAGAGATACAGCAAAGTTGTTGCATGTGTGGTGTCATGTTCGAAGTATTGCTTAGATATATTTTCTTCCTTATGATGGGATGAAAACATTTCATTCTGTAAACACAATTGCCTTTTTGCCACCTCAAATTCAGACCCAGAACTTAAATCAGTCTTATCCGAGAGCACCAAGATCAAAGGTGTGTTCTGCATTTCCTGCAGGTTAGCCTGGGTCAGCCAACAAACCTGTGCCGGCATCCTGGTGCCTAGGTCTTGTACATAGTCTAGTCAACCCAGTCACTCAAACACTTTTCTTTCATGGTTGCAGAGATCTCAGAAAAGCACAGAGTGTATCCCAACATACAGACTGTCTCTAGAACTATCACAAGGACTTTTATAGCATATGCAATTTGCTTGAAGTAATTGGTCTTAATGTAAGGTTTCTGCTAGTTAACTCCAGAGATGATGCTGTTTAACCAATGCGAAAGGATTATCGTGCCAGCATGCTTGTCCTGCATTTGCCTGTAAGTACATGGAATCTTCAAGTTGCGGTTTTCTTTCTTTTCTTCTGTGTAATTTGATGACTGATTTTTACCCCCATTTGTTTGTTCAAAATCCACAAAACCTGAGTCGCTTCTATCAGTTATGTTTTTCCCTTTGAGCATGTATCACCGTAACCTTCCACCATGGAGTTTGTAATGCAAGCACATGCATAATGCCAAAAAAATTTTGAGAACACATGAGGAAAAACAATGCTGATGACAGATGACTGCAGTGAAATGCTGATGCATGAGACATTGATATTACAAGCTCTGGCAAGTGCATTGTGCTTCGCAACTGTGATATGCTGACCTAAGGGTCATGCAGACAAAAAGCTAAACTGCTCATTTCAATCAAAGTAATGGGAATAGGCATGTTACAAATAAAAGGATGCTGTCAAGCTGCCTTTCTAGCACAATCTGCATGTCAATAAAACAGGTTTACCTTCTACAGAGTACAAGGGTAACCTTCAGAATATTATTGCTTTCCTTTGATATGTATATTTGAGAAATAGATCATCATAGGATTAGGAATTACTGGGACTGGTCAGAAGGTGAGAATTATATTTGTACATGTTGAGATTTCTTTACCTGGCTGTACTCTTTAATGGGATAGTGTAGTTAGCTCTTGACTTTTTTTTTCTCCATTAAAAAAGTGTGGAGCGGAGCCTAGAATGGGGAATTGCTTCATATGTTTAAGATTCCCTCCTTGGAGGTAACAGTTAAAGAGTCATACTCTTGAACTACCTAAATACCTGGATGTGGGAAAACTGATTCAACTGACTACCCTAGCCATTGGCTGTTCATTTGAGCCCCTCTCATCTTCCTCCTCCTCTCCATGTCCCTCTGAATTTGCCTGTCGTTTCTGAAGTCATGATAACAGTTTTACTGGAGCTGATAGGTCACCACTACAAGTTAGTGAGAAGAGGCTTAATTTTTCCCCTTTTTGCCTAAAAAAATCCCGGCCAAGTTTAACAGTTACATGGACATATGAAACCTGGTTTTTATGCAGCACAATGCTTGCACTAAGATTGTATTCATTTATATCACTAAAAAGAGTCAGAACAGCTTACAAGAAAATAGAATAAAATATGTTAAATCAACCACAGTGTAAATTTGTGGCCATCATATTAAACAGTGACAGTCCAATATGCCTTGTTTTGTTTTGTGTCTTCCAGTACATGTGGAAAATGTAAAGTTGCAAAATCTTAATTCATTGTTTACTAAGCATGCTGCTACATGTTGATATAGAAATATTTTGTGCAACCAATGTGCTAGTGGGCTTTGTGATGCTATAAGGTATTTAATACAAATTAAAGTTTTTCTACAGAGAGTGTTCAATATCTTTAAGAAAAAGTTTGGGTTTATTTTAGTCAGCAATTGCAATTAAAATATGTTCTTTACTAATGCCTTAGTGTAATACTAAGTAATTCACTCACAGAGAAGCAGAAAGAGGTGTGTTTGGTATAGCTACTTATTTAATGTTTTGTAACCACTTATAAGAAGAGAACACTGTCACAAAAGAGATTTTATTTATAAAGGAACACCTTTTTGTGGAGGGTGGTAGGTGTATTTGGTTGCTCCAACCAGTGAATTGAAATACAGTTTAGCTGGCATGCATCCAGGAATGGCAGCTCACATTTAGTGGTCTAATGTTCAAATATTTAATAGATACTTTGGAAATGGGGACAATGCCATGCATATGTACAATATTGCCTACCACGTCTTGTCTTTAATATGTCCTTCTTGGGCCTTCTATATATTAGTTGTATGCATGTCTCAGTGGAGGATGATAAATATTTTGTTATCTATGCCATGAACTGTGGCATATCTGTGTGGGGATCTGGTAACAGGAGTAATTTAAGAAACTAAATCGCTGCCAAAATTATCAAACTAGATATATGTATACAAGTCTGTTATAGTAACACTGAGGAGATGGTTTTCTGTGCTATCCCATAGGTAATTCTGTATTTAAGATTGTCCTCTTGCTTATGGATGTCTCTCTTCCCTTGTTATAAACAAATGTAAATTGCAAATAGCATGTATGAAAATAGTATCATGAAAGAGTATCTAATGATTGGTGTCAACTTCTTCCTCATCTTGAGTGTTTCTTCTCATCTCCCTGCATGCCCTAGCTGGCATTTCTAGTTTGGGAGCCACAGTTATTCAGTATATTCCTGCTGAATTGTGCGAGACATTTCTATGCATAAAGACTTTTGGGGTCAAGACGTTCCTAAATAGGTTTGATTGGGCTGAATCAGTGCTGCTTCTGATTCAGACTGAGTGGCATGAAAGACTACCAACTGTTATTAATTCAAACTCAGTAGCCCTCAGTATCAGGCACAGTGTTTAATGTATGTTTTACGGCAGTACTTGTGTAAAGCTATTAATTGAAACTATTTGTAGGATCTACACAGAGTAAGACTTGGAACTGATGATGAATGGCCTCATTGTACTAGGTCATTATGGTCCTAAGTAATTTTGTTGGTTGGTACTTTTCATTTTATACCTGAAATCAAATAAAAATGATGAATTACAGTGAAATGAAAAAAGTATAATTGGCACAATAGGTTATTATACCCCGTGATTGGAGGTAATGAATTGCAGCAGGAATTAAAGACAAAGGTATACCAGTTAAACTGAATTTAATCTACCTAAGTAGTGAAACAGATATTTCCATCAGGCTTAATCTTCTCAGGTTATCAAAAGATAATACGGAATCCACAGTCTGTGCATCTTTAAACTAATAGTGTTCAAGTGGTTTAACCCCACAGGTTTGACACATAACAAGCATTAGGTTGTCATCAGTGTAGGTAAATGCAAAATCAAATCACAACCAAAATCAGCCCTGTCCAAACCTGCTAAACAGCCTTTTGTAAATCTGTGCTTATATACAGCCTACCTACAAAGACTCCTCAGGCAAAATAAGTCCTATTCAGAACACAGAAATGTCCTAGCAATCGATGCTCAGCACTGCACAGTATGCTCAGAGCATTGAAAACAGGACTTAGTAAACCAGCAGATATTTGATGTGGCCATTGTTCAGATCAAAAAGGATGTTGAGGTAAAAGGAATGTGTATCCTTTTCCTGCCCCTTTGCCCCGTCTCTTTTTCAGTAAATGCATTACGGTTTAAGCCCACATTCTGTAAAATCCCTGATTCACACAGATGGAGCAGGAGCAAGACTGGCTTGATATCTCATAACTTGTGAATTGTTGTCCCATTCAGTGATACAACAGCACCTGAAATGATTGTTTTGCATCTTTTCAGTGTTTTATCACAGTCTTGTCAACATGTGTAAGGAAAACCCTAAAGAATCCTAGTAGCAGATAAGCTAATCCAATTCTTTAAAAATTAGTCACAAAAAGAATTGATTTTTATTTTGCGCCAATACTTCCGGCATTAGTAGTTGGCACTTGCTACATAGGATATTTTCTTTCTTAAGCATGCAGGATGCTTTATTCATACTGACCAGCATACTTTCCCCTAGCAAATATATTTATCTGCAGTCTGACAAATATTTAAGAACGATCTTGTAGGTTGAAAATTTTTGTCTTCTAACTCTCTAAACAGGCTTTAGAAATAACGCCATTCAGTTCTTAGCAAGGAGCCTGTTAGGTAGCTTTTGTTTAGATTGTGTGAGTCCTTTACTTTTCAATTTCTTTTATCCATTTAAAATAATAATAAAAAAAAACCCCGGCAACACAGCACTCAGAATAAAATCATTCTAGGTGCTGTAAAAGTTTGAATTCACAGTACAAAAGGGAATGTTGCTCATGCAGGGATTGTTGAATGCTAATAAGCATGGCATGTCAACTTGCTGCAGCTCCTTACAAGAGCTGTAATTCAAAAAGTTCACCTTGAAGTTTGTATATAATTTTGCCATTCATTGTACATGTAACTTTTATTGTTAATACTGGGATTCTTTTACAGGCCAAGAATGAGACAATCACATTTGAGTAGCAGCCTTATCAACACATTAATTTCTGTTGGTAATTTTTTTTGTCCCTAGGTCACTTTTTTCCTTCAATTACCATGACATAATCTTATTTTATTTTCTTTTTCCTGTAACTCCAGCTATTGTCAACAGGCATTTCTTTTCCAGTTAAACATACTACTTACTGTGCTTTTCGTATTTCAGCCTAGTTTTGGACTAATCTTTCCTTTACAGCTCCAATAATGTTATAGATTTATTGTTTCTTTTTTTCAGCTGTTTCAACACACAGACTGTATTTCTGCTTCAGCTTTTTCTCTTTCACTACAGCTTCTACGCACCTTGCTTGCTTTTCAAATACTTTTTTGCCCTAGCCTTGCACCACTACTGCTGACTACCTCTCCTCATCTCCTGTATTGGGATCCTGAATGTTTCAGATCAATTGCTTAGAAGTTTGAGCGAAGGTTTATGCAATGTTTAGGACTTTCTGTTTAGGCAATTGCCAGTAAAAAGAATGGAAGGAAAATACACAGAAGGTGCAGTAAAGTGTTAAAATTAAGCAGTAAAACATTTCTGTACTTCTTTCTTTGTACTGTTCTACTGGGTGAAGGATTACTTATGTTATTTGTGAAAACAAACCAGGAAATTTGGAAAAGTAAGGATCTCCTTATGAATTTAAATGGAAGTCTTGTGGGTAATATTTCTAGGGGCCCCAAACAATAACCTTTGCATTTCTTTTATCCTTTCTCATGCATTTTAATTGTGCGTGTGAAGAAATATAAAATACAAAATGCTGAGCAAACAAATAAATCAAGTTCTTAGACAATGGAATATTAATTTAATCAGTATTTAAAAACACCTTGTGAGGCTAAGATGCATAGATCTTAGTCTCAGACTCGGAAATGAGTGTGCATCTAGGTAAGGTACAATGTCATGCACAAAATAATGTTTCAGGAGTGTTAAAAGACTGGAAAGCCAATACTTGGGGTTTAGCCTCTGCGGAAAGGTAAATGAGATTTCTACAATTTTATTTTGTGTTGATATACTTAAACAGTTTCCTATTCTCCCCCCTCGCCCCTGTCTGTTGGGCTGTCTTGCTTGTAAATGGTAAAATTTTCACATGACACCTTCAATAACAGTCTTAAATTTTGAAAAATGTCTGTATCTTTCTGCAAACATATTCTGAGATACAAGCATATAAAAAGTACTTGAAGCAAAATGAGTTCACCTGACTAACTTCTGTCTGGAAAGCTTTTAATCTCTATTTGCTCCTCTCCAGAAGACAGCTGGGTACAGGGTGGGAAGATAAACACCCCTGTCTTTACTTCTCAGCAAAATAACTCAACCATGACCAGGATGGATTGCCTATAGGCATGAAAGATGTGGCGCAAAACACCTATTCAATCTCTGTCTCTTCTACAATCACCAGTTAGTGCAAATTTATAGTATGAAGATTTTCATGAAGATGACTTTTCAGGTGAGAACTGGGTTGAGACCAATGTGCTTTCCTCAACCCACTGGACAGGCATCTGTCGGAAGGTGACAATGTTTGGTGGCTGTTTTGAACTCGCAACAGTGTCAAACTGCATAATCTAACATTTTGTAACTCTACACCCACTCTCATGAAATTTAAGAACCTTAATGTGCAAAAGCTATATTGTGTTACAAATTACTCTCCTACTACGTCAATGTGTTTTTCTCAACCGGCATCAGCCTAGGTGCTAACAGAATCTCCTCAGCCGTTACTAGCTGCAGCAGTTCCTCAGCTTCAGATAGTTCTGAGTGTACACTTCCCCCTCTCACAAGAACCGGGTTTTATAGTCTGACTGTAGCTGTAGCACACACAGAAGACAGTTACAGTTAAGCTGTGGTCATGGAAAAGCCGCGTGCATGAGGCAAAATACTTCCAAAAGCCTTAGGGAGTCATTACTGCCTTTCTGCCTGGCTATAAAGACTACACTTGGGATACAGTAAACAGTCCTGGTCTTCTGCAATCACAGAAAATGAATCATGAAACAGAAGAAAAGGAGAGGTGATCTGGAAGGAATCTTCTTCTTTGAAAGGAGGCTGAAAGTCCTCTATTTATATCACTTGATGTAGGAGGAAAGGGAAGGGAAGGAAAAGAGTGAGAAGAATAAAACCAGAGAGCTAAGTGAACTATGTAGAAGGACTATGTACAAGAAACATAGATTTTTCAGTGGCTCTGAGTACATTTGGGCAGAATAGTATTGAGCAGCCAGAAGAACAGCTCACTTTCTAGGGTGAAATTCTTGCATTCTTGTCTGTGGAAGGTAGAGAAGAATAATGCGCATGTATTTGATGTAATGGGAACAGCAAACCTGTCAGGAATATTCTCAGCAAGGCAGCATTCCAGGAGCTTAGTAAAAGGAAGTAAAATAAACAAATCTGGTTTTTACAATAGCTGCACATCACTAAAGCTGAAGCTATTGGAAGGAAGAGAGCAGAAGAGAGCGTGGTGCTATGCAGGTGCCAGACGGGATAGTTGGATCCTGGGGGAAAGAGTAAAGCTAATTAGCTCAGCCTGTCTGCTGTAAGATCAGGGTTCCTAAAGCCCCATTCCTGGGCTAATACTTCTTTTTGAATTTCTCTCAGTAGCTTTGTGGGACAGACAATGGATTTTTGGGTCTGTCCTCCACTTCTGATACTCTGTTTCTGAATACTGTTGGGCCACGTTACATTTCTGCTGACAACATCTGTAATTTAACACAATCTTGGCTACGTAGATATTTTAAGCAGAGCATCACATAGAAATAAATATTCGCATTGTAGTAGCAGCATTGGGATCATTTGCTAGCCCCTTTCACATTCCATAAAACATCAAAAAAGAGAGGTAATCCTGTTGTGCTGATAGCATGATTGTGTTAAAAAAGTGATGCATAACCATGTTTTAGGTGGATGATGTGGTGAAGGATAACAATACAGAGATTAAGAAAGGAAGAAAGGGACTTGTGCTTTAACTGAAGAAAATCAAAAGTACTAATTTTTTCTTTATCTAAATATACCATCTACACAAATTAAATAGGAAGAAGCAACTCAGTGCCACATCAGACAATGAAATTAAGTTTTTCATTCCCTGCCCAAGTCTTCTATCTGGTAGCAATATAAGTACATTGTGGTAATAAATATATTCTTGCTAAAAGGTCTCTGACATCTCTCTGCAGGAACTCTCTGTCAGATAAAGTTCAAATTTCAATAATTTAGCTAAGTAAATCTTTTGGGCAGAATAAAAAAGTGTAAGTTGTCATTCTTTCTTACATAAATACTACTTAACAATTTCTGCAGTTATTTTGAGGCATTGAACACTTCAGAGTATGGCTTGGATTGGTTAAGATAAAGTTGGCTGGACCACCAGGTTGTAATCAGTACCATGAAGTTGAGCTGCAGGCTGGTCGTTACTGGTGTCCCTCAAGGTATCAGGACCTTGGGGACAGCTACAGGTCTTAATTGACCCAACCAGCCCCACTAGGACATCCATCCAAGTACCCTGTGCCTCCAGCCCCAGGGCAGCATTTCAGCTGAGGAACTCACCCAAGCGGTGCCATGGAGGTGCCCGGACCCATGTGTGTTCCCAGTCCCAGCTCCTGCTGCCCTCACTCAAGCACAGCACTTCCCAAATTGACCCTAGACCTGACTCATTATGTTGCCTTGTCTGACGTTTACTGGGTTGTTAAAGGACCCTGTTGCTATCACCAGACCAATCCTGCTCAGGTCCTGCGGGGCTGCAAGCTGCCCACTTTTGGCCACTTTGTGGCCACTCTCTGCTCCTGGCATATCTTCCCTTGTGGAGCAGCCCTGCTTCTCCTGCCCCCTGACCCATGGGTCCAGCACTGTTTACCGTCTCCATTAACAACCTGGGTGACAGCAGAGAGGGTACAGTTAGGAAATTTGCAGGTAGTAGTAGACTGGGAGAGTGATCAATGTGTTGGAGGGCAGGGCTACCGTTCAGAGGGACCTCAACAGGCTGGAGAAAGAGGCCGGCAAGCTCCGAGGAGTTCAGCAGCAACAAGTGCCCCATTCTACAGCTGGGCTGGAGCACAGCAATTTGAAGAGGAGTCAGCGGAATATCTTTGCAGCAGGGAAAGCCAAGCATCTCCTGGGTTGTTATCAGGAGTGCAGCCAGCAGGCTGAAGACAGAGATCCTTCCCCTCTATTTGGTAATGGTGAGATTGCACCTGGAGCACCACAACCACTTTGGGGCTCCTCAGTATCAGAGTGACCCTGAGGTACTGGATGGAGCCCAGCAGTGGTCCACCGTGCTGGTGAGGGCTGGAGCACACAGGGTGTACGAGGAGAGGCTGCAAGAGCTGGGCTTGATCCGTCTGGAGGAGGGAAGGCTGGAGGGGGGGAGCCCCTGTTGCTGCCTGCAGCTGCCCGCTGGGACAGTGTGGGGGAGACAGAGCCAGAGGTGCTCTTCAGAGGGGCACGGTGACCTGATGAGAGGGAACAGACACAAGCTGCAATGCAGGAAATTCCCATTTTGTATTAAGAAAAAGAAATGTTTGTAAAGAATTGGGACCAGTTCATAAAGAATTGCAGCCTCCCAGAGAGGCTGAGGAATCTCCACAATGGGAGATACTTGAAGCTTGACTGGGTAAGGCCCAGAGCAGCCCGATTCAATTCTGGAATTGCATCTGATATCTCCAAAGTCAGCCCCTGCTCTGAGCATTACACTAGATAACCTCCAAAGGTCCTTTCCATCATAAACTATTCTAACTTTATGTAAAAATTTTTCATTCAGATAAGGAGACATTTTCTTGTATTTGCAGATGGGTAAACTAAGGCAGAAGTTCAATATGCTGCCCAGGGTAATAAAGTTATTTAGTGACATCAGATTTCAGTAAATATTTGCTTTACACCTTTCTTGTTCCTTGTTTGAAGTGTGCCTTCATATATTCTCATAGAATCAGTGTTCATCTTAACTTACTATGACAATACTTTTTGGCAGACTACTGCTTTAGTAGTCCCCATCTGCTTTACTTAGCTATTTTATGCTTTATTAAACAATACTGAGTATATAGCTACTTACAAGCTCTTCAGGGTTTTTTTTAAATAAAAAACAACCCTTACATAGCTTCATTTATCACCATGAGTAGGTGACCATGTCAGGAAGGCATGACAGTTTCATTACATACGCGAATGTGCAAGGTTAATCATTGTCTTTAAGCAGACAAAAGAATGACAAGTAAGTATGCATTCGTTCATTCTAGCTGAGATCTAATTTTTCTAAATTATTATTGTTCATATAAATGTAAGGACATGTGTACATGTATACATATGTATGTATTCATGTACATGTATACATACACATGCATATAGATATAGATATAGATATAGATTAGATACAGATATATAGATATATACACACACCCCAGACTGATTTGTTTAAAAAAGGCTCCAGTATGAGGAAACTGGAAGATGTTGACTTAATGGAGCTACTGGAGGAATTTGCATTTACTGCTCCTCAGCCAGGCTGTGTGCCAACACAGCATTCCTTTCATCTTGCTCAGTTTCTGAGAGTCAGGTGCCACAATCTGCTTTGTAAGTGCTTTTTAGTGCCTTCTACTGCCTTACAAGTGTGAGGAGATCATGTACACCAGCTCAGTAAAATAGTAGATTAGAGCCTTCACGATTATATTTAAAGGCTTTCTAAAGCCCTTAGTAACTGTAATTGATGGGCATGTTACCTGAATGTAAACCAATAATCATATTTCTCTGAGCCTTGAAGCTTTTGCCTGACTCCATATCTAATGTAGCAGCTGTAAATATTTCAAAATGTAAAGCTGTGGTAGTTTATTTGCAATTCCTGCACCCCCTCAAGTCTCTTAAATTCAGGGCCAGAGACTCCACACAGGAAGTCAGTCAGTCTCTGTCTCCCCTTTCCTCTATTTTTAATTGAAAAATTACGACTAAAAGCAGAGATGAAAGATTCAAATTTCAGTCCGTTTAGTAGAAAGAAACTCATGCTATTTATGACTTCTAAATCTTTCTTTAAAATACAAGAAAAGACTTCTGCTAAGTGCTTGTGTATAGCACAGCTGTAAATTCTTGTTTATCTGCTGTGCTGCAGTTTGTGTGTCTGTGTTTCTCCTCTTGTTGTGATTACTGAAGAATGTTTTTTTCTTTATTTTTGAGAGCTCTACAGTGCTGGCATTTATCAAGAGAAGACACACAGCACACTCTTGCATAAATAATGGCACTGGGCCAAGTACAGCGGAGGTGGTTGCCAGCACAACTCCATTGAAGTCAAAGGAATTGCACCACGGGTGAGTTTGGCCATTGGCTCAGGTTATGTAGGACTTTAAATGACAATTTTCGGTAATGCATCAGCTATTTAAGGTAGTCAAGTCTGGTTTAGCTTCTTGGTTGAATACTGTATTTGAGCTATTTCAAATAAAAGAGCTGAACTTCTGCTCGATTGAGTGAATAGAGTGTTTGTTAGTGGACTACTCTTGCACTTTCTATTCTCACTTAACCTGCCGTGAGTGCTAAATAACTCGATTTCGTGAAATGGCACAACAGTAGTACTGGGGTCCAGTGAATTCCTGGGAAGAAGTCACGTGCTGAATATTTTGTGGGATTTGTGTTCTTCTTTTGTACTTAATATATTGCATTTTAAGTGATAAGGAGGTGCCTGTTGCCTAAATGCAAGCATTCTTTTGGACTGTCATTAGAAATCTGCAACCAGCACTGATTTTTAATGGTCCCTGTTTTGGTTCATCTTGTCAGCTGTCATATGGATCCACTTGTAATCAGCCTCCTAAATAAAGAACAAATTAGTAACTAACTTAGATTGTGCAAGGACAGAATAAACTGTGCTAAGCATTTAGTAGTAGGACAGGTCAGTAAGTTTGTAATAGACTTGATTTAGATACTAAGAAGCCAGAGGTTTATCAGAGGAAGCCAAAAGAGATTTAGTTGTTAAATTCTGGGGGTATGAAAGAATGGCAATCCGATGCAGGTCTCACATTCTTATTGCTAAGCATTGCTGAGTAACTGTCTCAACATTAAGTATAGGTGCCTGTCACTTGAAGGTCATTAGAATTTGGGCTTGCATTTAATCATTGCTAGCCCATGGTTGTATCACACATTTTTCAATAGCAGGTATTTTCCTTAAATTTAGGCATCAGGGTAATGTAGTGAAGTGAGAAATCGTGGCATGTGTTTAAAGCAAGTAGACAGATATTTTGGAAAAAAAACAAAAAACCAACTGAAACCAAACCTCAAGCCTTCATCTCCTTTTATGTAGAGGGGAGTCAAAAAGTAATTAAATAAATGTGTTATTCTAGCCACATGGATAAGGAAAACATTAAGGATTAGTCCCGGGGAAAATGCATCCCTGTGTCTGTTCATTTCCATGAAACAAGTTGCCTTCACACTGTATTCTTCCATGCTAAAAGAAAAGGTCCGTGCGGCAGCCTCCAATGTTATTCTGTTGCACAGGCTGCAGCTCCCATGAGCTCCGAGAGTCTCATACCGGTATACGTCTATATTCAGCTTTCTTGTAAGCCACAGCCTGGAGCTAATATTTGCTCTCAGGTACAATTTGTTCCATTAGCTACTGTTAGCCAAACAAATCAGTCTACTGGAGAAACGCAACGGGATCTGTAATTGTCTCTTCCTTAGAGGCATGTCTCACTGCAAGCAGTCAGTGTGTAAAGTGTTTTTTATACTTGGCTCCCAGATCTCCAGAGACTATGTACTAGGGACAGCAGAGACACCTGTTAACCACAATGGCCATAGCCTTGACTCTCCCAGGAGTAAAAAACCAATGCTGGATAGATCACTAAGCAGAAACGTACCATGTTCTGGAGTGACAATTTTTAATGAGGTTTACCAAGTTAGTTAATTTCTGAGTAATGCAAATGTTTCACTGGAAAAGCAGCCCTGCCTTTATTAATAGGCAAATTACAGAAAAATAGAATACATGAACCATATATAAACAGTCTGTGACAAACTGTAGTAGGTAAGATTTCCAAACAGGAGAAACACCCCAGAGAAACTAGGTGGTCCTTTCTTTGCCTAAAGCTACTGTTGCCAATCTATTAAGCTAAATACACATTTCACAGCTTGTTGCTTCTTGAATACATTCAACTGAGCTCATTTTGCGTGCCAAGTACTTGTTCAAAATAAACTGAATGTAACATCTAGTTTTTCTGCCAAAATGGCCTCTGTCAAGCCTCCCTCCTGCATTTAGCCAGCTACAAAAGCTGTTCCTTGCTAGTGAATTCCAGTACCATCAGCGTTTTCCCTGAATTATTATAGTAAGAGCACTTCTTTCATTGCTCTGCAATGTGAATGTTCAGTTCCTCCGTTTTCCAGAGGGGACAACGAGGCTGTTGCTGCCTTGGCAAACAGAAGACCTGGAGAAGATGTACAGGCTAATACTTTGCTTGCCTTCTGTTGCCTTTCTTCTTTAATATACTCAGGTTCATGTCAAATGATTCATTAAAGCATGTCCTTAGAATCTTTCCAGGTAAGAGGGGAGATTCATTCTGTTCGTGTTCCATGTGCTGCCTTAGAGCGGCTTCTCTCTTGGGCTAGCCTGCACCTGCCTGTCTGTCATCTCCCTGGACAGTCTGGAATTATACTTGCAAATAGAATTGTCAACTTTTGTAGGGATTTGAGCACAGTGACATGCATGCTAATTCTCTCGTTGCTTCTCAGCCTCAGGCTAAATAACATTAATTTTCCTTGAGTTGCTTCAGAGGCTCATTCTGTACAGGGCATAAAATCGGATTTGGTCACTCAGGGTTAAAACGCTGAACACCTTTATTAATAACTTTCCAGAGTGAGGTTACAGTGTGCAACATGAAACACATTTTGGGGATTCTAGCATAAATGAGAAAATGATGTAGCACAGATAAGCACTGTAAAGCAAAGCCTTAGACTCGATCAGGGCCCTATAGTTATATTAACTATTTCATTGCAAACATGAGTCAAGTGTACGTTTTGGCAGCAGTGAGCAATCTGAAAGCCTTGTCAAAACTGTATTTCTAGAGTACCTTCTTATTTAGGTGCCTAGCTACAAAACCAAAACAGCAATGCACTGACCTTCATGTCATGAGCAGTTCCCATTAGTCAATTTAAAAAAGAATTATGAAATCTTGGCCTACATTCCCAATATGTGCAGTGTAGCAGTTTGTTACAAGAAACCTTAAGCTTCTATTCTCTTAGTTCCATGCATTTCAGTTTCATTTTTCATGATGAATTGTGGATCTTGGGGCTGAGCCTTTCCCCAGCACATGCATCTGTGTGTGTGTGGCAAGGAGGAGAGGGGATTTTGTTCCACAATACAACATTGCCACCTTGAAAATGAAAACAGCTACCCTGGGCACAGAGATGTTGTGCTTGGGTGGATGGCTGAATGCATCCCTACCGGCTCCGTCGAGCCCAGGAGGAATGTGGAGTTAAAGCAGAAGAAGATGCTTCCAAGCAAGAGCCCTACATCTAGGCAGCTTTGTACTTCTGTTGAGGCTTGGAGATGGTTTAACGGTGAAGCTATCATGAGCCAGGTTACAGATTGTGGAGGAATGATACGCATTAGTTTCCTGTGTATAAAAGCAGTGTTATAGAAGGACATCAGGCTCCAAGTTTACCTGGTTTTCCCTGGCTGTATCAGTGGGACTAGTAAGATTTTACCTTTCCAGTGAGACTCTCCATTGGTTTTGCGAAGAGCTGTACCATAACCTTTTCAAGAGCTGGTGAACTGATAAACAAAGACCTTGTTTACAGTGAGTCAGGCAAATTTGCTGATGTGTAGATTTAGAAAGCAGTTCTGAAACTTCTTTTGTCTTTATATTTCAAATCCAGAAAAACCTTTCCACAAATAAAATAAGTCAACATCAGATGTCATGATAATTCTAATTTAGGCTATTCCATGAAAATATTGTCAGAGGCATTCAATTGAAAGGAGGAAGGAGAGGATATTGCATGCTCAGACATCCAGTTTTGCATATACTGAAGGTGAGAGTCATCTCACCAGCTGAACAGTCTTGAAGGTTGCAGCCATCTGTGAGCATCAGAGTTGCCTACTACCTTGGAATAGAAGTTAATCAGGTTTTTTAAGAAGAAATCCAAGAGGATTTCTTTTTTCTCCTTAGAAAAAGCTCAACGAGTTAATTAGAGAACACCAGGAATGAAAACAGCATGAGATGCTTACTGTTTTTTGTCTAAAACAATGAAGTCAGTTAAGCCACTAAAAATCTAATCAGGGAGTTACAAAGACCTTAAGGCCTTTCTCACACTGGGAGTACAGTTGTAGTAGCTCAGCCTAAAACAGAGCAATGCTGTTGCTGGCTCAGATCTGCCGACTGTCCCCAACACCATGTATGGAGATTTTGTCTGAGTTGTTTTACAGATGCATTTTGAAACACTGAGATTGGTCTCAGCCATGGGTACGTGGCACTTGTGTCACACGAGTGGTATGCACAGCCATACTAGTTTCCTCATCTGTAACAACTTTTGTCCCCTCTGGATTTTTCTTTCCTTTCTATAGGAGAGGACTGTGGAAGAGTTTTTTCCTAGCTGAATTTTATGTGTATTTGGGTCATTCACATTTATTGCATGTATGTAATACATACACACATATATGTATGTCTACATCATCAATATCTATATCCATATCCACACGCACACAGAAGACACGTGCAAAAGTTGCTAGCAGGTATGAAAGCTGAAACATTCTTTTCTGTTTTCTTTGTGCATACAAATACTAATTTACATTGGAAATTACATCACTCTAGTATTCATTGCCAGAGCACCTGAAATCAGGTTTTGGTTGCGTGTGGAAACTATTGCCCCATATTATTTTCCTTTTTACATTATATTTCCACCTCCCACAGTTAATTGCTTCCAAGAGATTCTGGTTGCCACCATCTTCTGCAATGTGACTTTGTCTGACAGCAGGTATTATTCATGTGTTCATCAGCATTGTCAGCTCAGTCTTTGGATTTCAAAGCTTAGTACTAGCTAATTAAAAAGGGTGTACATTGATACAGATACACTCGTGTTACCATGTCTTTTCCCTTTTATCTGTTTTGTTTCTTTAGGTGTTTCCTTCCACCCCATGTTGCCCTTTTCCTTCAAGAGTACAAAGGCACATGTGTGTGAAAGAATGGATGAAAGAATACATAATGGGTCACTCTGCATTACTGAGAAATAAAGGCGGCCACTGTTCTAGCACGTCTTATATGCTTTTTCTTTGACATGTTATCAGATCTTCTCGATGTCACTACTTGTTCCTTGCAATGGAAATGTCTACTGGCTGCTTAATGAGGTTTGGAATGACAGTCAGCATCTCTGCATCCAAAAGCAACGGACCTAAGCGTTTACACTATTTGAACCAATATTAAGTAGATCAGGAAGTAACTTGGAGTGGAGGAAGGTGTTCTGTCTGCCTCTCACACACACACGCACACACATATACATAAGCTCAGAGTTAATCTCATTTTATCTGGGGACCTAAAATTATTTTTATGTTCAGATCTTCTTACTCTTCCCTACAAAGCATTTATTTCACCATTCTTACGAAGAGATAACAGAGGCTAGCTAGCTGTGACTTGCCTGTGTGTCAGTCAGTGGGGACCTCTGAACATGGAAAATGTCATGATGGATTTTACTCTGAAAGCTAGTTACAGATAACAGGAACACTTTGAGATTTTTCTGTTTGCTAGAGCAAGAGTAAGCGTGTAACAAAATTCAGCATTTTGTTTCTCCCCCTTCTCTTTATTTCTTCTTCTTTCCTCACCCCCCTATGAATTTGTCCAAGACAAGAAACCGTGAATTTCAGATCGGTTATTGAATATAGGCCAGTGTTGGTGTCATGCTTTGTGACTTGCTTGACAATTTTCAGTTCTGCATAGTTAAAACATAAACCAGGTTTCCCTGAACTGTATTAGCTCCATCATCCCCCAGCAGCATCAACAAATGTGAGCAAACAAGAAACTCAGCAATGCTTTTTCACCCACTGATTCCCAGTTCAGGTAGTCAGGTATTGTAAACTTGACTGAAAGCAAAACATTTTATCAAGGTTATCTGTCCTTCAGCCACTGATTAATACACTGTCTTCATTGTTAAACGGAGTCAGAACTGATAAGATTGTTGCACGCTGACTGATTCCCTTATTTCTAGCCCAATGAACTGGCTTCTCCAGTGTGTCTGTACCTGTGATCTAGGCTGGAACAGAGAAGGGTCAACCAGGTCACTGTCTTCTTGGAGCAAAAGCTGCTGTTTGCAGAAACTCAGACAATTTGGGCATGATTGCTGTGGTGCTGAAAGGTTAAGATGGGTCTCAGGGAAACCATTTTCCCAGTGGATTTTAATCTGAGCAGCTGGAAATAAAATGTTGTGTGGTCAATTTGACCTTATAACTCTGCTGGGCTTTCAGAGAGTTTTAAGAATGATGCTTATTCTGTATTTAAATAGCATTTTTTGTTTTGTATAGAGGATAGAGATTTTGATTACAAGAAAATTGAACAGGAGCAAAAAAGAAACTACATCACTCAACCTTTTCGGAGCAAGAGACTTTTAAAGGGTAAACAAGTAAATTTTAAATAGCCAAAGAACACCCTTCTGAAGCAGTAGTAGCTACCTTAGGAAACAGAGGTGCTAGAGCCTGGAGAGAATGAAAACTCCCTTATGCTCAGAAGGCAGATGATTTACCAATGGGATAGAATATAGCATGGCCAGGTTATCCCTCTGAATAAAAACTTTTTTTCTTTTCCCCTGGAAATAAGGACAAATGTGGAAAAGATGGAAATTAACCCCTTGTGTCTCAGAGAGATTGCTTCCCAGGATCAAACCTACCTCTGCATGAACCTTTGTGTGTGCTTATGAAACGGTATTTTTCTTTGATGAGGTGCAAATGAACTCAGCAGCTCAGTTGTGAGTGTGTCAGAGCTTTTTAATATGCTTTATGTGTTTCTCAATATGATTACATATTTTGTGTTTCTATATAGACATCTGTATGTGTAAGATTCAAAATCTTATTCTCCTTCTATTGCAGTTAATATCAGCCAGAGTTTTGTCACTTGCTTTGAGGATGAGAGGACAAATTCTTGTTACCGGGAAGTGCTTCTTCGCCTGAGGTGAGATCCTATGCAGCACTGGGTGCTCCTGTGAAGGAAGAAGCATCCCCCAAATCACATGTAGTCAAAGGAAATTTAAAAACTCACTTTGTAGGGTTACGGTCTTTTCTACATCCCATAGTGGATCTCAATGTCTTTTCTGCTCTAATGTCATGTTACTAAAAGACACATATGAGATAGAAGTTCAAATTGGAAGACATTGACCATTCAGATCCGAAAAAAGCCTTCAGCTACAATGGGGTCAATGCTTCAGAAAACAAGATGAAACATTTTTGTAACAACACTGAATAGGTTTTATCATTTCTTTGTAAAACAAGGGATGGAGGAGCAAATAAAAGAACAAATGTGAGGAAAAAGGAAGCATCAGGAAAGCAACAGAGGATACAAAGGTGGAATAGAGAGTGTTGCACAAAAAAATAAATAAGATTCTGTGCAATAAATACACCAGAAATGCCTTAAAAACAAAACTCAAAGCAGTTGGCCTTTAATGAGAATGGCTGGGGTAGGGAGGCTGTGCATGATAAAGCCTGATGGGATGTGTAGAGAAGATCGAAACGCTCAAAAGGTTACTGCATATTCTTAAGTTTTCTACCATTTTTCTTCTTGGCATGGCATTGAACTTTGATTTGAAATGGCTTGTTTTCCCTATTACTTATCTGTTTCAGGTGGCATGAGTTTTGTTTTACCATTTGTAAATGGGTTTTTTTAGGGTGTTTTTTTTTAGTGATAGCCCAATTTCATTATACTCGTAATACCATTAAGAGCATCCCCAGCTTTTGGGAGCATCATGTGACTTTTTCCAAAGAACAGTGCAGTAGAGGCTGAAGGAGGTTATATACTGAACCATGCCATTCATGGGGTTGAAGGAAATAGCCCTGTGTGCCTTATTCCCTTTCTGCAGGTCTACCAGAGCCAGGCAGGCAAGCTGGAGGGATTCTTTGACCTTTTCTGTGCCTCATTTTCCCTATCAGTCAAATACTCACTTTAAGGCTAAAATAATTTTTAAACCCTCAGGTGGTAAATGTAAAGTATTCATATACTACACATAATTGAAGGCCATAGTTAACACCATTGTAAAAAACACGCCCCTTGATGACCGTTTTTCAAAATGCGTGGCCATTGCCTCTAGATTCACCCCAGCAAGGGGCTGTTAGAGCGGTATTTTCCAGAAGTCAGTCCAATCTGTTAATAAAAGCCTGGGATGCTGAGTGCTTCCTGAGAGATGTTTCCTGCAGCCTCTTGATACTGATGTTAGGGGCAAGATGCTTAAAAATGCATGGCAGATGGCTCACAGTGATGATGTGATAGGATTTATCCTCCAACAGGTAGTGTTTTCTTCCTGTTCTTTTGCTGGTGACTTTTGTCATATTGAGCAAGACAGCAAAAGCTAGGGCAAAATGAAATATGATGTCTTTCCATGAATGTTTCAAAACACACTTGAAAAGTTTTTTGTTTTGAAAATGAATTATTCAGTTTTGCAATGTAAAAGGGAAGGATTTTTTTTCATTTGGATTGGAAATGGGAAGGATTAATTTTATTTTTTTACTTTTCAATGCTGGCTTTTCACCTATTTGAAAAAATGAACCGGGAAGTAGTTGTCTTCCTAGAACCTACTGAATTACAATATGCAGCTATATATGTATGTGTGCAAATATATATGTACAGGTATATAGATACGTTAATATATGTAGACATAAGAATTTGCTTGCAAACAACTGAGAACATCCTCAAGTCCAGCCCCTCTCTTCTGAGAGATTCTGAAGTGTTAGAGAGCGCCTGGATTTACCATGTGTGATAACCTTGCCTTGCTGTACAGAAGGTTTGCCTGTGTATCAATGTTGCCTGTGACCTTTGATTAAGAATGTTACAGTAGTTCAGATGGGAAGAAAAGATGTGAGAAGTCAAGTGGATAAATTGGAGGGTGCTCCTGTACACCATGGCACCTGAATACTCTCTCACCCAAATATCAAAAGACAGTAACTATAAAAGCAGAACTGTGCAAACAGTCTTTCTGGTCGTATGATTATAGTTCAGCTTAAGTTTTCAGCTGAGAGTAACAATTTTTCCTTCTGAGCTCTCTGGTGACAAAGAACAATTGCCCTCCCTGGAGGCTGAACTTTCCACCTCACCTCAAAAGCTGTCGGTGCTTTAATAGATCATGCCAAAAAGTCCAGTCTTTCTGACAGACCTAGCGTAGAGTCCAGAGTGCAAACAACTTATTTGCTGTTTGCACTATTTTGTTGCTCGTTATTAAGATTAAGAAAACAGTTAGGAACTCTCTCTCTGCCGTATGGCTTTCCATGCAAATGCCCAAATGGTCCCTTCACTCTTTTTCCTGAAGCAACAATCCCATGCTGCGGGTGCAGTCACTCCTGTTTCACAGACATATAGCTAAGGCACTGTATGGAGTCACCAGTTTCCACTTACTTCAGGTACCAAATTTGAGAAATTTAGAAAATGATTCCTCAGAGTGTTTTACTGTTGCGTAGTACCACATTTGTTCAGGGTAGATTCACCTTTAATGTCAGCAGGACTTTGACATCTTCAGCAGTTTTAAATATCAAACCAAGAGGTATCCAGACAATGGAATACCTCAAATTTAATAACCATTGATGGAAAGCTGTGCTTTAGGCAACTCATCTACCATCATAGAGAAACTCGTCTTAGCAGAGCCATGGTGTTGCAACATAACAGGGTAAGCCATGATGCTGGCCCTTCTGTTGTCTTGGAGTGCACCCAAATCAAGACACTCTTCAGGGCAGACGTCCTACTCCCAATGCAATGCCGTATGGAGCAATCTGAGACTGATTCACTCGCTTGTTGACATCTGCATCTTCCTAATTCAGAAACAGACTGAACAAAGTTTAGCTCACTAGGCAATTCCACATAGGATTCTGAAAAACAAAAGGCAAAGAAAAGGCAAATGGCAGTTTACAATGACTTATTAAACTAGAATATATGACTTCATAGTGAAATAGAAAATCCAAGTACAGCTTAAACAAGAAGAAGACAAAAAAAATGAGTTTAGGACTGAAAGGTCTAAACCGAGTAAAATCCACCTGGAATTAATGTGATTCATTTATATTAATTGTGATCAAAACAAATGGAAATTTTGCTACTCTAAAGAATTGGGAAACTGATATCTGTGAGAAGCAAAAAAACCCCGATTGCCTAGGTTTTTAGCACAAATGGCATACAAATAAGAACATCAAAAAGAGCTGTGTATCCTTTGCAGTTCAAATACACAGGAAGCATAACAAAGGCAAATGGGTTAAGGGTTGCAACCGGATTAGAGAAATGAGAAAAAGGCATGCATTTCTCAGAATTTATTTTATTATATTTTTACTCGTGATCTCAGGTTGTTGCACATCCCTTTGATATTCCCTGTGAAATTGAGTTGTTCTCAGATCAAGGATGGGACTTTCCAAATTTCAGGGAGGAAATTGAATTTACTGGAGCCTTTAGCACATGAGTTCACTAGGAAGGTAACTCTCCTGGGCAGAATATTTGCCACTGGGTGATTACACTGGGAATGCATTGTGACCTTATAGTGAACAACTAGTTAAAATCCCGATGATAACGTGCAGGGGTCTCTGACAGCCAGCTGAAAAACGGACCAATTTCCCTGTCTCTGCGTACCAGGGGACAGGTTTTGATCTTGCCTAGAGCTAAGGGAAGTTGCGTGCTGCCAAAGCATCTGCAGCAGCGGGAAAGGTGGGTTTCCGCAGACGCGTGGTACCACCCTGTGCCAGAGGCTGATGTGTCCCCAGCAGGGTCTGTGGCCAAAGTTTTGCAGCTCAGCACCAAAGATCTGGCGGGAGATGAGGAGCAGGCTCTGCGCTTGGGTGGCTGAGGGGTGCTCTTGGGTTTTCTTAGGCCCGTTTTGCTGATGGAGTTGTGAAAAGCAGCATGAGGGAGGGACTATAATGTCTTAAACCAGCTGAGACTGGGGGCAGGGGGGGGAGGATGTGGGGGGGTTGCAGGGGGAACAGTGAAAATCTGCTCATGGTTTGACCTGTCAGCATCAGGAGAGTGATAAGAGGGAACAGTAAAGGAAAAGCCATCTGGCCCAAGCCTTTTGTAGCTAACTATGATATGTACATATGTTGAAAACCCATGTTTTAATAAAAACTTGGTGTTTTTGAAAACTTTGGGAGAGTTTTTTAAATAGATTGTTAACGCTTAAGCTACTTTCTACTTTGGTCTAGCCAGGTTATTAAACTTCCATTTTCTAATTCTGAAGAAGAGAAATTCTCTAACTGATAATGAAAGCGCACCCCAGAAGCAGGCTGAGGCTCTGTCTCCACATATAAGGCAATAATTTAAGATGCTAATTTTATTTTCCCTTAGCACTTGGGAACATTAAAACCTGCAATATTAATAAGGGGTTATCAATGAAAAAAAGACTAGTCTGTACTCAGTTTCATAGACCAATACTGCCCAAGTTTGGAAGCCTGTATGCACGTTGTGTGTGATGTCTGTTCATGCGAGTCTAGAGTGAGGTTTGAATGCTGCATCTGGGCAATCCTAAGCAGCAGAAGAAGCTGAAGTATTTGTAGGTTCCTAATTTGGGTGAAACTGGAAAAACAGAGAAGGGCTTGGTAGTTTTTATGAGTGATGACCACACCTACAGCTTAATAATTCTCAGCCTTCCAGAAAATGCCTTATCGTCTCCAGATAAATTAGGAATTATCAATTCCTAAAATGAAGTGTCTTTTTATTTATTTTTAATTTATTTTGGATTTCTACTTCACTACTAATACTTCACTAGTAAGGACAGCTACAATACTCTCCTTGACTACTCCTCCCCTATAAGACTTGGAACTGCTTTGCAAGATCTGAAGGAAAGCTTTCTGGCTGTAGCTAGCCAAGGCTTTGTCTTCCTTTCAGTGATGTGTTTCCCTGGGATACCAGTCTGTCTCAAGACTTTCGGGAAGGGAAGCAATTAAGGGACATTATAATAAAGAGGGGGAAAAAGCAAAAAACAAACTGCCTTTTAACTCTATGCCCCATTAAACTTCTGGCAATTGCATGTTTACAGCCAGGGTCCCCTTGCTCCCATTTTTCTTGTCGCACACAGACACGTGTGGCTGTAGGCTGCGAAGTGCTGTGCTCCACAGCCACTATCATTTTTACAGACTGTCATGGTCTATGGCTCTTCTGACTGCCCATAGATAGTTTTGAAAGTGAAAAGTAGTCTGTTACAATGCAAAGTAATGATACTCTAAAAAATAAGACTGACCTGTCTAGAGTTGAAGTTAAATATTAGGAAGGCCAGGACAAAAGGAGTGGAAAGATTAGGAAGAGGTCTAAAGATGAGCCTATTCATGCGACCACAGGCCCATTAATCTCAGCAGATCTGTGGGTCAAGACAGGATTGCTCTCTTTTGGCTAGCTTAGAAATCATGTAAAAAGTCTTTTTTGAAAGCAATGCCTTCTGTAAGCCTGGAGACCGAGGGCTATGCTGGGGAGAGGGGAGTCTAATAGGTTGAGTAGTTTTTTTGGACATCTGATTTACAGGAAGAGAGACACTTTAAAGCAGGCACCGAGCAGGCCTAAAACATTTATTTTGCACGTGGTTTTGTTAGTTTTAATAGATATTTCTGAAAGAAAAAGGCCAAGAGGGCAAAGAGAGGAGAGAAATAGCTGGCCAGATTGGCTAGCAGAGGAAGGAGGAGCAGAGCGTGAAGGGCAGCCAGCAGCAAGGGGTAGGGCAGGAGAGGAAGGGATGGGGAGCAGCTCACCTGCAGGGCGAGCAGCACCTGGAGCTGCTCCATGCTGCCTAGCAAATCCTGCCAGCTCTGCCAGGGAGGAGGGTATCACTGTGGCATGCTGTCACTGGGGGAGAAGACGAGCAACCTCCTCCAGCCTTAGCAGTTATTTCACCAGAAACAAACAAACAAACAAAAAAATCTTGAAAAAAATGTTGAAAATTAGGTACTGAAACTTGGTCATATACCTTGCTTGAATCCTTCTGCTTTTCATAAAATCCCAGTTCTTAAGTATAAATTGATTGACGCATGCACATGGAAAAAATGAGCTAGTTAAACAGCAGAAAGCTCAGTGTAATTTTTGTCTCTTTCTGGGTGAGGCTGGAGCTGGTGCTTCATAGTGAGCCCCTTCCATTCAAACTTAGTCCTTGACGCTGCAGTTAATTCCTGACAGAATAGCTTTACTCATGTCCTAAAAATAGTTGGCAAGTTACATAGCAAGCTAACAGAAGTGCCAGGCCCAGTGGTTCTGTATTATCAAACTTACTCACACTACTTAGAAATTTAACAGGCTACAGTAGAAATATCTCATTGAGCCTTCACTAAAAGCCTCTGTAGACTTCCTGCAGTGACTCTTGCTGAGCAGGTAAGGATCTGAGCTGGTGCTGTTTCTTAGTTTGAAGCAGTTTTTAGATTTCTTACGGCAATCATATTACCCATGCTGGGTAAACTGAGGCATAAATCTGGGAAAACCTTTTACACAAGAAGTCATTTTCTCCCTGTTAGAAAAGATTAGTTGAGAGTATGTCATGTTCTCCCAGCAGGTACTGTCAGAGGTCAATGTCTGCAACTTTGCAGGAGGCACAAAATGCAGTGTTAGACTGCAGCTACCTGAAAGCTTAGGCTAAGGAAAGGGAAAATAATCACAAATTTTAGATGCTGCTTTGGCACTTGCTGGAAAGCAAAGAACAGCCCTGTCCTGCAGAGCTGGCATTTGAGAGGGGCGATTTTTTATTGGTTTAAGGGTTTTTTTTATGGTCATCTTCTGCCCTGGTGGTGGGTTTTCTACCCACCCACCAACTGCCAGAGCACCTGCTCCCTGCCCTGCCTGCCTGCTTTGGCCCTCTCATGCTGAGAGCTCACATTTTCAAAAACGTTTGGGTATCTGGCTTGAAGTATCTTTTGAAGTGGCCTACAATTTAGGATGCTCTTGGACAGGCAAACCTTTTCAATTTGACAGACGCTGTTTGACTACAGGATGCCAGTACCACCCGGGATGGAACTGCCTGCCCCCTCCTCCACCACCTTGTTTTAAGCTCAGCCACCCAAATCTCTCTCACCCTTTTGCCTCGGTTCCCCATATTTCAGTACGCAGCAGTGCCCCTTAAGCAGGAAGAAATTTCTTCCTTGGGCTCTATTTGAGGGTATAATAACTTGGCTTGGAAGGTCCTCTTATTTCTTTGCTGTCCAAAACAAAGAGGTGAATCTGAAGCGCTCTGTAGTGCAAGTCATGCTTCGCTTCAGAAGCAAGAGCAACTCGAGAGTAAAAATAACATTGGAAGGAAAGAAACGGATAGGTAACATCCACAGTAAACACGCATCCTCTCTGTGCGCTGCAGTCAGTGCTACTTCCCTGGGGCATTTTCTGCCGACCATTACTGCGAGAGCTGCCTGCTCTACAAATGTGACAACTGCTGTTGTGTTAAATTTAGAGAATGTGTGGGGCTAACAAGACTTTGTTTTCCTGCCAGCTCGACAACATGTACAGGTAGCAAGTTCATGGCCATTCATTTGCTAGCACCGAGTGGGTTTGGACGAGAGGCCACGCGCCTTCTGACACGTGTCTCAGAAGCATCTATATGGTCCTTGAAATGCCAGAGAGAGGGGCTGCAGAATAAATAGCAAGGTGAGTTTAATTAGCTCACACAGTACTGCTGCAATGCTAATGCCTTCATGTGCAGAGTTGGTATTCTGATTTCGGCAGTAGCTAAAAATGTATTTTTGCTTGTTTCATTTATTTTATGCCTTTATGTTTCGTTTATGTTTCTTTTTTTATTTTATTTCACACCGGGAAACACTGCAATGCTTACAAGACTGCATGGCTAATAAACAAGTATCCTAAAAACTAAGTGAAAAATATTGGTGTCTTTTGTGGGTTTATTTGGTTTTTATTAGTAATGCTAGCTGAAGTGCGGGCATTGAGATGCATACATGTGTATGTTGAATATAAACCAGGTGTGTGTGGGACAGGACTTTGGAAAGCACTTGGCATTTGTCCAATTGTTTGCATTAATGTGAATGGCAAAGCTTTTGACTTCCATGGGAAGAGAGTTTGGCCGCTGTTAGGTGCTTTTTTTTAATCCTTTGAAAGAGAATGGAACCAATTTCGTGCTAGCTGTTCTCAAATGCATCAAAATGGCTAGTCTTTACGGCCTTTTCAGTCCCTGACCTCCTTGCTGAGAGCACCAATTTCTGCCAGGCATTTATGTGCCTGCCTGCTCGTTTGGAACTGCTTTGAAATCACCAATGTATTAACAGAGACTTGAGAAAAATCTTCCTTATTTTACAGAACCTTACACTTAATAAGTGTCTTGCTGTACAGAAAAACAAAGCTCTTTTTCTGAAGAGCTCACAGCCTAAGCAGATGCGATGGCAGCGAGTGGAGATGACAAAGTAAAATGCCGAAGCTAAGTGACAAAGGAGGGAAGTGGGATAACAGTGATTTACTAAGACAATTGGTGAAAATGTGTGCCTGTTGAATTACTCTTCATTTTTAATGAAAAAAACCCTATAGCTGCATACACGATTGATGTCCTTCGTGGACTGCTTTTCAGGATATTAATGGAGAAAAAGTCACGGCACTGAGGAGGGAGGGACAAGGAAAGGTAAATACAATAGTGTTTGCAGGACAGGTAAGTCGAGCACCATCAGCAGAGGGGAGGAAAATCAGGAGACAATGCATGGAAGCAAGAAAAGGGGCAGTTGCCCAGAACTCCGGGGTGACGAGACGAGTGCAGCAAAACCTGACGTACTGTAAGTGGCCAGACTGGTTGCGACCCAGTTGTCTTCACCGTAGGAATTTCTACTAGGGCAGGATTTGTTGTCTGGTTTTGCAGTTCTCCAAAGTGGCTGTTGCTGTCACCAGATAGATAATACAGTCGAAGTCAGAAAATGTTTCCTGGGAAGCTCTGCTTGTGATTATTGCTTTTGCTGCAGCAAACGAGCACTTCCTAAAATTCCTTTTCTGGTATCTAGGTATTGATGTGACACGATGATATCTGACTACCCTTTGCCCTCTGTGGTTATGTCACTGATATCACTGGCATGTTTTTACTAAATATCAGCCCACACAGGGCCTGTGGCTGAGGAGCCAAATCTATCTGAGTGGGCATCTACCTACCAATCACAAAATTCTTTCCTCTAGCCTCAGAAAAGCACAAATTAGAAAATGCAGCGCATAGCTTATGGGTCCCAGCCCTTGCCCGAATATTAAGAGCTATTCATTTAGAGAGTTGTGAGTGGTTTCAGATTTGCCAGCTCTTTGTTTTGCTGGTACAATCTTTTCTGCAAGAGTACCTGCACGTTCCATAACTTGCCTATTCCCAGAGCACCCTTTTTTAGGGAAAAAAAAAAAACAAACAAAAAACAAACAAACACTTGTTCATCTTGTTACCGTTCCACAGATGGGAAATTAATGTACACAAAAAGCCCAGCAGTTTGCCCAGGTTCACATAGGAAGTTTGTAACTGAGTATTACATTGAAAACATATTGCTCTAAGTGCAGTGGCCTGATATGGAAGGCAGTTTAATTTAAAGAGGTCTATGTAAAGTATCTTCTTGCAAGCTACTGTATTGATTGCTACCAGACTGCACAGGTGTTTGTAAAGCTGAATTTTTGGATTTGGGTAGGCCAGAATAGTAGAATTGTTTTGTGCATTCAGATTAGTTTAGACACTCATGTCAGCTCCTCTTTGTTTTTCAGTACATCATATTATCATGACTGATATGAGAAAAAAGACTTAGAAGCTTTTGATGTATTCCAGGGGAGCACTGTATACACTTTTTTGCCCTAAAATACTGGTTTTGCATCACAATTTATAACTAAACTCTCTGGTCTCCTATTAAAAGCTGGCAGTGTAGAATCAGATAACAATTACGATGCCCTACATTTGCTGGTCTGGCATCTAGAAATCTTTAATTTGAACAAAAATTTTGCCAAAGTGAATTATTAAGGAGGTAAAATTAACAGTTTGTGACTAACATTGTCACAACTTTTTTTTTTTAACCTTCTGCTCAATTATTCATTTAGATTTAGATTTGTTTTTTAGATCCCTGTTTGCCATAAAATTTTCTCAAGTCCTTCATTTTGTGAGCGAGCGTTCTGTTAAGTAAGTTATTGGATTCAATGAGAATCTAATAATTCAATGAAGCTGCACTTCAAAGAGATTTTTTCTACCTCCTCTGTAGTTCCAAACTGTATTTATTGTGGTGTTTTGAACACCAGTGACAGCAGGTTCAAGCCAATATTTAACCAGCAGGTATTCCTTCTCTGTGGCCGAGGCAGGCAAGGAGTCCACAGGTATAACACTGAAGCTGAATTATCCTTACCCTTACAGTCTTCAGAACAAAGGCTAATCTGTTTTATTAAAGGAACATAGGATGGTATAGAGACTCTTAGAGTGGATATTGGACCAGACAAGAAGACAAATTTAGAACTTTGAAATTATTCTTAAACAGACTGTGTGTTTGCATACATTTTGATGGGAGAAAAGGATGTGACTTGATCAACCAAGAGTTGTATTTCTGTCTTCTTTAATACTTTCAGTTCAATTTCCACCATTTCTTTTCACTTTTACATTGTCCACGTCTTAATCAGTTTTTACTTTAGGGCTGGAAACTCAGACATATATAATTTTAAGTTAAAAAAGTGCACAGACACTGGAGATATGGTCTCTTGACTGTGAAAGTTTCATTTTTGTGAAGTCTATTTATCACAAACTTCCTGATCAGCTCTACTTCCACTTCACATTTAGCTAGCCCCAAATGCATTTGAGACAAGGGATTTTCCTTGCTGTTTCTTATAATTTAACATTGCTGTCTTTCAGCAAAATAAACTCCAAGAGAGGGGCAGAAACTGTAGAGTGAGATTGGAAATTTCTTTAGTTGGTCAGATGTGATAGTAGTGTCTCTCTCTGACTCAGGGGAGCATTTTGTAGAAGTGACTTGAATGCGCTAGTTTATTCTGAATTTAATGAAGCACCTAGCCAAGCATTACGCACTGTGCAAAAACAGTCCAAACAGTACCAGACTAACCGTCTTGAATGCAGAAGAAGAGACTGAGCCAGACCATAATGTATAGCTGCCTGTAACCAGATTTAGCAAAGTAGTACCTTCTCTACTCTCATCACAGCAACGTTAGCCCTGGGAAGAGCAATTCCTTTACTGAAAACTAGTATCAGGACTGCATAAAATCAGTCTGAAAAAATATACCCTTATTGGAATAAAGCCTGCTATTATAAATTAAATTTTAATAGGGCCCTAATTTTTTCAAGCAAAACGGATCAAGCTTTTGCCCTTTTATTATAGCAGTATCTCCAATTATGAGAGCTGTAATTAAAGGCATTTCAGTAGCTCAAATAGTGCCCATGTAGTAGATTATCTAGACCTTTTACTAATGCACTGGGAGCAAAATAACTTCCCAAGGTATTTCTCCTCTCATCTCCTTCCCAGCATGAACCAGCTTTGCTCTCAATCACAGTAGTGTTTATGGTGTTTATTAAAGGTTTATTATCATGTATGCCCACTCATGCTGGAATTGCAAGGTCAATATCCACCTCTGGGCGAGCAGAGGAAACAACAGGTGAGTTGTGACTCTGTGAGGTCTTGCGTTTGAAATGGCTTGTACAATTTCACCATTGACTGAATTGGAGTTGGTGCAGAAATTCGACACATTGAAAGTTGCTCACTAAGGTACCTCTTATTAGAGAAATAATTAACCCTATATCAGTCTGCAGAGATAGTCTGCAGGTTGGATGTGCTTAATATCATGCCTGGAAAAACCTGACAAAGAATAGAAGTATTGCATTATTTCATTGCTGGACAAGGAGTTGCACATGATGGAGGAAAATCTTCCATTTCCTATTTGGGGTTGAGGCCTGATTGTGGCTAGTTGCTGGTGATTTTTAAAAATAAAAATCTTCACTTACTTGTTTGGATTCTCCTGCTCAATTTCTCATTTAGCTTTGATTCAAAATTAGGTTCTAACAGACAAAAGGTTTTCCTGCTGTATTCTCTTTTCTCAAATGTAGTCTTTAAGTAGTACTGTATGACTATTCAGACCATCTTTTCATGAACACCAAACTGTGTTGTGTCTTCTTAGGCTTTCTTACCCAATTCTCTCCCAAACTTATGCTGATGTCTTGTGTCTTCTCTTCTTGGCTTGTAATAAACTGTCATACTTTTGGAGGAGAATCCCCAGAAAAATGTCTTAGCAAACAATGCTGCCAACTCAGTAGCTGACATGCTTGACACAAATATTTCTACAGTTACCAAAACTGACAAGAATTGTGTGAGTGCTAAAGCAGCAGGCAAAGAATTTAAGGAAAAGCTTAAATTCTGTTTCACTGTTTAAAGATTTGCTTCTGTCATGATTTAGAAGGTCATTTTACTTTCCCTGCAGTAGTAGTAAAAGTGAGATCTCTGCCACAGAAAGGCCTCTCGTCTGTCAGGTCTCAGAGTAGACAACGCCAGGAGTGGAAAATTGAGAATTCCTTGGATAAAGATGCCTCACAGATCCCTGTGTCATGTTTGTTTGTAGATAGTTTGCCAGGTTCCCTTAGCAGCCAGTAGTCTTTAATGATTAATATTTCACTAATTCAGAGCAATACTTAAAAAAATTAAGAGGCATTTTCCACCAATTTAGTAGGTTGGCTACAATACAGTTAATGGGAAAAATATTTGGCACTTTAAGAACCTTCAAAGACTCAAGAGAGAAATGGGTTTAATTCTTCCCAAGCCATATTGATTCTTACATCATGCTCTGTTTGGATTGATCTATTTGGAATGAAGGTTTGGCAGTAAAGACAATTTGAAAATGTCAGGGAACTTCTGAAAAAAAAGAGTGAGAAAATGCACATAGAGAAAACTGTCATCAGTATTGAAAAACATTGCCTTTCTTTTTTATACTGACTAGGATTTGTTTGTTTTGTTACAAATTGATTATCTGTGTTTGTTTGGGAAATCATGTTGCGTCAGCCTGCTCGAAGTGCTGAGCAGCGGTGGGGAAAGATTCCCAGTTACCACCACCAAGCAAGGCTTTCGTGGCAGCTGCTGAAAGATCACTTTAATCCAGCTGCAGAGAAAGTGGCTTACTGCCTTTATTAGAGAAATAAACCCTCAATATGTTCCGTTCCTGACCTACAGCAACTTGACAGGGCTGGAATGGTGCATTCCGCTATGGAGGGCTACAGTAGCTTCTTTTTAAAGGTTGTCTCGTTGGCAACATTGGGTTTACACTGCCAAGTTGGTGGGATTTGCAGGCTGCAGTGGCTGCCTTGATATTTCTCAGTGACTCTTTAGGACAAAAGGATTAGTTTTAGTCCTTTGCAAAAGCTTTTCTTCTTCTCTCCCTTTCTTTCCCAACACACACACGCGCACTCACAACGTGTGATGTTTTTTTACATGCCTACGTAAGTAGAGCTGATTGCTATTAACCTCCTGACATTTCTAAAATGATCATCAAATTTTTGTGTGTATCTGCTTGCAAGAGTGACTAAGTGTGACTTTGGCCTTTCTCCTGAGGAGACCTGTCTTCTGACTGCTTTGAATTAGGAGTAGGATACACACCACATAAGGATTAGAAGAGAAATTCTTTCATGCAGCAGTGCTTGTGCAAGTGAAACAGGTAGGAAAGGCAAACAGCCTGTGAAGAGCGCAGAACAAGGGGAGAACCAAGGGTAACTTCACCAGGGGGTTGTAGGTGGGTCTAGAAGGATGTTTGCAGCCTTGTTGCATAATTATTTGAAATGCAAAAGCAAAGGAAAAAAAAGAAAAAAGAAAAAAGGAAAAAGAAAAAAGAGAAAGGAGAAAGGAGGGATGGGAAGCGAAGCGAAGCCAGGTGTAAAGCCTGGGACATGCAACAGTTGCTTCAGGTGCAGACATCAGCAGGCAAACCAAGGGCACTATCCTGAACATCTGCAGATGGAGAGGGTGGATGTGCAAATATGCAAACTGAAGGAGCTGATGCGCATCTTGTACTTCAAAAGGCCATTCTAGACAACAGAGAACTGCCATCAGCATCAGGCTCAAGTGATTTGTGTGCTAATTATGCAAAGTTCCTAGTTGAAAAAATAATAAGTCAAACGCACAAGTTCTTTTGTTCGAAAAAAAATCAACAGCACTGTGACATACAGTTCTGAAAAAAGTCACCTGAAGATGCATCACTGGTCTATTTTGGAAAGGTGGGTACAAGTAACAGCAGAGAGTAGCTGTTCCATAGCACAGCCTCGTCTTTTCATGACTTCAGTCTGAGCTTGCAGCAATCATTTCTAGAAGAGATGCTGCTGCCCAGCAGACTCCGGTAAAGGTATTTAATCATTTGGCTATGCAACTGTTTACACCAGAGTCTATCAGCAATACAGGACTAAGACAATAAACTGAGGAAAGTTGGGGGAAAAAACAAGTCTTCATTTCACAGTCCGTCAAGATTCCCTGGTTTCTCTTCTTTGCTCAGACTGTATGATAACAAGATTATTTTATTAGCCCAGTGCTACTGTTGAAGATGGGAAGGATCAGAAAACTGCCTTGGTGTTTCTGGAAAGGGAGACGGGATTTATTCATTAACAAGTTCATCTTTTTATTACTATTGTATTTTTCCCATCAGAACAATCAGACTTGCTTCTAAACCCATATTTCTTTAAAGGAAAACCCTCCCCAGAAAATTGCAATGGTGATTTTTATGTCTATTCATTAGGATTTATTATTTTCATTTCGTTTTCAGCAGTTGAGGAGACTTGAAAATTCGAGCCGGTCTCCTTCAGTAGATTGCAGTGATAGCAACGGGAGGCAGCGGTGTGCGTGCTCCCTCTAGTGAACTCCGTCTGAGGAGATGTGGGCTTAATTTGGCTGGTGCCTTCTGGGGAGCTCCCAGTGCTGCACCCAAGGTGTTTCCTTTCCACAGGTAAGAAAACCTCTCACCATGGTCTGCTGTTCAGTCCGGGAAGCCTGGCACAGGCTGAACGCAACAGCAGTTACACAGGCTGAGTGGCTGCTGGAGAAGGGGACTACAAAGGTGTCTTCTGGCTTGGCCACTGGTTTACTGGGCAGGTCAGATGTGCTCTGACCTTTCTACACTTGTATACAGTGTTTCTGAAAATCCTTTTCAGAATTTTCAGAATTTACAGTAAGTAAAATTACTTACACAGGTCTTTCAACCTTCTTTCAATGAACAGCAAGTTTAAAATACGGAGAAGCAGAGCACTGGCTGACTTCATGCCTGTGAAGCACCTTAAGATGCTCAGGTAGAAGGAACACTTGGTGGACAATGCTCCCCTGGAGGAGATTAGTCAATGGTGGGGTGCACTGTCAGCGCAACTCTGAAATGATGGCAGATTGCTCACGTATAACCTACAGCTCTACCCATTTCTTCATCCTAACTCTATAGTAATATTTGCTTCATATATCAATATTGAAGGGGGAGGAAATGGTGAATAGGATGCAAAATCTAGTTTTTACTGTGTATTTCTCTATTTGAGTGATGTAGAGATGAGCATACGGTCTTAAGGAGAGCCTAGGATATAAGTATCATGTACCGTGTAAGAATTCAAATGACAAGTAATAAAACCTGCCTGCTATATTTCAGACACTATTCTCTCTCATCACAGTCAGTAGGAAGGGCACAAATGAAAAGAAGGGGAAATAAATGCTAGGTTTGTCCCAACTTATCCGCCAGCCTTAAAAACATGAAATGTAAAAGCAGAGGATCAAATTATTTAAGAGTTATGTGTGACCATTCACAGCGTCTGGGTTTGCGATGGAAGGGTAAGGATTCTGCAGAAATTCTTTCTTTCTCTACTTGGACAGAAAGGTACCTTCTGGTTGTTCTCATAGCAAATGTCAGTCTTGAATAGGATAGCATGAGAAATGCAAGCATAAGAGGAAAAGGAGTGAAATGTTCATTTGGAATGTCTTATGAGAGCCCTTGGGAAATCTGGATTTGGATAATCAAATTATGAGTTAAGTCAGGGAAGCAGAACATGACTTTTATTTAAAACATATCAGTGACAAAACTGTTCCACAATGCACACAAATCATTAAAACCACCAGTGCATCTTGAGCTCTGAGCTAGGGGCAAACCAATAGATTGCACTGCCTTCCGGTTTGGCTTCCGAAAAGCGCAAAAATTATGTAGCCTGCAGGGGAAACAACAGTCTTGGCAGCTCTGTATCAGCCTACTCAACTTCTGTTCCAACTGTGGTGAATGAAAAAGATGTTGCCCTCTAGGCACAAATTGTCCAGTCGTTATGATGCAATAGAAATATCTGAAGGTGTGCTAACATGCAACTTTTAGCTACCTTAAAAAACAAACAAACATGATTTTTCACATATCTCTGTGTCTTTAACACAGAACTTTTGAATTAGTTTGTGATTTGTCTAAATATAAATATATATATTTATATTGCTATTTAAAGTCTATAGACCACTTTGGTTATGGGCATATTGTCAAATCTTGTTACTGGAGGCCAGACAGAAACTTTTAATTGTTTTTAGATATTGGAGATCACAAAATTGTGACCACTGGAGTGATTTTATGTTAAGAGAAAAATACATGCCAAGTTCTATTAGTAATCAACACCCATTGTTTCTTTGCACAAATTCTGCTCTCATGTATGGCTTTATACAAAACCAAGAATTTAGTAAACCTTCAAATCTTCTGCATTATCTTTAGTCAGAAATCATTTTCAAACAAGGAAAGTGTAAAAAGAAAGCCAAAAAACCTACTAGGCAAAACTTTTTCTGATTTCAATCGACATTGCATTCATGTGCTAGATAACTTGACTCTGAGAAAACACCTCCACTCCCCTCCTAGTTTCACTGGCATAAAATTTCACAAAACAAGGTTGAAACTCATTAAGTCTTCTTCTCTCAGCAGAAATCTTTACTAAAAGGCAATTTTAATTCCGTATGAATTAAATTAGAGTATAAAGACTTTATGATTCGGACAGCTGACAGTACTGCAGTAGAAGAAACTAGGCTTATCCATGGAAACCAAACGTTCTCCAGAAGAACTCCCTCCTTCCCCACCCCCTTTTGGCCATACAAGGACTAATTGTGGTGTCAGCTGCCACGGGAATGCAAGGCATGTATCTGGTGTATCAAAAGAATAGCAACTGCTGTCAGCAGCATTCCTGTACTCTAGCCATGATTGATGGCACGGGCAGAGGTTTACACAATCTTTATTCTGTTTACAAGAGGGGGAAAAAACTTTTTTACATTTTTTAAAAAGCTTTCTAGCTTTCTTCCATATATACACACACACACACGTTTATATGTATTTTTTTATATATATGGCAAGTACACTTACTTTTTGGAAGAAATATAGTATTAGTGTTTGCCCACTGCTGGCTACATTCTCTAAGCATCCTAGAAACCACATGTATTTGGGGTTGCAACAGTGCTATTTCCTTTTTACTAAGGGTAGACAGAATTTTCTTCTCAGCAATGATGTGAAAGTTGTGGTCCACTAAATGGAAGATGACTACTGTATTTGGAGTAGGTATATTTTCTCTGCTCCCTCAGCTGAAATGCCACTCTTTTAAGCATAGTGAGCTAGGCATTAGCCCAGATTTTATCTCAATTCTGATATCAAAGATTGCATTAACTTGTAAGAGCATCTATAAAGGGTGACCAAAGTTGGGCCCTAAAACTTCAACCCAGCTGCAAACCAAGACAGTGGTATAGATTGCCTCCTGGAGTTCAGGTGCTCTATTTAGAGCATCTAATAAGTAGAAAAGAAAGTTTGCCATTGTGGAATATAGAGCTCCTGTTATCTGCCTCCCTTTTTTCACACAAGGTATCCATGAATTGAAATGAGATAAAGTTAGTGATTACTGTTAGGCATGAAGCAATGCATCCCTGCTATTCTACGTGGTTCATTTTGACATGCTGTGATTTAAAAATAAAATGAAATATGTAATTTTTCTTATTCAGGATGCTCACAAAGCTGAATTTTAGTGTCTTGTGCAGATAGCTCAACATGAAAGAATATTCTTGTTACCTTTCCAGCAGGCTAAATTTGGTTCAAGAAGACAGGAGAAGCAACCAAAAAATTAATTTTTTATGAAGATGTGATATTAATTTTTATGAAGATTTTTTTTAAACTGACAAGTCTTATTCAACTATACTGTACAAGTGAATGCACTCAGAACTGTAGATCAGACAACTGAGTGCAAATATAAATCCTCATAGAATAGCTTGTAAGAACATGTATTTTTATTTTTATTTCCTCTTCACTGACAAAGGACACTGAAGACATCTGTTCTTACAGGTTACTCAAGAGCCTCAACAGTCCTTCAGGCAATTGAATTATTAAGAATTTGAAGTTAAGAAAGTAGTTTAGGCTTTAATTTTGCTTGCATATATGCAATGTGATGGAGTTCATTCTGAGGAGGTGGTTCCACAGTAGACAAGTCTCCAGGAATCTTTTCCTACATCTGTCAGAGCTAGCTTTATGCAGCCCGCTTGCATTTCTTCTGTTCAAGGGAGAAAAATATCTGTGTGGTGATGGGGTAGTAATTTCTAACACAGACATATTTTGACAACTAATATTTGTAAATATTGAGGTCATGGGCAGAAGTTGCTCTACCAATTTTAAAATGGCAGCCCTGGGATTCAACATCTCAAGTTTCAAAAGGTGATGATTTGGTTGCATAGGAATGGAATTAACGTTCAGCTAAACAGGTACAGGTTTTCTCTATCCAATGAGTTTTTCAGTAGTCATTCTAAGTTCATAGTGATCTAAATCAGAATAGCACTCTCTCTTTCTGAAGACAGACCTGCTTTTTCACAAGACACTGTTTGAGCTGAGGATACACACACAAGCACATGCACACACACACATATGTGTCATATGGACACAGAGGTCTTACTGTAAGAAAACCCCCACAAAGAGAACATAAAATAAAAACATCAAAATCCCGCAAATTGTAAAGTCCTGTTCCATTGAAAATAGTCTATAAGATTGTTGCTTAGACGAGAGCTGCAGGTTACATTCATAGCAGTCAAGAACCAAAGCTGACAAATAAACAGATTCTGGACATTAAGCTTTGCATAACTGTTGGCACCATCTTGGGGCTAGTTTAATTAATTTAAAGTAGTAACTGTTGACTCATTTTATCATTTAATGAGAAAAAAGCATCAGCAATTGGAGATCCTAGTAAAAAACTTGAAAAGAAATTACTAAATATAGAGATAAAATTAAGTACTCTTTAAGGACTACTACAGTGTCTTGTATTCCATAACCATTATGGTTTTTAGCACAGGTTTTCAATTTCTGGAAAACAGATGCAATCTTTATAACCTATCCATAACCGTGAATAGGATGTTTAGAGAACGTTATTGAGACTAAGCAGTATGTTATTTCTTTGTCAATTATATTATTTAAGCTATGTGGTATGAATTACTTGATCCTGACATAACAGTGTATAGAGAGGGATATTTTTATTAGTCTCCAATACAGCCCATGTTGCCTCAGAATATGGCATGAGGGACAACATTCTCAAGTCTTAATTTTCCCAGGTTTGTGTCAAAGTATTGAGGTATGAGCTCAAAAAATGATCTTGATATTTCTTGGTGTAGTTAATACGTGCAAAAATTAAATGTGTAAATCTAAGTTAATTTTAAAAATGGATTTAATCATCCTGGGCAAAGGTGAAATAATGTCTGAAATACTGTGTGCAGAGCTGGTCATCCAGGCCCAAGGAAGCTGAACTCTAATTAAAACAATAGAGGAGAGACTTTTTGAAAAAGCTTGGTGGAAAGCTATTCTCCTCTTGAAAGAAAAATTAAAAAGCTTGGCTTTTTCATCTAGCAAAACGATGCCTGCAAGAAGATAAGATATTGCCTAGAATACAGGGAGCATAGCGGGAGAAGAGCCATTTAACCCACAGGACAGTGTTGTTATGAGGATAAATTGGAATAAATTGGCCATGAATAAATTTGAGATGAAAATTAAGCAAATTTCTAGCAAGTTGCAGAGCAGTGGGGTCACAAATATTTGACCTTAAGTTGATCAGTGCAGCAGGGAATTTTGATGAGGCTGCATGAAATGAAGAGCGCCATGGAATCCTTTAATCCTGTCCTCTTGTAAACACGATGAAAACCATCTGGGGATTTATTCTGAATTCAAGCATTTTTAATTCAGTTCGCTTTCACAACTTTAAACTGGGTTAAGGCCATTTGACTTCTCTATCCAGGAGGTTTAGGGCAGTGAAGCTGTCACATCACTCTTGTCGGTTTCATTGCTGGCCGTTCCTGGTTTCCTCATGGCAGCAGAGCTGGCGATGTCTGCGGGAACTGGTCGGCAGCTCTTCTCTCATCCAGGCTATTGCCCGACATGCTGTCATTCTGTAAGTGTAACTCTTTCCTTTTTGGTTGAGAAAACCTTAAGCCAAATCTCAAATTGAATTGCGCTGTATGTTAAATTGCAGTTTTGTTACAGTTTGAACGCACGCTGTCTTCTAGGCTGCCTCTGGCGGTGCTTCTGACTGCTTTAACACAGGTGGGTGAATGGTTTGTTCTATTGATCTATGCGCGGATACGAGTGTGGATTCTTGGTAGAGGTGGCAAAGTCAGTTCAAGTATCTTCTGCCCTGTTTTATTTTAATACCTGGAAAAGGTTTTCCAGACTTCTGTTTCTATTCTGTCTGCCCTCTCCACACCTTTTTCTTTACTGGAGAGGAAGAGACAGCAACAGAAGAGGTTTTTCTGGTTTGTTTTTTACTCTGGTAACTTCAGCAGTCTCACCCAGACTGCAGCGCCTAGACAGACAGGCTGGTACGGTGAAGAAATGATGAAGCTGGAGCTGGAACTGGACCAAGCAGCGGGGAAACTTCTTGACCCAGCTTTGCTGCCAGAAAGTGTTTGTGTAACTATACCATTAACATGGCATTTATGCCGATGTTGCATGAGACTTATTAGATCACTGACAGGTCACAAAATAAGCTGCCTGAAAGGTTAGGGATTGGGCATATTTCCCAAATCCAGAGACAGGGCTATTCCGGGAATTTGTTAGAAGGGGAGAATCTACCTCTAATGGGTATATCCATCTATTAAAAAGCGGCTGTGTACATTTATGTGGTTTTTGGTTTATTCTTGTAGCTCAGATGGAGGATCCCTAGGTACAGCTTAGCGACACCCAAGATTGATGAAATGGGTGTGACTGTAACGCCATTAATTTTCACTGGCATTAACAGCCCTCTGGGAGTGACCTGGGAGCAGGAGACTGCTGGCATGCAAGGCGTCTGTCTCGTTCCTGGTGTTTCTCATGTGCTGGTGACAGCCTGGATGGGATCACTCAGATTTGGCTCTGAAAATTAAGGACAGCCTTTCAACATGTTTGCACTTGATGTTATTGGAAGATCCCAGTGGAAGACAGGGCTGAGCCCAGTTTAAGATGACTTTCTCCATTGTATGAAGTTACAATTGATCAGGTTTATTTTCACAGCTGTTCAGATGTGATTAGGCAGCACTTTTAGGTGGTTGGATACAGCAGGCCTTGAGCACAGTGTCTGCAGATGTTTTCTTGTGTAGTACAGCTCCCNAGCACACCCTGACCTGTGTTAGTGCTGGTATGGCTCTGTCTTCTCCCCACCTTCAGCCAGTGCTCTTACCAGCGCTGGTAATTCAGGGAGCTGAGCTGCCCAAAAACTAACTCTAAACAAAAATGATTAATTTTCGGATGGATCAGCTCCCTTTACCTGCTCACTGTGCAGCTTGGGCTGACTTAAGCTCTTTGAAACCATGTCAAAAGATTCAGTGGGGCTGGTGTCCTCCCAGCTCCCCTTTGTGAGCTTATAGCAATGTTGGTTGAGGTAGAGCTGCTTTGTCCTGGCTTTGTTTATGAGCCAGGCTGAAGCCCTGTTCACTTCTTAGGTCTAAAAAACATATACAGAGAGTTTCATTCTGTTCACTGGGGGTTTTAGAGCAAGTACAGCAACTTCTCAGCCTCCAAAAAACTCATCTCATGATTTCATTTCACCAAATGAAATTGTAACTGCTATGCTGCTATTGTAGTCATCATTCCTGGGCATGCACTTTGCAAGAAAATAACTCTGTCAGAAGCCAGGCCACACACAACCTTCACGACAAGCTGCTCCACTCCTCTGCTTGGTTAAGTTGCATTTGGACCTCAAGTGGGTAAGGAAGATTTAATGACCCACCACCCAGCTCAGAAGGTATTGTCGCAGCATCTGTAGGCACTAACTGCCCCAATCTGCTGCCTCCAAGACCACCACCTAGGAGTCCCTTTCCTGGGAAAGGGGAACGATTTCAGCTCAGGCAGACTGCCAGGCCTGCTCTGAGCATGGCCATGGTGGTGCCCCAGCCCTCTCTGGGCTCCCTGGGTGTCACCTTGGGGCCCTCGAGGGACCCTGGCACTGCTCCTGTCCTGGGCGGCTGCATCTCAGTTGGGGTCCCCTGCCCAATGCACGGTGGGGCAGCCCTTCCTCCCTGACATGGGGAATATGACCATCTCTCTGGGATGTTTTGTGGTTTTAGCCTAGAAAATATTTCTTCTTGGTAATCTTCTGATGGAGGCAGGTGTCCTTGTTTGTCACAATAACTTGCAAGTTTTTGGCGAAATGCTTTTTTCCCTGCATGCTTAGTGACTGCCTTGGTGCAATCTATAACTTGCGCTGCTGGAGAAACCTCAGGCGCCATGGGGGGAGTCTGAGAACCACTTAATGCTTGCTCTGCTCCAGATGCTGCTGCTGGATGGAGGTGGTGCTGGGCTGGGCTGCTGGTCCTGGCACCAGCCCCTGGCCGCCAGCAGGGCATGGACCATCCCGCTGGTCGCCTGCCTCCTCCTCACGGCTGGGTGAATCTCACAGTGAGAGAGAGTAAGAGTTTCTAACAGCCCTCCCTGAAATTAAAGGTTAAAAAAAAATAATCAATCATGCAGACCCTTTTTCTTCTGCTTTATGTCGCTCTGGGGTTGGGGAGGACTAGATATATTAAGAACCATTTCAAAGTGATTCCTCAAGTCTGAAAAAATAGTTTACATCTGTTTGTTGCAATCACTCCTGAATGTGTTTAGCTGTAGTGGGGTTTTTGCCTGTAAAATACCTTCCTGCTACTTGTGCTTTCTTTATTTAAGAACGCATATATTCTAGCCATGTCTAATTAGAAATGACACTTGGAAATTTGCATGTTTTCTTTCATGATATGCATAGATTGAGTCATTCATAAAGGATTGTCTACAGTGACTTTTTGTAAAGCTGCTCAAGATGCAGTGCATGTTTTCCTTCATTTTTTTGTAGCCAAATGTCAATAAATCTCCAAGTGTGCAGTGCATGGTAAATTTATATTCTAGATTCTCTAAAGGTTAAAAAGTAATCAGTCTCTTGTTTTGGAATAGAGTTAACCAAGGAGGCAGTTTACCATTCCACAGGAGGAACGTTACTTTGAGGAAAACCCTTTCTTTCGATCTTTTTGTGTTGTAGGGGTTTCAGTTTACCTTGTGAGGAGGGTGGAGAGCTACAGCACAGCATTTTCAGAAGTGAAAACTGAAAACTGCTCTGCCTTAGCTCCAATTCCTGTGTTGCTTCAATCTCTAATCTTCTAAAAAAATAAAATAAATACCTACATACTTCTTTTTTCTCCTTCTGTCTAAACGGTCAAGTAAATAAAGGTGCGCTGAGAGGTAACTTCTGGTTAGAACAACTCCATCAACTCTCATGGGCTCTTGTGAGGATTAATTAGTTAATGGCTGTAAGAAAGGCTCTGAAGATGAGAAGAACTGAAAGTATCGTTTATCACGAGAGCTTAGCACAGCTCCTGCTGGTTGCGTTAGGGAGGGAAGGGGGAGAGAGGAGGGGAAGTGCTCAGCCGTGGCTGTGGGTGCAGAGGTGCCGCTGCACAGGGACTGCAGGGGTCCGAGCAGCGGGAACGAGCAGGGTGCTGCTGGGGGGACAGGGGGACCTGCTGTCCTGCTAAGCCTGCTCTAGCTTTTGGACAGCACGCACAAGACAGCCTAAGCTTGCTTAAAAATAAAATCTTGTTTTATCTTAGCTAAGCCATGCCCACGGTGTACTCACTTGTTGCTTAAGAGATTAGTGTTCTCTTTTTTCCTCTTAAGGCTGTATTTTAAGCAAACAAGCGAAACATTGACTTAAAGGTGGGAGACACATGAATACTTCTGTGGTAATTGCCATCAGACACACTGTTGACTTCCCTTTTTGTTTGCTTCTGGGAGAGAGATGGATGAGCCGAAGAGAGCAGTAACGTATTCAGATGACTCACCTCTCACGGAGTTGTGATGTATTGAGGAGCGTCAGGCCAGGTTGTTCATCAATATTATACTGCAAGGTAAGACTTGACTTCCCAATGTATCGTTTTGAAGATTTTAATAGAAGTGTAAACACACAGAGTCCATTACAAACAGCAGTCTTCTGGAAAATGTTCTTCCTACATATGACAAAATAAAAGAAGAAAAGATTAAGGAGAGAAGTGCCATGACGCTGCTGAGGGGGAGATGAACGCAGGAAAGGATTCAGGGATGTGCATTGAAAAGGAAGAGGTAAGGCGTACTTTGTCACAAGAGGTAGAGGGCGGTAAATGGAGAAAGCAGAAGCCTCTGATAGGAGCATGTGTCAAGGCATGTGAAGGGATCAAGTCCAGTCCTGTCCTCAGGTTTTCTTTCTGTAGAAAATAGGAGCAGGAATGGCTAGCACGCACAGCAGACCTACCTCCAGTAAAGAGTTAGGATGCAGCCAGTTTGTTCTCTTGGCCCAAGAGTAATTTCTGCACCTGATACTAATTTCTCCCATTTAGAGAAACACAGAAATTAATAATAATTGTCATTAATACATGGGAGTTCATACCTGACTTACAGGTGAAGAGACAATAAATATATTTTATGAAAAGCCTGCCTGTGATGGCTGGTGAACATAATTGTTAGTTTTTGGATTAAGACTGGATGGGGACCAGTGATCAGGATCTAATTCTGTTCAGTCTGGGCAAGGAAAAATGATCTTCACAGTAGTATAAATATTTGGTCCTACCAAGGCAATCCTCCAAGCACCACAGGGAAGCTGTGAACAGAAGTCACGCAAAGGAAAAAGTCACAAAGAAAGCATAAATAAAAATAGGATTTTTTTTTCAGATGAATGGTCAAAAAAATGCAGTATTCCATTGTCAAGAAATAAAGCAGCTTTGCTGGAAACCCTGTGTTGCTTTGGTAATATAATAAAGGTGGGAATTAGGTAGTAAAAAACACAGTGTAAAAATATGGACAAGGAAACAAGTAGCAATCATTATTGATCTGAAGTTATGGAACAGAAAAGTGATGAAGTTGTTCATGTCTTGTAAGACTGAGAAGACAAAGAAGTTTATTTGTTTTATATACAAATGTATTACGAATTTGGGTAATTGTACATGTATACCCTAAGGAGAGGGAAATAATAGAAATAAATGTGCAGAAAAAGCAGATGTATTCAATGAACATTTCTGTTTTCTGAAAGTATCAGACTGATATACTTGTATTGCCTAAGGGTGAAAATGTATTTTCTAAGTCATTAGTAACTTAGAGTGCTACTTAATACTCTACAGGCTCACAGTGGCTGCTGCCAGGTATCCTGAAGGCATCGGCTGAGAAGCTCTTTCCCCTCTCGTATCTGATTTATGTTTAAAATTGGGATTATTGAGATCTCTAGAAGGGATATTTTAAAGCTCTTAAAGTATTCAAAAAGGACTAGAGAGGAGAGCCCTGGGACAGTGTAACACAGTCCTTGAAAACCAGAGCATAATTCTGTCTTTGACAGTCAGGTTGGCCGTACAATCTTCTCATACATCTCCACTTCTTTCCTCTTCAGCCACAGGAAATAAATAGAAGGACAGCTTGTATGAATCTGGCTTAAACGAGAGATAAAGGGCTGAGTGAGACCACTCAGACCATGGAGCCTTGTCACTACACTTGGTGGTGGGTGGACCTTAGACATTTGGTGAGGTATCACAAGCTCACACTGGTACGTGGGAAGAGAGCAAGACTTACACTGAGCTTCAGACATGTCCCACTTCAGCACAATAAGAGAGATTTCATTAGATGAAAATGCCTGGATGGTCCCTAGTAAGTGCCTTGTATGCAACACTATAGAGGAAGGCAAAAAGAGACAGCTAAACTTTCTCTGCCAGTCTTGCCATAGGAGCAGAAAAGTCCGTCTTACTTTCAATGGAGAATGCGTTATATAGGTAAAGTATTGAATAATTGGCAAATTTTGAAAAATACAATTTAGTGAGGAGTAATCAGTGAAGGAATATGCTCTTAGAGGTCAACACTGAATTCGCTACTTACTTATTCAGAAGTGAATGTGAAATTCCTGCTCCTGACATTTACAAGTGGATTGGAGAGGTGCTCTGCCAAAGACTGAGGAAGAGGCAGTCCTTCAGAGAGATCAGAAATAGTAAACAACAGAGTCTATTTACATGAAGTGCATTTTAATAAGAGAAGAAACAAAAATATATGTCTAAAAACACAGAACCACAAAAACAGAATAGGGGGGAAGGAAAGCAGTGACTCTAAAAAAGAGATTAGAGGGGGCATTTGATCAATGCAAGGATCCTACAATGGCAGGAATGTTAGTGTGCACCTTGGACATATAGGAAGAACGCATGGAAAGAAGAGCACAAGGTAATTTTCCGTGTGAGTACAGCAGTCAGAATCTGATAATTGTTTCCATTTCATACTTTTTAAGAGGATATTAAAAATTGTAGAGTATGACAAAGAAAGCAATACTAATTACTCAAGGGGAAGAGAAAAAGCTGTGTAATACAACACTTGCAGATCAAGTTGCTTTTTATAATAGAGCAGACTGAGAAGTGGCTTGATTACCGTATAAATGCTCCATGTTAAGAACAAATAGATACAAAAGAGCTCCTTAATTTAGCAGAGAGAAACACAACAAGAACTAATAGCTGGAAACAAAATGAGACGAGCTCAAATTAAATATTAGGCAGACATTTTTTATTATTATATTTATTTGACTGTTACTAACCTCTACGGAAGTCAACACAAAGCAAAGGCAAGAATGGGACACCCTCAAATTAAGAGAAGCTGTATTTTGGGGTGACAGCCTTTAGCAAGCTGTGAGGTAGTCTGCTTAATAGGGGTGAAATACAACAGTCTTCCAAGGACAGGCTACAGCCACAGTTTCTTTCTGCCCAAAAAGTTTAAGAATTGTGATATATTTAAAATAATGTAAGCAGTGGGGAAATGTTCTTTTAGTCCTTTGACAATCTCCTGAAACACATTACCTACACCTCTTTTTCAAGTGCACAGCTACATCTAGCTAAATATTATTCTCATCTGAGCGTGGGTTTTTTTTTCCTTACTGTTAATGTTAATTGAATTGGTATCAGGAGTTCTTATGACTACATGTAGCAGTAGACTGAGCATTCCCTGAGCCAACCTCCTCCTAATTCAGTAGTGTATGGAAAACGCTCACTGTCCACCTCCTTTTGTGGCTGTATTTTATAAGGTAATGAAAGTAAATGTGAAAGATGTCAGAAAAAAAGAAAAGTGTTAGGTTTTTTGTAGCAAATGAGAAAAGAAATCCAGAGAGACTTGTTCCTCAGGATCCAAGAGAGATGCAGAATTGCTAAGGACCCTAGAGCTGCATGAACGCTGTTTCACCTCTCTGTTTCTAAAAAGTAGCATAAACATCAGTTGTTCTATGTAAAAGACTTAGGGGACTGCAGGCTTCGTTATTGTGGGGTAACTATCCGACCTTTGCGCCCAGAGGAAATATTATCTGGTAGTGGATAAGCAGAGTTTCCTCTGGTCTTAGAGATGGGTAAAATTTAAAGCCTGGTAAAACATAATGACATAAAGATCAGTTACTCAGCCTTCTTGCTTTCCTTTAAGTGCTGTAGTCTGCAATAGATTAATTATTTTTTCTGTCTTTACATCAGCAGGCCCAGTTCCATCCATCATTTTGACTTGAACAGTCTCTGTGCTTGTTTGGGTTTGGGTTTTTTTTTTTTTTCCTCTGATTCTAGCTACTGTATAAGCATCTGTTTGGACAGCTTCGGATCTCCAGTAGTTAAACATCCTGTGACTTGTCTTCAGCTGTCACATTTCAGGTCCTTCCAAAAGACACACATCATGTGCTACTTAAAACTTTTGTTTAGCTTGTTAGTTATTTAAGTGTAGCTTAATGGTATGCCAGATGCTCTCCAGTTAGAGAAATGCTTTGCTTGCACTCCCCCATCTGTGTGACTCTCCTTTTAAATCTGCTTTCTCCAGCAGACTTCCTCAGACAGATCAAATTGCTACATGGCCCCGGAGGACTCGTGATTCAACATCCACTTTTGTCCAGTTTACACAGCTTAATTGCCACTTTACACTCTGCTCCCAGCCTCAGCCCAAAAGACACGCTGTAGGGTGAATAACGTGACCCATTGGTGGGACCACTGAGAACAGGTTGCTACATGGAGATCCTTGGAGGCTCTCAGCAGCTTTGGGGAAGATGAACAAAATACAGCTGTGAAGCACCCTCCTGCAAGGGAGAGCTTTTTAGCTTTCTAGTACGTGGACAGTATCAGCTGTCATAGATACTGATTTCACTGAACATTTCTTTGCCCTCGGCGACATAGCCATTGTGATACACTAAATATGCTATTTGTGAATCATCCTTTTCCCTCAGCCTGTAACCAATGTAGTGGCTTTCTCCAGATGCTTTTCCGACCGGAGAGAAAAATCTCCTCTTTGTAGACTGATCTACTTAAGGAAAAGCAGTGTTGCTTCTTGCTTACTGAGATTTAGATTTCTTCTAGATTGCTGGCTTAAACTAGTCTCTTCTGTGTAAATTTCTGGGGGAGCGAGTGAGAAAAAGGAATGGGAGACAGAAAAGATATTTTGGGCAGCCATTCAGCAACCTGGGAAATAATCTGAGGTCTTAACTCCACACGTGTCAATGTCACATACTCCCTGTCACTATTTAGAACCTTTTTGTCTTTACAAACAAAGAGGGCAGGGGTGTGCATGAAGGTGAAGCCAGCTGTTTTCCCATGCCGAGATGTGGTACTCCACGTGACAGGCAGAGATACTGGGAAAGAACATTGTGAAAGCTGTCCATAGGGAGCTGGTGCTTTCATGCCCCCATGCAGCACCTGATCTTTGAAGGGAAGGTAGGAAAAAGACTTTCAGACTCCAGATGGATTACTGCCTACTGTCCTGGTTTGAGGACAACAACACAGAGCCTTTCATGAGAACTGTAAGCAACAGTGAAAATTCTCCATTCCAAAAGCCTTCAGAGAGACTTATTTTTTGATCATATACAACAAGAAAATGAATGTAAAAAGAGTTCGTATGTGGGATTTTGCATTAAATTTTAAAGCTAAGGCAGTGCCAGGCTCTGTATGAAAGTAATTTCATTAATTTTGTTCAGTAGATGATTCTATTGGATACAGCTTTTATATTTGCATCGTTTAGTGAACTGTAAACTTAAGTAGTAAATTGGTGAGATAATATCTTTTAAATGATGAAAAAAATGGACATTAGTTACAATACCTGGTATGAGTCTGCTAACTGTGGATAGCTGAATGCAGCTTTAAGCTGAACAGTTGATTGCATTTTGTTCACATGGAAATCTGGTCCGCATTTGCCAATGTGTTTAGCTATTTACAGGATGTATTGCTGATGGAAAACATCATCACCTGTGTGACCAGAATCGGAAAGTACATACGATACGTATTTTTTTGATAGCTATTATCTGTGTACTGCACCATTATATTTTCCCTACACGGGCTGCCACTTAGAAACTCAGACTCCGCTGCCTACCCTGACAGAGTGCTGCTCCTTCATTTCTTTGGCCTCTATTTCAAAAGAAGAATCCTGTAACTAAAAACAGGGCAGACAGCTCAATTACTCCAAACTCACAGAGTTTTTAAAAGGTGGAGGAGGCTGGTTCATCAGGGTGTAACTGCAGTGGTTGCTGTTCCAGGAGGACCGATAATACAGGCTGAACTCTGTAAGAAAGACGGGTAAGACTTGTGTTGCAGTGTGCCAAGTCTCATAGGTAGCAGTCCTGTCCGTGGCTGTCGTGTGTTACGAGCAAGAGGAAAGCTCAGAGACAAAGTTGGGAATAAAAAAGCACTCATCTCTAATAAAATGTCGTTTAAGCCCTCCTGTCACTCCCTCCTTAGATGAAGGTATGCGTGTCAAGGAGAACTGATAGTGAGTTTTGAATGATTCTGCATTAAGTTTTACTTCCCCGTTTCTCACAACTAGCTCCTAGTTACTTAAATGCTCTACAGAAAAGTGCACTATGGAAACCAGCTATATTAGCTACATTAGGCGGTTTGTAACACATGGCTTAGATAAAAAATGGTACTTGCTCCAGATTAGACCGTGTGAAAAAATGTTCCCCTTCTAGATAAGAAAGTCACCTTGCCCAATGGAAACAAAGTTCCTATGTTTTGTTCTCACCAGTTGTCTAAGTCTTGCTTGGAGAACACTGACTGTCCCCTAGCAATGGAGAAGGTCACTACAATCTTTCATGACAGTGACGCTCCTGCCTCTCTCCCAGTCTACAAGACCACAGATGGCCATGATGCTGTTCCAGCGAGTGCTTTGCTGGGCTGGCTGGGGTCTGTGGAGCCTGGGGGGGGAGACAGGTTGTGGGTGAGAGGAGGGATCTGTCTGCTCGCTTTCGCAGAAGGTGGAAGCTGGATAATCCTCCTTCTTGTGCCCTTCAAATATGGTAGTTCCTCACAGGTGGCAATTCCCTTCAGGAGCTCGGCAGGGTCTCCTGAGCAGCAACTCTGCCATGCCAGCACAAAGCGTGCTTTACTAGTGGGCGCTTGATAGCGAGGCGGAAAGGAAAAATGAGAAGAAATCAATGCATCTCAAGCACCCCCTCCTCCCCTTTCCTGGAAGAGAAAGGCCATGAGGTGATAACACCCACATGCTAGCTGAGTTGAAGCAAAGACAGAGCATGCAGGATGGATACCACTGTCACCATCATTGCAGAAATCACGGTAATGCAGCACATGGATGACTGTAAGGGCAACGTTATCATTGTTCTGCTACACAGTCCAGTGTGTGTCTGTATATGGAAACACTGGGAACATCCATATCAGCATTTTTGTTTGAATCAGGAGTTCACTTTAAGGTGAACGACTTTATCCTCCCTGCCTACCAGGCTTTACTTGCCCCTGCCAGGTGGTGGGGACAGCATATGAGCAGAACTCCTGTCAGTTGAAACTTAACTGGAGGATGGACTCCAGCAGCTAGCGTGTGGTTAGTCCATGGGAGCAAACTAGAGCAAATCAAAATCTCTCCAAAACATGTATAAACTGAATTCTGAGTCCTTATAACCAGCCATTTCCCTCTTTATGTCCTCTCCTACTGGGCTGCTCTACTTGCAGTTGTCAGGAGCACATACTAGAAATTAACTGGTTTTACCTAGTTTTCCTCAGGGGCCTGATTTATGATTTACTGACCAGCTTTCTGTTGTTTCCAACATGCTTTTCCCCTTCTCTTTGTCTTCCACTTACTACTTTGGCTAAGGGAGTCCAGTCAGTACAGGAATTTAAAAATTTATGGTCATCATGTGCCAGTATGAAAGTGAAAGTTGAGTCTTATGAAAAGGCCAGTCAGTGAAAATAACCAATTGCTTCTCCACATTTAATGTGGTTTGCTCTGGCCTTGCAAAATCTGTGCATACTTTCTGACTTGACACAGCTTGTATTTTATGCATCAGTGTACAATGATCTTTTGGTTATAACAATTAAGCTGGGGATCATCTTCATCAATCTTCATAATAATCTTCTATTATATTTTAACAAATGAGATGAGAAATAAAATAGCCTTAATCTTGTATTAGCACTGCACAGATGTCCTTTTAAAGTCCTAAATTGCTCAGTGCAGCCTAATAACTATTAACTGCCTACAAATGCATGTTCAGAAATGAGTATGTAAAAGCAGAATGCACTTGTTTCAGCTGACAAGATTTTTGAAACAGGAGGAAAAAAGCCCTTATGTGAAGGTGTGGAAAATCCGTTTGTTGAAGTGTTATAATTTTTCAATAGAAGGACCGGGAAGGATGAATTAATTGAATCTTCCATAGAGCCATATCTTAGTCTTTACCTACTCTGTTATAAAATTTACCATAGGAGTGAGAAATAATTACAGCCCAGGCAACACAGGTACGGCACAAACACAAAGAGATAGGCTTCCTCTGAAGAGCTGATAATGCTACAGCCACAGTTACATTGTTCTCTGACTCCCTGTCAAGCTGCCTCAAGAGTGGGTGCAACGAATAAACCATCCTTACCATGAGGAAGAGGCTCGTTTGTATTACCCAACAAAATTAACCAAAACTAAAATTCCACGTTCTAATGGTCTTGATGTAGGTTCCTCATTCATTTCTTCTGTTAGCTATTTCTTGGATAACTTGTGATGTTCACTGGGGAATGACTACAATATTTTAAACATGATGTTAAAAGATTTTCTTCTGGTACTATCAGGGAGCATTAGGACTTTCTAGGCTCTGAAAGGTGGAAGCTGTTCATGCTCAATCAACTTGGAGATCCTTTCTTTGGCAGTGTAGTAATTATACTGATATCAAAATGCGGTGTCTAATGCTGAAGTCATTAAAACGCAAGAATGCTTTATTCAGTAAAAGCACACATTTGTAGGTAATAAGTTACCATTTGAAAAGAAATACCTACCAAACTCAGGAAAGTTGTCCATTACTCTGCGATCTTCAGAAAGTGATTGACAAATATTTTCAACTGCACTTCCCATTGCACTGCTTAATGAAATCACTTTCATTTGGTTGCTTCCCATTAAGATTTGTAGGAGTGTGGCACCTGATTAGAATTTTTAGAAGTGTGGCACCTAATTAGGCTCTTGCTTTAGTTACATGGCTCCAAATATGTAGCCAGATTGAAGGCTTATGGAGGGCTAAACTTGGCCACTTGCCACCTTTAATTTCTCTCTTACATTTTGTTTAAAGGATTCAGTGTGTTTTCCCCACGCCGTGCAACAGTGAGGATAATGCAAATAGAAAAAATTGCTTCCTCTTCACACTGAACAAGGAACGTGATTCTAACAGGGACTGTAAAATCAACTCTGAAGGTTTTGGGGAGGTTTGGGGATCACGGGGATTTTAGTTAGAATCAAAGCTAAGGTAGAAACTCCCTTCTTCCTAGCCCATTACGTTTCCGAAGGAAGTTCCATGAAGATGATATTCAGGAGGGTTACTTCAAAAGTGAGAAAAAGAGCATACCACGAAAGACTGTGTTTGAAGCTTTGCATCCTAACTCTGAACCCCTAGCTGTTGAAAGGGCTTCCAGAGAAAGTTGTGGGTTGAGGGCCTTGTGCCTCTTTGGTTTTGTTGCTGGCAGAGAGCGGAAAAATACAGACAAAGGAGGTAATCTAGTCAGAGTGTCTCAGAGAAACTTATCTGTGCACCTTGGCAGTGGGAACTGAACCCATTTCTCTAATGGTCCTTCACCCTGACCTGAGGCTGCCTCATCACTGGACCAAAAGCAGTGTGTGGGAAGATCCAAGATCCCAGACAGACTATTGGGCTGGATTTAGCTCCAGACTACACGTGCTACTGCCCCTGTCTCTCTATCCTGAGCCTTAACAGGAACATGCTGTACCTCGTGACCTGCTCATGGAAACACCAGAGGACTGAACTTGAGCTGCTGATGGGGACAACTGAACTCACGACAGCGAGCTCTGATCTGCTTTAACTGGAAAACAGACACAGCTCCAGAAGAGTGGGGCAGGAGCAGGCTTAGTTACTACCACAGCTGACTCTGAAAGGCTTCATTTGTGGGAGCCTCAAGTGTTTATTCGTGACCAGAATAGGAGCATTTTAGTAACAAGCCTTTAAAACCCTTTCTTGCCACTTGTCCCATTTCATCCCCTGAAAGGATTCTGTACTTATCCACATGCATCTACTTTTAGAAGGCTTCCTCCATTTAAGGACTATGTTCCACTTCATTCAAAGATTAATAGCAGTACCACTATTAATTGCAAATTTATATGCTTTTGCCAAGGTGAAGATAGTGTAACTTCTCATAAACATTAGCTCCAGATGAAATGCCATGTTCAAGGTCTCAGCTGTGAAGCTGTGCTTTTAATTAATTTTCAGACTTTCCATTCATTCTGAGAGATATCACAAGAATCTACAAACGCTCATTTAATCTCCATGGGCTGAACCCTGCTTTCATCCTCCTGGTGACTGTGGTGATGGTGTGTTTGCGTGATGACTACATACTTGTGCCCATCATCACAACAGCGTCAAAGGCTTTTGAAGACATTAGGGACTCTTTCCAAAAAAATCTGAGGTCAGAGGGATCCACCGCCTAGCTGGAGGATTTGACTGCAGAGACTCCCAGCCCAAAAAGCTGCAGTAAGTAATAAGGTTTAGAAAAAAATAGCATCTAGAAAAGTTCATGCTGAGACAATCCTTCAGACTGTATAGTTAGCTATTCCAGTGTTTATCCTCCTGCTAGAAATTGCTACAGAATATAAATTTGTCTACTGTCAGATCATTTTTACACAGTGATCAACATTTTTTGAGTTGATATTCAATAAATTTAGATGACGTGAGTTTTTGAAGCCGCATGTTGCAGGGTTTTCTTTTCCAGACCCACAATTTTCTCTTTCTTGGCAGTACTCCCATCTGTTGGAATTGTTCCAGTTTTCCATGAGTTGTTATAAGAAATTTATAAATGTTAATGAATTGGAGAACCCTTCAGCTAAGCAATTTTAGGCTTTGGGGGGACTGCAGGTAAGTTAACCAGACTTGTTGATTATTTAGGCCCATGTTTAATCTTGGCAGATGTGGCCTTTTTAAACTTTTTTGCAAAGTTTCATATTATATAGAATAGCTGTATTCTCATTTTATAATTTGCATTATAAGATGTAAATATCTACTGAACATTTTAACTTTTCTCTGGTGTTAGGATTTTTGCTTGTATCTTTAAAAGTACTTAATCCTTGGTTAGGCACTTCTTGTTCTTATAAAAAATTCCACCTTATTGACCTTCGTTATTTTACCTGTTGAGATTTCACTGAGTTTTTAAGTGACTTTGTAAGTCGCTCACACCTCTTAACTGCTTCCTCAATTTTTCCTTTCTTTAAATATTCATTTCCTCTGTATTATTGTAACTAGGTCTCCTTTTCAGTAGGATTTGGGGTTTTTTTACTGACAGTGCTTTCTCTCCCCCGCCCGTGTATAAAATGGTGGGGTTTGGAGGTTTCCAGTAGTGTATGAGTAATTCCAAGTTTAAAGCTCTTGAAATTTTTTTGTAGTTCTGTTAGCAACCATTCTAAGTTGAGGAAGAAATGGCTTTTTAAATTTTTCCCTAGGATATATACTATGGTTGAATTTGCATTCTGGGTGTACAGCATAGGTGTATGCTGACTGTGATTTTCTTTCATGGGTGAAGACCAATTTTCATTAACATTTACCTATTTTTTGTCCATTAAGGTGAAATTCAGTTTTGAGTCACCTTACATTAGACAAAACAGGTCCTTTTAGTAAGAAATTTGTCTGTTCCTTTTTCTTCTTTTTTTTTTCAGACTTGAAAATTGAATTCTAGCTTTTTGAGATGTGCAGCAAAAATCCTTCAGCTAAAAATCAGCCACGTCTTGTTCATGCTGCTCATTGCAATTGGAAATTTAAGGAAGTTTGTGTAGTTTTCCAGTGGGATTTTCTCATCTGGGATAAAGCTCACCCATGTCTCATGTTTATTTTAATCAGTTGCAACTTTAATCCTCAAGCATTTTAAATTTATTAATCTGATTCAAATTAAGCAGATAAATGCTAAGCATGGTGGGCCCCAGCTTGCAAAGTTGTGTTGGAAAATGGAGATACCATGTGCCAACTTAGTAATATGTATTGTTGGTTTATGTTTAAGTGTGTGGTCTCTGTGGAAGCACAGCATCTTAATGATAATGGTTTCTCTGACATATTTATAAATTGTAATCAAACTATGAAAAATGCAACAATGAAAGTTGTGGTGCCTGGGACATGAAAAGTCAGGCAAATTCCAACTCAGTTCTCTCTCCATTGTAGCATGAGAAATCAGTATGTCAAGCATTTGTGTAACCCCCAGACAGGCCTGAAAATTATTTTTTTTTTACATTTTCACAGATGAGACTCATCACAATTGATATCATATTCCCCTAAAATTAAATAATGGAAAAAAGTAAAGGGAATGTGCTTGAAAATTAATTGATATGTGTTGATATTCTGGTTGTGCTCAGACACAGCTGGAGAAAAGATCCGTTTAGCCTGACGCCAGTCTGATACAGAGGTCTATATCTCATAGATGTCTCCATGGAACCACTCTTAAATGCCTTGAGCGTGCCACAGCTCTCCAAGCCTTGCTAGCAGGCAGAAGTTAAGGGTAGCCTAGTTCTTAGTACTTCTCTGCCTTTTTTTTCTTTGGTTTTTTTGTAACTGTTTCCAGCCTAACCCTTTTGCTTTGCTGAGATTAACTTGCTTTGCATTTTTAAGCATCTCAGAATGAAACCTAACAGGCACAAGGGCCCCCTATTTTCTTCAAAACAATAGACTCAAATAAATTAGAGTTGCAAACAAACCCTTCAGGGTGCCAGCCATCCCAGATGAATTTGGGCATCCCAGAAGCCGGAATGTGTTTCCATGACACGTTTCAAGAACTGGGGGAAGGCTCATAACACGACATGCCAAGGGGGCGGGGGCGGGGGGAGAGGTTGCATAGCACATTCCCTGGCACACAACAGAGCATGGCAACTGCAAAAACAACCTCCTCACTGTGGCAGGGAGTGAAAATTAATAAAGATGCAGTAACAGGTAAAAGACCAAGACCCTTCCCTCTCATTCTGTAGCATGTGTGAGCCATTCATTTTAATATTCCCACCATTCCAGCAAATTGTCATTAATTCTAATCAGAATTTTTCCTCATATGTGAACATTTCTAGCTCCTTCTCCTTATTGTCTGGCCTCAAGCCCACATAAACAAACGCCTGTGTGTATATATATATGTGACTATATAAATATATATATACACACAGACATGTATATGTATGTGTATATATGTGTGTATGCATACACTTATTAGAAAAGTATGTTCTTTTGTGCTCAGACTTGGCGCATATGTAATGTTACGGGCCTGACATACATTTTGTGTGGCTGGACTGTTGCTGCTATATCTTAATCTTTCCCTTTTCTGTATGAAAATTGCTTTTGGGACTAGACAGCCCTCTCTCCTTTACAGTCCCCAGACCAGACCAGCCTCCTTATCACCTCCTTAGTTTTGTGTCAATTGTTCTTATTTGTTTGGTAAATGCTTATAAGCTACGGCACAAGTGGGCACAAATTCTGCTTTTCTTTTCCTCATTGCAGTCAGATCCTCACAGACTTCTGAGGTGTCAAGGTGTGCAAAAGGTCATTTTGTTTTGCATAGTGCCTGATAAATGAAGTGATTTTCATTTGTGCTTTAGTGAAGGATGGCAGTATCCATCCAAGATTTTTACACAGTTTGCAGGGTCAGAGGCAAGGCTCAAATAAAAGCACAGTATAGCTATCCCTTGGTTGCCCTTCAAGTCCTAGAAAAGCTCTTTGGGAGAGAAAATAGTCTTAAAAGACAGTGCTAGAATGTCTGCCTCTCAGAGCAGATAATGATCTATGTATGAAAGCTTCTGCTCCTGGATCACAAACACAGCCCTTTGGTTTACTTTTGGATGCAAATCATGCAGAAGTCAACAAAAGAAGCTGAGTAACCATGCAAAATTCACTTATTAAAGAAGAGCTCTGTTCATTGACCCAGAAAAAGTCTTAAAAAAAGTGAGTCTTCTTGTTAATCATCCCTGCTTTGCTCTGCTGTTTTACTTTTCGCACTCAGCGTGCTGTTGCCCCCTCCCTCTGTCACAGTAGATCAGAGCTCCCGCCTGCCGACCTTGGGACTTCTGTGTGCAGATTGAAGCATCTTGTCTTGTTTTTTTGTTTTTTGGTGCCTGGCTTACCCTGTCAGACTTGGGAAGAAGCTCTTAAAAGCAGAGTCCTGACCTACGTACCTGCATGTAAATTATCAACACGTGACCGTGACTGTGAAAAAAACCACGCAGATTCCCATTGCTGGAAGCTTCATCCCTGGGCAAACTGGCAGAGACTGCGGAGAAAAAGAGGGTCAAAGAGGTTGGGAGAAGCAAACCTCGAGGCTTTAGTGCTTTCACAGATGCAATCCAGAGGTCATGCAGCCTCAGTAGCAGATAAGACCTTGATGATCTTTTTAGGTTTTCTAGTGCTCTCCATGGTCACCCGCCAAGCCAGGAGATGGAGCAGGAGGTGATTTGCTTGTGAGACAGTAGAGTAATGCAATACATTCAGTTGCGTCCAACCACTCACCACTAAGGGAGTATTTCTTTCTCAGAGCTGTCAGCAGAATGCAAGAGTGTTATATTCAGTTTACAGGCAGTAGGCCCGTAGTCTAAATCATCTACCATTTTTGGTGGAGTTGTGCTAAAAGCGTGCGTCCCAGTTCACACGGGCGTGACCAGCCCTCCTATCTGTGCTACCCTGGGATTGTGACTCTTGTTTTGCTTTAAAATTTGGGCTCATTTTCGGCCATCACGCACCACAAAGGTAACAGCTGCATCCATGCCAGTCATTAAAATCTGAGAAGTTGAATAGTTTGTTGATGTCAGCAGGGTTATTTTCTGTTTGTCAACAATGTGGAAGAAGAGTCAGATCAATTATGCATCTCACTCCTACACTACTAATGGATGGACAGACAAGGGTTTTTTTTTCAGCTGACATCTAGTATGCTAAATAAAGAGATTATTCCCCTCAGTTTGCTTCCTTCATGTAATGAATAATAAGTAGATGAATCAGTGAGGTAAAACGTGTGACAGATAACAAACAAGTTACAAACTTTGTAATTTTGAGTGGGTGTCCTGACGTGGGGGAGTAGGCATGTGCTGGCGTGCAGGCTTGCAGTCACTTCTGACTGCAAATAAACTGTGCTTCCAACTGATTTCCTAGATGTTCCTAGGACTGCAGGACCTTTTCAGGGCCCTAAAAGCCTTGCATAAAGTTTCTTAATGAGCTTTAAAACTAAATTTAGCATAGTTAATTTTTTCAAGGAACAAGACGTTATTACAAATTCTAATATCTGTATTTAAGGCCTTAGCTACTGAGCTTTGCTTTGCAGGGAACCATTCTTGGGTAGCGCATAGGACAGCCAAGTGTCCTGCAAACCAGCCTCTTGGTCACTAACTGTAACACCAAAGCAACAGCAGAGGCGAGTCTGCTTCATTGCAAATTAATATTGCACTCATATTAATAAGGCCCCTGGCCCTTTATTTACACCATCAGTGGTGGGGAGGAAAGGTAAGATTTTTGGGTTTTTTCTTGTGTAGTCCATGATGTTGCAATACAGATTCATAGGCATGGATTAGCAAAGCAAAGCCCCTTTCTATTTGTTTGTTTGTAAATGGCACCTTCTCAAAGCACTAGCAGATTGATTCTGATAAGTGCTAGATCTTCTCTTCCATTTTCTTCCTCTCTTAAATTGTTCTCTAATAGGATGGTAAACAACTCTGGCAATTAGTCCCTCCGCTGACTCTCTTTAGGGATATATAATATAATAATAAAAAGTATAGCAATAAAATAAAAAAATAATCACTTTATATGCAGTATCTCTTTTTGTTTTTTACTAACCTGAAAAATAATGTAGTAATAGTTTATAATTACAGGATGTAATTTTTTACTTAAGTTTATGGATTTCAAAGAAATCTTTTTTTTAAAAAAAAGTTAATAGTGTCCATTAGTAACTGCTGTTTTTAAAAAATGTATATTTGCCTGATAGCAAAACAGAGTGCTAAACATTTTTAAGCTTCCAATTTGCCTGTGCTGGCCAGGTAACATTACAGGTAGCTTCCTGTATTCGGAAGATTTAATTTAAGACAACCATTGCTTCTGGTGTTCACTTTCTGTGAATAACTCCTGAAGGATACAAAATAATGAGACAGCAAAAATAATACTTGCGGCAAAGGATGGACTTAGAGCATCTAAGGAATTTAAAGGGGGAATGTTTTGAACTCTGGAAGTATTATCAAGGCTGGCTCAAATCTTTATTTTATCACAACCATGTCACAGTGTGTTATGATATATTTGTGTTATTTTTCATGTGATAAATTGGAACTGTCTATGTACGAAAAGATACTGTCCATCAAAACAAAATTTATGGAATTATTATATATTATTCTCTTATTTTTTGTTTGCATTTTATTTATAAATGTTCACTTGTTTTGAAGGATCGAAAATACAGCAAAAGGTCGTGACAGCAGTAGTGAAGCTATTAATGCTGTTAATGAAGTTATACAGAATAAATTTTTATTACTCCTTAGCTGAAAAAAAGTACTGAGAGGAAAAATAAGTAGCAGTGTTCTGAAAGATGTGCAGAGCTTACAAGCTGACTATTTTTGCAGTACCACTAGACTTCTGAATTTCATTTTAATCCCTTACCTGTTTTCATCGTTCTTCTTCCTATTAGGTCAGTAACGAGGGGAACGCCTAGCCTAACAAGCTAGTTTGACTGTCAAGGTACCTGGCAGTAGTTATCCTTCACATCATGGCTGTGTTTGGCTTTGAGAAGGGTTAGTATTCTCAGTTTGTGGTCCATATCTTGGGCACCTTGTCCTCAGCTAGCATTGACTTACAATATTTGAGATCGGCTTTGGCTTTTTTTGCTGAGTCCAGCCAAGGGGAACTCTGAAGGAGCTCTTCCTCACATACTGGTTCCTTAGGTTAGATTGAATTTCCTTAACATCGAGTGCCTTTTAGACTGCCCCAAGTCTTCTCAGACAATCACAAGACATTGGCCGACGTGACACAAAGCCTAGAGAAGATGTTTGCTCTCCTGAATCAGCAGGAGGAGCAGATTCAGGGTACACTATCCGTACACTATGTTTAGAAGATAGCTCTCCTTTTGGTCTAAGTGCAGTCTGTTGGTCAGTGCTCTCTAGGATCACAGTGCTATCACTTTTTTACTTTAGTATGAAGCTGCCCAGAGGCAGCAAATTGTTCTGGTGTATTTTTCTTGGGGGAGTAGGAGGGAACCAGAAAAAAACCCACCAGAGACATGTTTAGACATAGTCTGCGGTGGGTACTCTTCATATTGATTTTTTATGACTCCACTGCTACGTGTTGATCCACTTTACAGTTTAGTTGAATAGGGTCTCATCATGTCTCATTTATTTAACTTGGTGTACTTTACTTACTGTGTTCTCTTAACCTGCCAACTTTACAAATATTTATAAAGGAGATGTGGTTGTGTTGTTTTAGCAACAGTATTCTAAAGACGAGAGGTAAAAACACATGTGCACATTGAGATATCATCTTTTATTTAATTAGCTGGCATAACTGGGAAGGTAGACAAATTTTCCAGCACACCAGCCTTCCTCAGGTCTGAAGCAGAATTAGCAGACTTCAGAGCTAAACACAAAATGAAAGCGACTGCTGAGATATGTACCAGGTAAACTACCTCTGAAAGAAAATGTAGTTAGTATGCGCAGAGTAGAGAAAACTTTTAAGGCAGTTATCCCTCTAAGGGAAAGAAAGAAAGAAAAAAAATTATAGCCTGTGGAACATGGAGAGGTTAGTGAAGGTGAAAGGAAATTATATTTTACCATGAAATCAATGTCTCTGTTGAATCCCTGTTTTTCAGTGACCAGCACAGTTTAAAAATCTCGAGGCTTGTCTTTGGAAAGCATTTTGGATGTCTTCTTTAAAGATAAGGACCAAGAGATCAGAGGTGGCATGGTTGTGAAAAGTGCTCTTTGTATAAAATGGGGATATTATGCTTGTGTCAAGAGTCTATCACAGAGCTGAATCTCAGAAATATTTCATTCAGCAGTTCTAGACTTTTGAGGCTGTCATGCTAAGTCCCACAGGATGAACTTTTGAGATTGGAAAGGATCTGTTAAGTCAGATGTATGTTTGCTTTTGTCTGCGCTGCAGCAGATAGTGTAATATATCTTGTTAAATGGGATTTACTCTTGCTAAGTCTATTGACGCATTCCTTTCATCTGCGAGATAGTTGCACCTAAGTGCTACTGCTGGTGTGTTCAAATCCTGAAGTCTATACTTAGTTTTTATTGACTTGTCTCTGAAATTCCCGTATGTTCTTCTTAAAATCCGAGTCGATCTGCTACAGTGTGACAGTACATCACAAGTGGACAGGCGAGTCCTAGAGCACACACCACTGCCTCAGATGTGACATGTCCTGATGTGCTCTTCCCCACTCTGGAAATAATGTTTTGATAAGAATAAGGATTTCTCAGCCTTCTGAAGTCATCTTGCAGTTGCAGCCATATGTGACAAACCTGGCGTTTTCTTGTTCTGCTAAGTTCCCCACTCGCCCTGTGTCTGTTTCCCTTGCCTCCCACTAACTTTAGCTCCTTAAGCCTGGAGAAATGCCAATAAATGGCACCTTCTTGCTGCTGTGGTGAGTCCTGGGCTCTTTTCCCTTCCAGAAACCCCATTGCTATAGTGGCAGCTCTGTTGTCACCTCACCTTTTCTGGCCCTGTATGTGCAATCAACAGCGGGAGACACTGAGCCATGGCACCCTACACCTGGGACATCAGATGAATGACCTCTGGCTTATGAAATGGCTGAGACAACAGCCAAGGAACAGTGGTAGGGAATTTCCCCAAGCAATGGTAAAATGAGACTACTGAAGTAATTAAAAGGTTGTTTTACTACTTTGGTGACCCCTAGAGAGTCTATTGCCATTTTCACATTAAATAAGGCACAATTAGGTCTGACATATTGTCTTTCTTTTGAGCTCCTGCCTGAGCTGATGACAGGGAACAAATTAATCCCAGTTGGATCCAGTTTAATTAAACCATCTCAAAGGTGCTGCATTGCTTTGTATGTTTTGTTTTGTTTTTATTTTTATTTATTGCAAAAGTATATTATTCTTTGTATGCCTTTTGCCAGAAATAGGATTATTTAGTCAAAGTTCATATTCCTAAATAAAGACTGTGATACCATAATTAGACCATATTACTGTGTATAGGCAGTATAACTGAGGCGGGCAGAGATAATTCCACACTAGATTTGCAAACATTTTCAATCAAACTCTTACTGTTCTGTTCCTCGGGAAACTGAGCTTGTGGTAAGAATGCCACACATGAAGCATTTCTTCGGGATTTTTTGTGAGCATACCTGATTATTTTTCTCTTACTACATAACTACTGTTATAATATATCATTTAATAAGTTAGATTGAAAGTAAAAAATTATTTTATTGAAATATTTTAGGCAATTTTGCAAGGATGGAAACCTTAATAATGAACTAATGACTTTGGCACATTCATATGGGTTAATAATTCAATAGTGCATTAGTTATGCCAATGTTAAAAGAAATCCTTTTCTTTCATGTAGCAGAAAAGGCATACTCAGGCCAGCTTGGTAGCTTTATAATGGTACCTTTACTCATGACTTGGTATTTAGATGATTCTTATAGTGCCTGTGGTTACTGTAGTGCCTTATATGGTTACTGTAGTGCCTTTGAGTGCCTTGAAATCAAGACTGTGTGTCATTTTGATAAAACTCAAGTCTTTTTGTTTCCACTGAAAAGTGAAAAATTACATACCTGCATTTCTGAGGTGGCCCAGCCCCTGCCCATTGGTTCTTACCAGATCTACTGATCTTGATCTGTGGCTTTGGACCACTCTTGACGCTACAGGACAAACAAGTTGAAAGAGCTTTCTATTTTATTTAACCCAACTTACATGTTGGACATGCACAGCAGGTGTCCTTACTGCGTGTATCAGGTAAGTTACTTGCTTGCCATTCAAGGTGGTGGCAGAACTTCACCAGCTCGGAAGGTAAGAGATTCCCTCCTCAGGCTGATGAAGGTGCACAGAGCACTGCTGTAAAGCGAAAGTTATTCCCATACCTTGGTTTTGGAGAGGTACATAAGCACTTTCTTTAATTCTGCTTGCAAAGTTTTTCCCAGAGGCTGGTGAAACTCTGTAGTCTGTCTTTCCTCACTCAGACTTGGAGCCACACAAGGGCTATGATGCTGAAGCTCATTCCGGCTCATTTTCTTTTGGTTTTCTTAAATCACAGTATTTAACAACTAAATGTGGTTTAGAAGTGCAAAAAAAAAGGTGAGGATGGATTGTTAAAACAATTCCAAACATATTGTTTGACTAGAAACTAAGTGTTTATCTCTGTATTCAAGTTCTGAGGTTTATGTTGCTTATCCTATTTTCCAAAAATATTATTTGAACTCAGACACAAAACTGCAAAATCTTATTCCTAAACACAAGATTACCAACCATAGCCCTTCATTCAAAACAATGATTTTTAAATTCGGTAGGGGGGGTCAGTTTTTGGTTTTGTTTTAATTTTTCTCCCCCACTTATCCTGTTTGGAAAATATTATTTGGAATTTAGTTAAATTCTTGCCGCATTTTTGTCTGATCAAAACTGCATATTTTGGAGAGCTTTATTTGCCAGAAACACTTCACACAGCTCAAACTGCATGAGTCCGGATAATCTTTTTCTTTGGTCCAGCTGAAACTCAGTAAGTGAATTACTTTGCCTCTTTTGGTACTAGTAATGAAAAAAGTGACAGTAATAATGCATACCTCTGTGATGGGATGGCAACAGCTGATTTCTACAGCCAGTGTACCACCTTTTTCTGAAGTCATCTGGATGCAAGTTCCTTCTGTGCTGTTTCGTTCAAGATGTTCAGTAGATTCGTCACAGCCCTGTGCTTTCTGTTTTCTTGTAACTTAATAAATTCTCTCTTCCTGCACAAAACCAGATGATGCTTAACTTTTAGATGCTGCAACCAACTCACACATTTTCTCCTGGCTTTGAATTTCTCTTTTCTGTTTCAAAAATTATGTCACTTTCACAATTTCTTTGTAATGTATTCTGTCCACCCCATGTTCTCCAGCATTTCTAGGAACTCGTGATGCCTTCTTAATTGACCTGTCATTTAGGGACTGTATCTGTAATTCCTGGGTGGACACTTGGTAATCATTCTGAATTCTGATGAACAAAGCAGTAAATTTCAAACCTGCAAAGCTTTGGAGACAATGAGCTGTCTGCAGGCAAGATACAATTATTATTATTCAGGCTGGTTACTAAGCTGTCTTCGCTCACCAAACATACCCAAGGAATGGTGTAGTTTGAGTGTGAGTTTAATTTGGCCAGCTCGGTCTACTACATCAATGCTAGAGCTAAATTAATCTTTTCACATAGGCAGCTACAATTTGAGATAAATTGAAATTGTATTTGTGAAGGGCAAGATGCCATCATAAAATCCTGGCCTACCTTATTGCTTAATTACTTTTATAAATATTTATTTTTTCAAAATGAAGACAATGCTATTGAAGATCTTACTCCTTTTCACTCCTATGAATTCATAATCCAAGTTTATCTCTCATGAGAACAACCGTCTCTTTTCCTTCCTTCTTCTCACACATACTTACTTCTTCAACTTGAAGCTTATAAGCAGATCATTCTAAATGACTACGGATTTTTAAAGCAGATATGCATGTGGGTGCAGTTGCTTCTCAGAAGCTGAGATAATGCTGTTTACTAACACCATTTGTGTCATTTCTACTTGGTATACACCCGTGACAAATTTTCTGCAAAACTTATATTATTTTTATCTTCATGTTGCCTATAGCATCCACATAGTATTACTTGCCTGACCAAAGTTTTCAAAAGTAGAGCTGAAAGACTTAACGTGTTAGCTTGCAGGCCCAGTGAATTTACTAAAAGCAAAGCTGGGTAAAGAATCAACATCATTTCCCTGACATTCCTTCTTCACTGTCATTTCACATGATCTGTTAATAATAACATTTGGTAGAGCTCTACAAGAATATTCATTATATTTCCTTCTCTCTACCCTCAACAAGAATATGGTAATATCTGCGCAAAGAGCAACCTGCACAAACTCAGGGGTGGCACAGCTTGTCACCCCTTGGAGGCCCTGAGGAAACAGTTTGCTTGCTAGTGTTCCAGTATTGCCATTTAAAGGACCATCACAATGCTATGAAGCTTGCCTTGCTGTTAAATGAGTACCCAGGAGTCACCCTTAACTTGGGTCGAGCTCAGAGGGATATAAATAGGAGTTTATTTACAGTGCCCAGAATAGACAGCATCATTTAAAATATTGACAAAAGATGCATATGGAGTAAAAAGGAAGCTGTTCTGTTAATCTGTTCAAGCTAAAAACAAACAAAAAAGGCCCCTTCTATATTAGCCAAACTGTTCACACTTCTTTTTTGGCTCAAATTCTCAGAAAGGCATTATTTTCCTGCGTGCTCATGAGTACCAGTGGATGCAGGACCTTCCAAGCTAATTGCATTAGACTTTGTACCTAGTTCTTTGGAATTTCTTGGGTTTCCATTTACATTCAGGTCTGCCTCTTCTTTCCTTCCCCATTAAGTATACACTAACCCAATAAAGAAAGAATCTAGCCCTTTTTTTCCAGGAAATAATTACTGGACTTCTACTCGCTTTGGAAAGGCTAATATAATTTTTACATCTCAGGTGCTATCTCCTAAACATGATCGCCTCTATTAAACTCATTAAGGGCATAATACCTTCCCCTGGATCCCCATCTCACAGGCTCTCAAGCAACTACATTTCACTGCAAAGTGTCTCAGGCCATTGAACACTGTGTTTTATTATCAACTAGTAAATGGACAGACACACTCCAGGCAAACAATACCCATTAAATGAGCATATGCCTTCCATAACTGGTTGTTGATTTAGAACAGATACTGTTAATCAACCATTTTAGAATGACAGTCAGTGGGTTTCAGACAGACAAACTTACAGCTGAGGGAAACCATAACTGAGGCTTTTGCACAGAAAGAGTTATAATGTCAAAAGACAACTGCTGAGAGAACTTCGGTGGTCTTAAATTGCTCTGTCTTCCCTTCATTAGGAGATAGGTCAAGATACAGAATTGAAGCATCGCAACAACCTTGTCAGATTTACACAGTTGTAGAGACTATTAATGCAATGCCCCATTTGACAGTTGAGGCAGAAATGCCTGTGACTTCAGGGTCCTTTTCACTCCACAAAATCGGTATCATATTGACTCACAACAACCTAAATAAAAATAAAAAAGATCATTCCAGCAAAGCACGCTCTTGAAGAAGTCAACAAAGTGAAACACCGGTCCCATCTTCACGCCAAACCCTGAAAGATTTCCAGGCTCTCCTTGATACGAATTGAAGTCTCAGTTCTGGCTGTGACTCTGCTCATGTCTGTTTTGTAGAAAAATGCCTCTAGCAGAAGATGATTTCACTGTAATTCCTAAACCAAAACAAACTGGGAAACACACTGTTGTTTTTTGTTGCTAACACTATACAGCATGTGTGATTTCACAACATTATTTTGCATGCTGGCACTCGCAATGGATCAGACTACAGAACAATTACCTTTACAATAAAATTGTGCCTTCTTTTATAGTGTCTTCAGTTTTAATGAAGATCAACTGTGACAAAGCTACATGGAGTAATGGAACTACCAGAAAGAAATCTCTTTTTGAGAACAAAAAGCTTTTTAAAAAGTCACAAAAGGACTGGGGGAGCCATCAGTGCATTTTCAAACCTAACATTTTGGCATAGCTCTGTGTAACCTTCTGCTATCAGCAGGGAATGAAAAATTGCAGTTGACATCTACACCTGGCATTTGTCTCCATTAATGGTTAATGCAGGAACTGTGTTCTCTTGGCTTAGTCTCCACCTGTCAGCTACTCTTTAGGAGAAAAGAGAGCAGGGAGAAACCAAATAGATTTAGGCTTCCTTACTTTGAACCAGTTTTCCAGTGAAATCTGTAGGCAAGGACCAAATCCGCACACCCTTAGGAAACAATTACATTGTGGCCCTGCTTGTTTCATTCCCTTCAGATCTGCTCTTCAATCCACTCGTCTATTATGGAAATTTCCTGTCTGTCTTTTCCTATCACTAGATAGAAATTAATTTTTAAATTTGGCCCATCCTTCAAAGGTTATGGAAGGCCTGTGGCATAGGTGTGTTTTGAAATAGAGAACATACTTCTATGTCTCTGACACAGAAAGTAAAATGCTGCTGAAAGCTGGAGCCTGAAGAGTGCTTCTATTTGCTACGGGAACAACAGCTCCTTGGTGGAGACGTAATGAAGCAGTAAAGCTGGAAGGTTGTTCCTCTACATGTCATTTCACCCTCAGAGAAACGTCCCACAGGCTGCTGGCAGTGGGCCTGGTGTGGACATAATTGGTCTCAGATTCCCCGTTTCTTCCTAACCCAGAGATGCTCTATTACATCCTCAGGGATCGCCGGCGGCGTGATCATGTTCAAGAGCTTTGTCCTGAAAGCTGGTGTCTTTTTTCTTGCATTGAGCAGGAACAACTGCAACTTAAGAAGGCAAAGCAAAAGTATCACTCCAGCTAACTCTTAAACACATTGATGTTAGAGGTTATCCATGTCATCTTTTTGGCATGTTAGGTGCACAGACTCTACGTCTACTTATTGTAGCTCCCAGGAGTACTCCTCAGCTTCTAGGTTTGGATGCATGCTATGGCAGTAACCCAGTTCTGTAGTGGTTTTGGGCAATCATCCCCACCATAAAACGGAAACCTGGGCCCATTTCTTCCAAGGGAGGTCAGGCATGATCTGGTCTGCTCCCATGGCTGAGACTTATGATTGTCCAATGAAAAGTGATAGTTTGCTTTTCCACTGTGGCAAGTTAAAATATCTTTGAAAGACAGCAGAGAATGCAATACAAGAAATAACAAGACTAAAGTCTGGGTCAACACTACTGCTGAGTAGAAAGGCCAGAGAGTTGTTATAGCAACAGATGAAGGAGATGGGTTTTTTTAACAAGTGCAAGCACCTGAACCTTAGAAAGCTAATGTAGCTCTAACTGTGGGAATGTCTAAATGGTCCCTTTCAGGCTTACATGCCTTTGCTGTGCTCGCACTTCGCGCCGTCCAAAGCCGAGTTGCCTGTATTACTGTTGTCATGGGACCAAGCTTTGAGACCCATTGGGGAGCCAAACATATATCAGCCCAGCCCACAGACTGCTTTAATCCATTAGAGCTGTTTGCACAGCGCTCTGGAGCACGTGCGGACCAAACCTGCGCCTGCCCACGTGGTACTGCGCAGGCATGCCCTGACGGAATTTGCTCTGGGGAAGTATCTCCCTCTTGTTTTGCTGTCACTAGCAATGCTCTAAAGATCAGAGTAATCTAAAGCAGAGTGGTAGCTGCTATCTGTGGCCATGCCATCTCTCACCCGGCGCCGGGCAGGTCTCACCCACTCAGTAATAACTAAACATCAGCCCCCTGAGCCAGAGTGCACAAGCGTTCCTGCCCCCAGTAACGCTAAAATAGTAGCTATTACAAGAGTAGAAGTTTTTCTAGTGCACACAAAACCAGGGGAAGGGATTAGAAACAGCTACAAACAAGGCATAGATGAATACATGTACTGCTAGAAGCCAATCAATTATTTGACCTCAGGTTCATATTTCTGTAAACATGTATCTTGGCAACGTATCATTCAGTTTCTCAATACGATGCAATGCAAGCCCTTTCTCATTTATCTCAGCTGTCTTGTTGTGTTATGTTACAAATGATTACTGTTAATCCTGTGTTTAATTGCGCTTAGCGTAATTTATTTGCTATCCAGTGATTTTAATTCTTGGACATAACAAAATATGGTTGTTTTCTCTTCTGCTTCCTTCTGCTTCTCATTTGTGGATGCTGAAAGCAGCTGGACCTGTTCCATGCGAATGGAAATAATTATGGGCATGTACCACAAATTCATTAATCTCAAGAAGGCGTCTTGTGTGGAGCTATTCCTGGAGTATTCTTCATGAATTGTCTACCCCTTTCCTGCCCCTCCAAAATTACTTCCTTTTAATTTTCCATCACAAACCTGTTTTCTGTGAACCCACCTCCTTCCTCTTACTAATGGGGGCTGGAAGCTAAATGCGTTTCAACTAAAATTGGCAATAATGGTGTGTTTCTTAAACCAACGCGCCTGTCCCGGATGTTCTGGAGGAAAGGAAAGACCCGAGTCTTTCAAGTGCAATTGGAGCACTGGGAACATTTCGCACAAAGGGAGCCCAAAAGAAAGTAATTTTGTTCCACATCATTGCCCCTTACTTTATAAATACACTTCTCCTGCATTACACATGCAGAGCAGTCAGGACCCTCGTATTTTATTTTGTGAAGCTTAATAATCTGAAAATAATCCGTGTTTCATCTGCTATACTTATTTTCATTTTCTTCTTGGCTTTGCTTTTCAATCCCTGTGAGCAATTTGTCAGTGCTCTAAACAGACTACCAGTGAACCTTGTTCCATTGGTGCCTAACGGTACTGCTTGCCCTTAAAGTCAACTTCCAACAAGGGACAGTCTGTTCAAATCTTATTCTCCAAAGCACCCGAGTCCTTGAGCAGGAGGAGTCCACGTGTGAAACCAAGCACAGACCAGTGTGCTGAAGTCAGGGAGCGACTGTGAAGTGTGCTGTGATGGCCTTCAAAGAGGACAGCAACTACACAGCCAGCATGGCAAGAGATGTCTACGTATTTCTTTACATACACATTAGTGTACATATTTCAAGAGGCTGGTTATCCATGCCCTTTCAAGTCTGCTCACAGGGACTTGTGTGCATGACCCTGTGGTACAGTTAATGAACTTCCCAAGATACGCAGATGAAAATTGCTCCTCCATCTCGAAATCAAAGCCGATAAGGCCTGTATTATTTCTTTTTAAATATAGCTGGGTTTGATCATACCAGGGAATATTTCCAGCTTATCCATATTCAATTTCTGTTACTTCTACTTCTTATTTACTGCAAATACACTCATTTATGTGAAAAATGAGGCCAGCATTTGATCAGCACTTAATGGAAACCTTTGAGGATCACTCAGCTATTGTTCACAGTTATCTGTCAGCAGAACAGTGACAAAGTGGAAGAGACTGCATGGGTTGTATCTAAAGTGATGAGTCTTCTAATGCTGGGGACATAGCGAAGAACACAGTCAACAGGTGAAATGCACCTCTGGGTAAACACATAAAGAGTACAAGGGTAGTCTGAAATAGAAAAACCATACAAAATCAGCAGTTTCTTCAGTTGTAGATTGTGGGTTTGTGTATGTATAGTACTAATTTACCTTGAGGAAGAATCACAGTGAGATTGTGTGGAGGTGGACTGTCAGGAGAAGGAATGTAAGAAGGTTTGGTATGGTAAGTTGTTATGGAATCTTTACGCCAACTAGATTTTGCAAAGGTACACTTCTGAGAGTAATCAGAATTATGAGAGGTGAATGACAGTAGAAATTCAAGAATATATTTATCTTATCATAGAATCATAGAATCGTAGAATCATAGAATGGTAGGGGTTGGAAGGGATCTCCGGAGATCATCTGGTCCAACCCCCTGCCAGAGCAGGTCCACCTACAGCAGGTTGCACAGGATGGCGTCCAGGTGGGTTTTGAATGTCTCCAGAGTCAGAGACTCCACCACCTCTCTGGGCAGCCTCTTCCAGTGCTCTGCCACCCTCAAAGTAAAGATGTGGCAACATCTGTAAGTAAAGATCAACATCTTTACTTACATCTGTAAGTAAAGGCAACATCAAAGTAAAGATGTGGCAAGTAAAAAACACCCTCCTCATGTTCAGATGGAACTTTATATGTTCAAGTTTGTACCCATTACCTCTTGTCCTATGACTGGGCACCACTGAAAAAAGACTGGCTGCCTCTTCCCAGCCCCCTCCCTTTAAGTATTTGTAAGCATTGATGAGATCCCCCCTCAGTCTTCTTTTCTTCAGACTAAAAAGACCCAACTCCCTCAGCCTTTCCTCATAAGAAAGATGTTCCAGTCCCCTAATCTTCTTTGTAGCCATTTGCTGTACAAAATATAACGCAGTGTAGCTCCATCTGCACCACCAAAAAAATGCAGACAACATAAATGAAGTCAGTTAAGAGCGGAGTTATATCTCCTACTCAGCACTGAAGTGAGATTTTGTGTTTTATCTGAATTCTGAGTTCTTGCCCACTTTTCTATGAAGGTTTTGACTGTAGAACATAGAGCCTTCTGTTCAGTTTTGTGAATGGGCTTCAGATCTACATGCGGAACCTCATTAGATTGTCAGTGCCTTCACATGCATGCCTGGAAATTGGATTTCATGATCCAGGAAGTCCATATGAGTCACTAAACCCCTATAATACACTATCTGCATATGCAGATTGATCTTCATGTCTTCTGTTTCCCAGAGGACAATTCTTGTATTTGCAAATTGTCACTATAACTAGGGCTGGTCAGAAACGTCTCAATTTTAAAATTATTATAAATTGCTGGTAAGAGTTGTTTTCAAAACCTTGCTGAATTTTTTTGCTGCAATACTCCAGTACTAGTGCTATTGCTAAAGAGTTACCAATCCATAATGAAATTTCACTTAAAAAAGAAAAAGGCATAATGGCAGATGTATCATGGTAATTTAGCAGACTTTAACTAAGTTTGGTAGGGAGGGGTTCACTATTCTATGTATTGCTAGTGATTGGCCCAGGTACTTGCATAGAGAATATTCTGAGGTGTGGATACACATAATTCTCATCCCTCTTAATACCCCCGTCAAACTGAAAAGCTTTGCAAAGTCTCAGGTTCATATGAATTAAAAGCCTTCTGCAGCTTAAAAATACTTAAGGACAAAAAAATTCTTTATGGGAAGAAAACAGCTCTTTCCTAAGATCCTACCACTGCTTACAGCATGCCACTGCAATGTAATTTTAAATTGAAAAATTTGTTTATGTATTGAGTAGTTTTTCTTGTGTCATGGCCCTTAACATACCCCAATTTTTCAAGTGTGGAACTAATTTACTCCACACCTTCAAAAACACATGCAAAATATTAAGAGTTGTGTTCTCAACATTTTGAACTTTTCTGGTGTCTTTTATGAGTAGAGCTCACTGCAAGATCATAAATCAATTTCATAGAAACATTTGAGTTCTTCATTCAACATTATGTATTTTCAACAGACTCCAAAGAACAGATCTGATTCATGGAGAACAGACTCATGTTGGCATTAATTTCTAAATCAAACCTGAAGGTTGCAAACTGCATGTGTGTATAGGTTCATACTAGGAATTAGGGCAATAGTCGATCTTGTAGATGATCCCTGGCCAAATATCATTTTCTGTAAAATATCCTCTCTCTCTTTAACTGTGATAGCTTTGGTTAGGTAACATATTGCAAGTGAGAAAAAAAATCAGCTATATCAGTAGAGACACACATTAATTTAATTGCTGCTATTGCATATTTCCATATCAGCAAAGTACAATCTGCATTACTTTTCTAGTGTTGTAACTTTTTCTAATATCCTTTCCAGTTCAGTAGCATTTTCCAAGGTGAAAATCTCAGCTGTTTTCAGTTATTGTCTCCCACCTAGGAAGGAGATTTGAGATCAGCCATGTCAGCATTTTGTTCTTGCTGGCATCAAGATTATATTTTCTTCCCCCTTCCCTGTGTATCCTAATGCCTCTTTCTGTTCCTTGCCACAACTCTGTTCATGAACCAACCAAGCAAAATTAAAGCTTCCAGGCTTTCTAGGAACAGGAGTCTCCTAGGCAAAGATGTCTGTGTATCAAAACAGTCCTGTGTTACCAGCAAAAATCCTGTCTGATTATGGAGACCTTTGCACAAATTTGGTTGTGGCAGCATCTTGGACTAAATATGAGAAAGCCATGCAAAAAAAAAAAAGGTAACTGTTCATGCAGCTGTAGCAAAATTCATCCTAGCTCTTCACTGACTTTAGATTTTATGACTTGAGAGCATAAAACTTCAAACTGTCCTAATTAGGATGCCAGGGGAAAGAACTTATTTAGATCTTCGTTAAGTATTCTGTAGAAGTGGTAAATCCTACAAGAGTATCAGCTAGATCTACGGAGCTCTCTATGGAAGGAGAGCTAAGGAAGCATAGCAATGTGTACAAAGGCTGGATGAGAATAGTTATATCTAATAAAAATGCCACTGTTGTGATAGGCACTGTTTTAATTTGGCTCCAGTTGCAGATTATATTTCCTCTTTTGCCCTCTTTGTGGGTATCTTATGTGAAGTTTTAAATGCATAATTAATGCAGCATAGAAATGCGCACTAGCCGTATTATTAAAACTTAACATGGCATTAGCTTTCAAAAACGAGTAAGGAGCTGAAGCTAAAGCAGTAAAAAAATTAGTTTTCTGTGAGGATCTCCATCATACAAAGCATTGAAATTTATCTCAATATTATTTAATTAGAGCTTTTTAATTACTATGGCAGATAAGCAGGACTGGCCATTATCTTTGTGGAACATTTGTATTAATAATGTCATGCAATTTGCAATGATTGCTATAGAATATTCTGTCCCCTTTAAGAGCTGAGTTTAATCTGATATACAAAAGTCAGTCTTCTGCAGGGCAGAAGGTTCCCCATTCTCTTCCACGGGGCTCCCAAGTCACAGCCAGTTTTCTCAATTGAACCATAGTCTTCCCTTTAGCAATATGGCCAAAGGAAACATAAAATCCCTCCCTGAGTACACCAGTAACAAGAAGTTCTGAATGCATGCATGGTAGCCAGAAAATTAGTGACCTTTTTTGTTTTAAAGCAATCCTGCTGTTTACAGAATGTAAGACAAGATCAGTTTGTAATCCAAAGCTATGCTTTCAATTATTTTGCTTTTTGGTTTTCTTCAATTATTTTTGGTTTGTTTTTTGGATTTTGGGGGGGGGGGGGTTGATACATAATATAAAGCTCAACAATTTCTTTCAAAGTGCAGCTTTGATACTTTGCTTCTTAGTGGGATATTTGTAGCTGTAATAAGGGGTGAAAAAAGAATAAGTTCACATACCATATATTCTAGCTTACCTGTTATCTTCAAAAAAAATTAAAATGTCAAGTGCTAACACTGGATTTGAATTAAAAGTAGCAACAGTCTTGTAATGCTACAGAACTCACCAAAGGCCTTTGTGTACTGTTCGTGGTTTGGATTGATATCCAGATTTAAATATTTCAGGCAGGAGTGATTTTTTTAGTGAATAAACTAACCAAATAATTATTTATGGATAACTTGTATTCTACATGATTCTGTAGTTTATCTGTGGGAGATCCCACCTCTGTATTCAGAGCACACATAATGGAACAATGAAGAAATTCAGGGATTGTAGGAACACCACAAGAAATAATACCCCATTCAGCTTGTAATGAGATTTTTAAAGAACTGCTGAGAAGATTTCAAATATCTATATTGGCTGCAAACAAGTTTTTGTCCCTGAATTATCTTAACTTTGTTTAATTCAGGACAGTTCAATGTTTGCATTATAACTTCACAGCACTTGGAATCAGACATAGAAAAGGATCGTTAAGACTCATTGCGCTCCCTCTTCTTTGCTGGTCAAGGCAGTATTGTTCCTTAAATTATATTTTTCTGTTATTTGCCTGGCCTGGATAAAGATTTATTAGGCTGATGTTAAAAAGGAACAGCTACAGGAAACAAGCCACACAGCATGAAGATGAGAAGGCTTCCAATTTAGGAACCTGATAGATTTCGTATTCGTGCCAAAATATGTCTGGAGTTTCTGGAAGTGCATGGGGGTGACTTTTACCACTAAGTGTAGAATTGTTACTGAGGATGTCCACTTGTGTCTTCCATGCATGAAAATAGATGAGATAATCAAGTTTTTGACCTTAAGAATCTGCAGTGGTGCACTATAAGGAGTGAACAATCTTTCATGATGTTGACACAAAAGTGAGAGAATACTAGGTTGAACTCCTAGGTGCATCTGTTCAGGTTTTTTCCTTTGAACTCTGAGTCTTAGACCCTTTTCAGACAGTTGAAAAAAATCCAAGAAATACTTCTCCTAATACTAAAAGTAAAATAGATTGTAGTTTTTATGTGGAAACTTTTAAGATTTATTTTTTTGTCTGCTGAATAAAGGGAACTGCTTTATCAGAGGGACAAGTTAGGAACTGTACAGCCAACAACAGAATGCTGGAAAATCAGATGTATGCAACTGAAGATTGCATTATTTGCTAATCGTAGCACAATTATTAACAAAATAACAAATATGAGGTTTTAGCATCTACCAGAAATAAATAATACAATAAGAGGTTTGCTCAAATATTTGTTTTAAAAGCATTAGTACAGCTCTTCCTGGTCACAGCCTGGGGGTCACAGAAATAATTTCCAGGCCAATGTGGACATGGCACAATTGAGGAAATAAAAAAAGATAACAAATGGAAGTTGCAGATTTTAGTGGTGTTAGATGGTTTGTGATGAGTTATAACTCAGACAGGTTGGATAGTTGCTGCTAAGAGTGTCTTTACCTAAAATTTCCTTCTTTCAGTGTGTTTTTTAATATTATTATGTTAAATTGTAGTAGATGGTTTTGAAATATTAGAAATATTCTCCACACTTTTAAACTTTTTAAACTTAAACTAAACTAACTTAAACTAAAGCCCTCCAAACTTTTAAAGCCAGAGGTCCTTCAAGGAAATGTTAGCTATTGGCATCTTCTTTCATGTGAGCATGTTACTTTACGGTCTCATCCTGACTGTAAAAACTTTTTCTGCTTGATTTATGCATCCTTTTTCTTCCTCTTCCCTGTTAATCAAGTGCCCCTGTAAATCTTCACGGTCATCTTTTAGTCTTTTGATAAGCACTAGAAAAGGGAAAAGACTTAAAGTACTATGCAAAGCATCACTGATGGCCCATGAGATAGTGCTCTTTGAAATGAGCAGGGCTGCCCATGGTTGAGAGCTACGGTCTCTCATCAAAACCGCAGAGAAATCTCTCAATAGCTGAAATCCATGAGATTTCTGCAGCCAGAGCAGTTACTGACAGCAGATTGCAGCGTAGTGGGTTATTGTGCTTCAAGTTACTCTATGCCAACTATGCTGAAGTAACTGTCCTTGTGCTTACACACAGCATATGCGAGGTAGTGTTGATTATTTTGAGCTTTTATCATCTGGAGAGTCCTGGGTGCATGTTTGCTGAGTTCCTCTGTTTTGCTTTTTCTTGACAGAGAGATTGGCTTCCCAGAAGAGGATTCACACCAGTCTGTTAGCCCAGTGCATCACTCCATATGGCCGTGCGTTCCTCACTGTTTACAAAAAGTTGCCACAAATGAGTTGATATGTTCATCCATTTCCTCTGAATGCTGTGGAAGAAAGAAGCCCTCACGCAGGTAGGACGGCCATGACGTACAGTGCCATGATGCACTGCTTCTGGGAGAGGGGATGGGGTAGGGGCAAAGGGCAAAAAATGCCCTTGAAAAATCAAACCACAGCACGGTACAGGCTGCTATGCAAACAATTAACTCCAGCCCAACCAAACACAGTACATATACCAAAGATGTTCAGTTCACAAGGAAAAGAAATAAATAGCCCGTTCCCCTCCACCTTGGGCCTGTCTGCAACCAGCCTTGCAAACTTCCCCGTGAGATCGTCAAACCAATCTGTCAGTTTTCTCTAGCATGTATGGCTGAACATTTTCTGCAGGCCAAATTCTGCCCTAATTGGTGTCACCTGTACAAACACACTTGTGGCAGTGAGGTTTGGGTGGGACTGATTTCCTCCTGATGTTTACTTAGGGCCATGGGTGGGCAAGCAGCAACAGCATCCTTCCCTCTACAATGTGGCCTCAGTTAATTGGCAATACAGGGAAACAAAAAAAAAAAAGAGGCAGGAGACATTTTTAGTCATGGCAGTTTGCTACTATGATGGTTAACAGGGTGCGGATCTGTGCAGTAAAAATAACAATCTTAACATTGCTCTTTAGGGAGGCAACACACTTGAAATAATTTTTTTCCATTTTTTCTCTGCCTACAAAGGATGCCTCATATGGAAAAGCATAAAAATACTAAGCACATGCAAATCTGTGAGCTGGAATTCTCTGGTTGCAGTTAGACGTATAAGTCAAACCTGAAAATAAACCATTTGAAAAATAAATTCTTTAGGGAATGGAAAACAAATGTAGTGTAGGCACTGTCAGAGCAAATAGTTTGCCTATTATTCACATAGTTAAACACCTGGAATTTCCTGTGGGTTTCCTGGGTGCCAGTCAGGCCTGCCCTCAACATGTGTCTACCCTCTAACAGATTTCAATATAAGGGACCAGAAAGATAAGCTACATAACATTAGTGCAGACAGCTATGTGTGGAAGGATGCTCCATATTGTTCCTTCTCCAACATCTGAGAGATAGCATGGACTAGTTAATATCCTGGAGCTCTTCCTTCAATATTAATTACAACTCAGCTTAAAAAATAATGTTCCTGTCTAGAAAAGAGAAAAGGACCATGCTTGGATTCAGCAGCTTACAATGAGCTTTCTTCTTGTTTGGGTTTTTTACGCTATCAGTGCAGCACCAGTAGCTTCAGGGCACCTCAGTTTCAAGCTGATCACCGTTCCACTGTTTTCTGTAACTCTAGAGGTCGTATTTACATAGAGCAGGATGGGGAATGCTACTCATAGGGTAAATTCTGTTTTCATGTGCTCCAATGTGTCCATCGCAGGAGAATTAGACAAAGCTGGAGAGACTGCACGTCAAGACCAGGTGATAATTCAACTCCATTGCCTCATTCCTGCTTTTGTCTTATATGTTCTACAGCTCTTCAGCTGTGTCAAAGCATATTCCTAACTTCCCAAAAGCCCAGGGTAAGCTTGCATCAAGAAATGCCTTGCTTCACTTTCTTCACCTGCAGCTTTATCATACAGGTGTGCCTAAACACATGATGCTGCAGTCATACCCCTGGTAAGTCAGAGTTAAGGGAATTGCTGTCTCCTGCTTGTGTTGGGCTTGCCTCTGTACCTGGAAAGATCCCCAGAGCTGGGGAACTGATACAGGGGCTGGATGGGAGCTCAAGGATGATGTGACTTTTCAGAAGAAACAAAACACCATGAAGTCAAGTCTGTAAAACAAATAATTTGAGGTTAGTTATCTGTATGTTCCTCTGCTGTTTCATGAGACCATCTTTCTCTGAAATGTTGTGAAGTCTTGCTGTTTCTCTGGGACAGAAATGGGGTTTGTTGGATGAACTATGTATCAGATGCTTCTGCTGTGATGGTAGAGAGGAAGGAGTTGAGAGGGAAATAAGCTCTTTGGGTTTGTTTTGAGTTTGGTTGTGGGTTTTTTTTTCCTTTGATAGATTGATCCCTTTAAAACAGTATGAACTGATTTGTCTAAACTGATATCATTGGTATTCTATTTATCTACAGAAAAAGGGCAGCTGAAGCTGCCACAGGTATAAGAAAAGCTTTTCTATTTTAAGAACCTGCCCATCAAGTGTCTTACCATAAATTCGTTTCAAGTAAAGAGATCACTAAGTGACACCTTTTCATCACTATCAAGCTGGATTTGGACAAAGGATGTTGACGTAAGACTCATTGTCTCTGCCATCACTCCTAAATCACAGACCTTTCCTGTCTCTGCACATGATTTAAGGAAATACAGTTGTGCCCTCAAATATAAAATGTTTGTGGGGTGTTTTTAGAAGAAATATTTTGAGGCTTGGGTATCAGCTGCTCTTTCTTCTGTCTGTGAGAAACCTGCTTACCAACTGGAAGAAACAGTTAAAATGGCTCTTGCAGGATGGAGATACTGGTCTATAAGGTCTTTCATAACTATTTTTTAAAAAGGCTTGTAAGCCCAACTATGGTATTAATGAACAATTACTGCAGTGCAGGCTTCTTTCTTCACCTCAGACACTTGCTTTTGACAAAATGATGATGGGGCTGTACACAAATAACACTTGAACTGCAGAAGAAAAACTATCATTTCCTAAACAGGGCATGGGGAATGCAAATGGCACTTTTGGATAATAAGAAAGTGTTAGCTAATTAAATTTTACCTGTGCATGGTGTATTCTAACTCTTGTTCATGTTGTAGATAGAAGACTGGACATGGGTGGATTGCTTAAGATTAAGATAAAAACCAGAACCAATATAGTGTAGTTCTCTTCTTCAAACTCAATTAAAAGTTTAAAAAAACTTTTTGAAGGCAGGGTATGGCAAGATTACACTTTTGCATGTTCTCACAAGTTCCTTTCTCTTGGCGTGCAAGCAAGTTGCCAGTCATCATAGAAAATGTTTTGGCAGTACCTTTCTGACATTTCTGTGTGGGAGGTGTAAGAAGAAATAGGGAGTTTGCTCTCTGCTGTAACCATTCTCTCAAGAAGTGATTTTTTTTTGAGGTGGAGTTGCTTTCTGAGAACTAAGCAATGGGGGTTGCCTGAGGTTTCTAAAGGAGGGAATTGCTAGAGTTATCAAATGGCCTTTTAAAAAATGTATTTATTTATTATTTTTGCTACCTGAGCAGTAGTCAGATGTGAACAGACTTGTGTGCTGGGTCTGACCCTTCTTCTATCGAACTCCAGCTTTCCAAGACCCATGTCCTGGCTCCTTGCATGCCTTGAGGGGTCTTTCCCGACTTGGGCATGGATCCTTGGAGCCCTTTGGTTGGGGAAGAGCAGGGAAGCCAGGAACAGAAAGGAGGAGTGATGTCCCTAACAGAGATTTCTCCTCCGTGACGACACCTGAAAGTCCTGGTGAGCTAGGTTTCTTTCGAAACAAGACTCCACACAAATGCTGCACGTTCAAACAAAGGATAGATGGTCTCTGATTCCCCTGAATCCTCTTGTGGGTCCCCCCAGCCACAGGCTGAGCTGCCTGTGCAGAGCCCTGCCTGGCTTCTCCTTCTCTCCTGGCTGGTGATAGCACAAACAGGGAGATCACAAACACGCTGCCCCTTGTTTAAAAAAAACCCATACACCCTGATTTTACCCTAACCAAGCCTGCTCTGTCCAAGCTTGCGTGAGCCCAGTTTCTACTCCATTCAAGCCTGCAGGTAAGGAAACCACCCAACCCTGCCCCGGTTTCATCAGTAGGTAAAGCCTTCATGTGGGGTGATGCCACTTCCCATTTCTGTCTGCTTCCTCCCACCAGGAAGGCAGATATTTCCAGCAGCAGCCAGGTGTGTAATCCCAGCACACGACCCAAGCCCTTTTTGGATAAAGGCTGGAGTCTCCTCTGTGATCCCTTGTCAGCAGGCTTGACTCCTTCCATTAATCCTGCTTAAGGTGGAAAGCAGCACAGTGACACGCTGTTATCATTGTTCATGTAATGCTAGGCACTCTGGGGGGTGATTAAGTTACTCAGCCTTCCCCATGTTAGTCTTGAGCCAAAAAAAAAAAAAAAAA